>OY757923.1:42268498-42490998 GCA_963585895.1 Sepioteuthis lessoniana
GATACTAATGGTAGATTTCCTTCCTGGAATATTGTCTGTTATTTGTTTATCTATTCACTTTTATTCTTGGTTTGAAGGAGTGATTCTCAGGTATGTTTCTGAAATTGTTTAATTTGATACCTCTCAAATCCTGATTCATCTTTGGAAGCATATGTTTACACACAGGGAAAAGTGTTCTCATCTTAATATCTTCTGAATAATTTCTTCTTCATTTGTAATTTGTAGACAGATTTATCATAAGGCTGGAGAAACTACTGTTAAAACAGGATTTACTCAATTTTCACAAAGGCATTGGTTGGGAGCTTGTACCATAAAAATCTCAACAGAGAAAATATCTACATCAGAAATATATTTTATTATATTGCTGGGCACCTGCAAGTATTACACAATATCACTATTGAGTAGTAAGTTTGGTCCTTACCTGATTACCTATACATGTAACCCTATGATTGACCAAGCAGGTTTGAGCTTTATTTGTAGCCCTGTGATCAACCAAATAGATTTGACCCTTACCTGATGTCCTATGCTTTTGAGCCTTATTTGTAGCCCTGTGATCAACCAAGCAGATTTTACCCTTACCTGATATTCTATACTTCTAATCAAGTGATCAACCAAGTTAAACTTGGTAAATACTTAGATGATTCACTTTGGTCCTATGGTTAACACTTTCAACCAGTAAACCTTATATTTTAATCATAAAAAAAGTCATGAGCATCACTTTTGTTCATAGATTTTTCCAAGACCTTTGATACCATACTCAGAGGGAAGAGGGAGCAAATATTTCAAGCAAATAGTCTCCCCGAAGAAACTGTAACAGCTATAATGATGCTTTATAGAAACATGAAAATAAAGGTTCTCTCACCTGATGGAGACCCAGGCTTCTTCAACATTGTTGCTGGAGTTTTGCTATGAGATACATCACCACAATATCTGTTTATAATCTGCCCAGACTATGTACTTCAAACCTCAGTAGCTCTAATAAAAGAAAATGGCTTTAAGAAGCAGATGATATCTGACAAACTATAATGGATGCAGTCAATGCAGATGATCTGGTCAAATCCCTATTGCATATCCTAGATCAAGCAGCAGAAGGAATTGGCCTCCATGTGAGCCCAAATAAAATAGAGCACGTGTTTGAAATGAGAAGGAGCCATCTCTACTTTAAGTGGCAAGACTTAAAAATTAGTAGACAAGTTCACATACCTTGGCAACAATATCTCATCTACTGAAAGTGATTTTAACATACACCTAGCAAAGGTGTTAACTGCTATTGAGAGGTTATCAATCATATGGAAGTCTGATCTATCCAATAAAATAGAGCAAGATTTTTCCAAGCTGTGTCTGTGTCAATACTGCAGAATGGATGTACCACATAGGCACTAAAGAACACATGAAGAAAAAACTAAATGGGATCTTCACAAGAATACTATGTGCTATTTTGAACAAATCCTGGAAGCAACACCTCACAAAACTGCAGTGGTTTGGTTACTTACCTCCCATTTCAAAAACTATCCAAGTAAGATGAACAAGACCTGCAGGACACTGCTGGAGAAGCAAGGACAAACTCATGATGTTCTTCTATGGACACATGGACATATCAATGTTGGCTGACCAGGAAGAACTTATTTACATCAGCTTTGTGCAAACACTTGATATAGTTTAAAAAGACCTGCAGTGAGTGATGGGTGATGGAGATGGGTGAAGAGAGAGAGAGAGTCAAGGAAATCCATGCTGTCACCACGAATTGATGATGATAACTATTTTAACATGTCCCATAAGCCTGATATGACCCTGAATTGATGCAAGCATTACTAACTAAATAGGGCTATGATGTATATGATGGAAACATTTTGAAAATTATTTTCCTATGAAAATTAATTCTAAACAATCGTATTATAGAAATTGTTTGAAGATCAGGAATTTTCTTAACTCGTGCTAATGTAAAAAGTTTTAACTTGAATTTCTATTAACTAAAAATTTGTTTTAGGTTCATGTTTTTATTGAAATTCAATCATATAAAACTGTTTATGTAGAAACTCATCCTGCAAAAACTTTTGTGATTAACATGCAAGCAAAACGGATTCTTTGATTTTTGAGAATTTACTGTTTCCCAATTTTTTTCGTTTTTCTTTTCATAGATTTTTACCAAATATATCTGAATAAGGAAATTAGATATTGATTTCATTTGTATTAGAGAAACATTAGGAATTGCAATAATCAAAATTCTTTATCCTATAATTATAGTAAATACAGAAAAGAACTGAACATATCATTACTGGTTGTTTTATGTCCTTTCAGAATGTTTTTACCCAATCAAGCTTTTTGTGATAATCCACAAATTTACAGCCAAGAAGTTCGTCCATAATTTACAAGTCATTTAGGAGAAAATAAAAACCAAAAAAAACAATCAATATGTATGCTTTTCATGATATCTTGTAAGAGAAATCTTATAAATATTTGATAAGCAATCTTTCACTCTAGACCCATTCAAAAAATAACAACAACATCAACTGTAGTAATAGTTCTAAGGAATCTAGATGCTTCTATGCTGAACATTTTCAAATTACTGTAAAAAAAAGATACAAACCAAAGGAATGCAAGAAACAGAAGATAATATTTCAAAATCCATTTTTTTTCTTTTTACTGATAAGGAACAAAAATAAAAATGACACCCATCAATTTGAACAGCAAATTTGCAATGTGAAACAAATTTGGATTTGAGTTGATATGGTGATCAGAAATCAAAATGAAAACTATAAGAAGCTGAGTTTTTTTTCTTTTTCTCTAAAATAAAAGTCATTGTCTAGACTGTAAGTAAAGTGTTAATATCCAAGGAATAATTTTTCTAAGAGTATGTATGTTCTTGATTAACACACATATATATATATATATATATATACTTTACTTCATAGACAATTCTGAAGATTTGTACAACAGACTGCGATGAAAGCTGAATTGGGGGAAATACTTTTCTTCCTACCTTTTACATTCTGGTAGTCTGAAAATATGAGAAGAGTACCTTTTACCATTTTAGATAAAAAAAAAATCATTCATGCTAATAGTGTAAATAATAGAAGTCATCATGGTATGCACACATTTATACATACATACAACAGTCACAAAACATGTGCTAAGTTTTCCAGAGGTTTTAATTTTTTTATTTTATGATTAAAAGATCATTCCATGGTGTATATTCAGTCTCTAATTTTCAAAAAGAAACCAAAAAAACATTTGCATACACCTTATATAAATAGTTTGTATTTATTCTTATGTTCCAGATTAATGTTTGATAAAAGATCAACTTGAAATAGTAAGAAGTTTGTGTAGTGCCAACCTTCAATGTAAGGTGAAGATTTTGCCTTAAAAATCAATATAAAATACTGACAGCAACTTAGAATTCAATTCAACAAACTAGCATAAAGAAATTTAAATCATTATTAATTTGTTCATCATTTTAGAATTTACAATTCTTATCTTAATTTTGAAACCTTCATTGAAGAGGTTTTTTTTTTTTAAGTCATTTCAAAACCAGAATTTCCAAGATTCACCTTTTTTTAGAATCTTATTAAGATTTTGAAACTTTTTGTGTTTTCAGATTTACCTGTTATATTTGAAAGATAGTAATATATATATATATATATAAAATTTCTATACTATACACATAAATGTTATTTTTGATGATATTCTTTTAATTCCTAATTCTTATAAAGATTCTAAAGTGAAAAAAATCTATTAAGAATATGTTACTATTCCTTAGAAAAAGTAAAATGAAATTAAAATTATTAAACATATATTTTGAAACAGAAGATTATTAACGATAGAAGAAGAATAGTAGAATAATAGGATACTTGGAATTTTCTTGTTTCTTCACATGAAAATAATTTTCAGATGAGACATCATAACTTAGCATACTAACACTGCCCTGAAGATGGTTTAACAAAAAAAAAAATGAAGCATCAAACATAGGTATATTATTTATATTTACATAGATACAACCTTTAAATATTTGTATCTTATATTTAAATATATATGTAGATA
Source organism: Sepioteuthis lessoniana (assembly GCA_963585895.1). Lineage (NCBI taxonomy): Eukaryota > Metazoa > Mollusca > Cephalopoda > Myopsida > Loliginidae > Sepioteuthis > Sepioteuthis lessoniana. The sequence continues at coordinate 42,272,537 of OY757923.1, forward strand.
TATTCAGAAATTCTTTTAATGGAGAAGCAATCTTTTACCATGTTTACTGCAACATGATATGAATATGTGTCTAGTATCTTGATATATATTATCTTTAATGAGCAATGTGCATATGTTCCATGATGCACATGTAAAAATCTTTGTCTTTTGTTTTTCCATTCTATCAAAGTCATATTAATATCATTCATTAATTCTATTCCCCAAAATAAACCAAAACTTATACAACAATTTTAATTGTAACCCTAACAAAAATATTGATAGTATCTAATAAAGTTTCAAATATGTTATTCCCATTGTTAATTTCTGCATTTAGCAAAAATGAAAGAATGTTTATTTTTCAGAAACTGCATTTGTATTCTATTTATTTATAAAAATGTTTTTATTAATGTGTTTTTCTTTGTTTTTCAGATCATGACATCGATGATCTTGAAATGCAAATGGTACGGTACAAGCCAGAGGGTCTGGATGTACTGTGCCGAAATACAAAGTTCTCTCGTAAAGAACTACAGATAATGTATCGAGGTTTCAAGCAGGTACTGTCCTGTTCTTTCTTTAATTACTTTATGCTCTTGCTTGCACTTTTGTATTTTCTATTAACTGTTGTAAAAGCCTTGAGAGTTTTTCTCAATTCATTTTTTTGCCTTTGGTATTTCTTTCTTCTTTCACTGTATTTCTCTCTCTCTCTCTCTCTGACACAATTTTGAGAAATCTTTTTTTTTTTTTAATCACTTCCATTGTCAAGAAAATTTTATTATATTACTTTACAAATAAAAAGAAAACATATCGAAGGTTTGTGAGTAAAGATATTTTTTCAAATTTATTTTCCTTTTATTGATCTCTTTTTCCTTTTTTTTTTATACAAAAATTTCTTAACTTTCACATTGAATTGAAATTACCATACAAGTTCACACAATTATTTCATGACATCTTTGCTTGCTTTTAATGGAATTTTTTTTACCTAACCTCATATATGAGGGATAGAAAAAATTAATGTTTATTTACATCTTACTTGTTTTACATGTTTAATTTTTTTTTTTAATTTGTATCAATGTTGGATGATTAGATGAGTTTAATATTCCAACAGACATTATTTATTATTGTATATGCTTAGATAAAAGTGAAAAATTTGAATGCTGATTTTCAAGATAGCCAAGCCTTCCCTGCTTGAAAGATTGGAGCACCACAATCTTACTATATCTCTTTCATTTAATTTTAGCACAAGACAAAAGTTGGTAAGTATATATATATATATATATATATATATATATATATATATATATATATATACTTACCAACTCCTCTGCATTGATAGGATACAACACAAGGTCAATTTTTAAGCAGATTTTAACAGGTTTGAATTCAGAGTTTTCCTTCTCCTTGACTGATTGACATACCAAGGTTAACGATCCCAGTCTGCCCTACAATTTACTCATAGCTGGAGAGAGAATAGTTGGATTCATATCTTTCCCATATAAGCAATATGGAAAATACTGTCACATCTAGAATTTGAACTTGGGTTACCATATCCATTTTCTATGATGGTAACCATTACACCATGAACACCTCTACTTATATACACACACACACACACACAATCTCTTGAATAAGACTAATAAAACTATATTGATATAATTTTCTATATTCTTTACCACCATGCTTAATTCATGACCAAAAATATTTATTCTCAAGCCTATGAAATGGACTGTTTTCAACTGTATTTTCAAAAATTTCATTTCTAATGAATATTTCATCTACTCTACATATCTCTCCTGCCACACACAAATATTTACTAAATTTGACTTAGTCTGGCATAAGGCCAACTGTAGAAATATAGAAGATTGGAAATTCTAGCAACACAATTTTCCTAAGTAGAAATCCACTGTCTGAGAGAACATCATTCAAAATCCTGGCTTTTACCCATCCCACAAGTTATGGGTTAAATAGTTGTGCTACTATTCTTCTACAAGGATGGATTTGATATTAAATAACCCATAAAGGTTGATATGCTGTTAAAAAAAGCAACTGAAACAAACCATTCTCAACCACAGATCATTGCTGCCCATGGGAAATATACTGTAATTTCATCCACTATAAATGTTGTACAATATCAACAGAAAACAAGTGCTGCTGTTGGCTTTAAAATAGAATTCTATTCTATATTGTTTTGAAAAACAATTATCATATGTTTATACTTTTTAACTCTGACACATTTTGATTTAATTTGTATGATGAAATAAACTAAATTTAATCGCTTAAATCTCCTGATATGAGATTGAACCATAAAATAAATTAGACTAACGGTTGTTATGATATGACAAGGTCAGTACAATGAATGAAAAAAGAATCATTCCAAAGTTACCTGCTGACAGGTGACACTATAAAGATATTTTTATTGAAATTTCCAAGTGAAAATGAAATTCTTCAAAAAGTTAGATATAAACATGATCAGAATATACAGTGTGACGGGTAAATTGTTATCTAAATTACATAAAAATGAAAATAAAACTGACATCTCATTTTATCAGATGCATTAACCAAAATTACAAAAATATATCTTGAAATACTATTAATTAAATTTATACCAAGAAATCACCATTGGCTTCCACCATGGCTGCCTAATGACTTCAGAATCTCCTGCAAGCCTTTCCAACAGCCTCCATGTTTAGATTGATAAATACTGCTGTAATCCTTGCTTTCAGTTCATCTTTGGAGTTTCATAAAGTTTTGGTGGTTTCTCACTCAACCATGCCCCACACATAATAATTAAGGGGATTACAAACTGGGGAGTTAGGCAGCCAGATATTGGGTGTGATGAGATTGCAGAAATTTTCTCATGGACAACACTGGGTTCTCCTGTGTGTGGTATGGTGTAGAATCTTATTGCCAGATGAAAAGTCTTTCAGCAGCCACCCTCTTGATCCAAGGAGGTTCTACTTTCCACAGGTACTTCATATATGCCTCCTTGTTGAGTCTGAGGCCATGTGGTAAGATGAATGGATGCATAATGTCACCATCACTAGTGAGCAATTTAAACCGGAATTTATGATAGAAGTTCCTCTTTATTTAAGTTTTCTTTTAATCTTAAATATGAATTTCTTGCTTATTGATCCAATAGCAATAAAAAAAATTCAATATCAAAATGAACTTTGAATTAACAAGGTGTCTACAAAATTTCACTTTTGGAATAACAGAAATCTTTAAAAAAAATAAACTTCCTATCATATATATTACTTTTTTCAGCTAAACAATCAGTTATATATTTTATTAATTATATAAAATTTACAGAAATAAGGTTGTTTGAAATCTATTTAACTAGATTTTTAAAATATAATAGTTATCTTAATTTCTTTTTCTTTTCTTGAAACATTTATGAATCCTAGAATAGTTCCACACTGAATCAGATGGATTCAAATGTGGGTTTGAAGATTATGTTACACCAGTCTGCCAAGGGTAGAGATTTTCCTACCTTAAAAATCAGCATTTGAAATTTTTGCTTTTTACTTATTCAAACACTGACTACTCACACCTGTTTTGGTCAACAAGCAGGCCCAAGATAAATACAATATAGATATTAAGTAATCTTAGCTTAGTCTGGCACCAAGCCAATGGATAGAAATTAAAATCTGTGTTGAACCAGTCTGGTTGAACTCTAAATCTCAGTTCTTCTCTAAAAAATAAATTTAGCTTTATCAGTTTTTATAGATATTCATTTTTGCTTAGAGAAAGACCTATTTAAAAGGATGTTTTAAGTACATGCCTTTTTTTGATATATTTCTATCAGGTCATCAGTTGAAAAAATAAGAAAGGATAATTCTTGAAGTAGATAACTGTCATGCACAAATCTTCATTCTTCAGTGGGATTCAATACCCTTATCAATTATCTCTAAAAATTCTTCAACACCTTAAAATGTTTTTTTTGTTGTTTTTTTTTTTGTAAGTCTACACGTTTTTTTAAAATGTGTAGAGATTTTCTGGTAATAATCTCAGGAACAAAAAAAGGGTATACTTGCTGTGTCATTCTGCCAGAGGTGCAGCAGTTATTGTTCTAAAAAATGGACACCGCAGCTCAAGTTCAAATCTTGGACAAGGTTGTTTACATTTCACATAGCACAAATACTCTTGGGAAAGGTAGGCATCCAACTATTCTCCCTCCGCCGATGGATAAATAGTGGGGCAGTTTGGGCCTTTTAACTTTGATATGGCAGCCATTTTAGGAGAAAGGAAACTCTGAAACCAAACCTGTTAAACTCTCCTTAAAAATTGACCTTGTGCCACATCCTGCTTGGTGACATTTTAATCCCTCAATCTAAAGATAACCACCATAAAATCTAAAGTTAGAACAACTAATTTTTTTTTACAGTCAAAATATCAGATAATCTATTTCTTAACTAAATCTTTTCTGAAGTAGATAATGCTCTTGAAAAGAATACTTGCACCTAAATAGAGTTGCAGAACAAAAGTAAAACATAATAGAAGAATCGCTTTTATAGAAAGCATTGTTACAGAAGACCAATAACCTGATTCCTAATGTAAATGCTTCATAGATAAAGAAAGAAAGAAAGGAAAAAAATAGATCAAAAGTACAAGAATAGAACATTAGAATATCAATATGAAGAATAAAAATAAATCAGTTGACAATGCTCTCATTAGATATTGAAAATAGAAGTGGTTGGTTGAGGTGGTGCTTTTAGGTCAGAGAGAAAAGAATGTTCTTTTTTTGAGATTATAGTTAATTTCTTTATTATACAGTGATATCTTTGATTTTTGTTATCTAAAGCAGCAGGAAAAAATGAAATAAAACAGAATATGAGAAAATCAGTTATTTTTAAGTTATCTTCTTAATCTCTGTTTGTCTCTCTTCTTTTTTTGTTTTAACCTTAACCCTACTTAACCCATACACATATTACTGCTTTTTGTTTAGCTGTCTTGGACACAAAACTGTCAATAATGATAATATAAAATCTACCATGAATCTACATAGTCAAGGTTTTGCTTCTATTCAAAACCCTATTAGTTCTCTTTGCCAACTCTCTTGTTTCTTTTATTATTTTTATATTACATTCAAACTGGTAATTTGACATAGCAAAAATGCCACCAGAATAAAATTGACTGTTTTATACTTTATGCTGTTAAAAAAGTCTAACTAATTTTACTGAGCAACTTGCCAATTTGGTTATATTTACTAATGTACTGAATTTGTTTCTCACTCAATACTCCATACTTATGGCCTGGTACCCAACTACTTTCAGCTCAGTAAATGCCTAAAATCATTTTACCATGGAGCAATAGATAGTCTGTTAGATTTCTTGTGCCAGAATAAGCTAAGTTTAGGAAATATATTACTTTATCATGGAACAATAGTTAGCAAGCTATTTTTAAAAACTTTACTACTGTCCCAAGTTTTATCATCACTAAATGCTCCATATTAGTGGCCTAGTGCCAGGCTAACTTCAGTGGAATAGATATTTAAAAGATCTCCCAATGAATCAGTGGTTAGCAAGCTAGTTTCACCGGTCATGAATTAGCTCAGTAATTAAACAGGTGACCACTTTGGTAGCCTAAATGGTCACCAATCTAATAGCTAAGCAACCAGGGACATGTATGTTTGACTAAACAAAACTTAATGAATTCTAAAAAAAAAAAAAGCAAAATGATGGCTGATTTGCTATTGGACAACAAAAAACTTTTTTGAGTGGATAAAGGTAAAAAAAATCTAATGGGTAAACCTATTGTTTTAGGCTCAGAATATTTTTGATTTGTCTCCATATGAGTGATTAATAAGTAGAATAGTTGGAAACAGGAATTTATTAGTTAAGTAACTCTTAATTTACTGAAGAAATATTCCAACACTCCCTCTCAAGTGATAACAAATCTTCTCACTATTCCATTATTATTGTATGAATTTTCACAGTAGTAGGCATTGATTAGGATTGTACCATTTTTCAACATGGTCATATTCAAATTGTTTGCACAATTCACAGTGATTAACTGTCCTCACTCAGCCACACCCATTTTTATATTACTTCAGGCTAATTTGATTCATTCACTTATTACTATTCGGATTATTGTTATCATAAGATTTTTATTTCTGATTTCTTGTTATTTTTATTTTTAACTTTGAAATCACGTTTTTATATTCACATGAAAAATCATACAGTGCCTGACTGACACATTTTCTGCTCTTTTTAGATCTATAGATTATCTCAATATTTTTACATATCTTTGTCTGTCTTGTTAAGACTAAGGTAGTGATCAGTATCCTGACTTTTATAAGTAAAGATATTTGTAGTTGTTGTTCCTAAAGTAGTTGTGTTTTTTTTTTCCTTCTATCCAAGTGAGGATTTCTTCTTTCAATTATATAAAATGATTTTGTTAAAAAATATATTGATGATTGATATATACATATAATTCTATTTGAAAATGAATATGTATGAGTAGACATATACATAAATACACACATATATATATATATATATATATATATAATATGCATAAACCATACACATTCATATATAAGTGAGTTAATGTGTGTGTGTCTATATATGATTCAACTAGATATAAAATCAACCACTGGATACCTTGTTTTTTTCATGTATAAATATATACATATATATATATATATATACATGTATATATCAATTTATTAGTAGAAATAGACATTAGTGCACACACACACATATATATGTGTGTGTGTGTGTGTATGGATGTGGGTGTATTTCTTATATTTTTTATTGCAATAGATATAGTCATTTTTTTTCTACTTCTAATTATTTGTATTTATTTTTTCTTTCCCAGTGCATTAATTTATATTTATTATATTTTTTCTTTCTGACTCTTGTAAAAGAGAATTTCTTTATAGCAACTAAAAAAAAGAGAGAGAAATCCATATCCATTTAAGTAAACAATGATGTTAACAAAAATCATTTCTGAAAAGGATAATTTTGAATGAAGAACTTTTTGGCAGTCTTGCTCCAAGGAGTACAGTCAAATACTTATACAAAATCTTTGCTTGATAAATAGGACTATCAGTAAGAAAGAAGCAGTTACATAACTGATGTAAATTTATATATAAACTCTCAAACTTAACTAAATGATGTATATCAGTACAACGCTTTTAAATCTTCTATCATAGACTTCAATATGTAAAAGAATAATAAAATGTTCCTGTCCAAAGCAAGAAGGAAATGACCTGTGTGTTTTTTCTTTTCTTTGGTTTTGCTATTATTTTTTTTTTAAGTTTTAAAAAACTTGACAATTGTATGCCAAGTGAATTCATCTTTGAGATGAATATATGGTATACAGTATGTAAATTTCTAGTCTTGAAGTCATTCTTTTTCTGATATGACTAAAAACTTTGGTAGCTGCCACATATGCATAAATGCAAAGCTCTTCTCATGAACTGAACACTTCAGTAGGCAATAGTGTATATGTAAAAAGTATATGCATAAAAAATTCCTTAACTTTTGCCGAGAATGCTGGGGTAAGGTGTCTAACTGGCGTAAAGTCAGCTGGGTTTCAATCCCAGCTTGAAGCATCTCATGTGTCTAGCAGCCCTGAACAGTTGTGATACAATAAAATAGTCTGTGAATGACAATATATATATATATATATATATATATATATATATATATCAATATATAATATGCATGCATGTTATTTTCTACAGAATATATATTCCTTAGTGTATATATACTGAAAAATCTTTAGAAGAATAGAAAAAACTTTGTTTTTAGATTAAACAATAAATATTATTTCAAAAAATTTGGCAGATATTTTCCATAGAAAATTGCAAAACATGGCTTTGAGAATGCATGTTTTGTTTTGTTGACTGCAATAAAATATGGTTCTTCTTGCATAAAGTTCCTGATTTTCACTCTAAAAACCAAGCTAATAGAGAAGAAAAGGATGTCTTTTTTCAAATACTTGTGTGCGTGTGTTAAATATATTGAAATATATTGATATGTTTATACACTTAACGTTTAATCAAGCTTCTAAGAAAGTCCTCATCATGTATATGTGTATATGCATATAAGTTCATAGACATCAATAAGCATCATGCTGAAAATCTTTTATCAGATGATTATTATTATACTTTGTAGTTGATACTCTATCACAATGAGAGACTGCTGTCTGTGTTCACATTTGAAAGTCATGAATCTACTTCTGTCTGTATTTATCAAAAACAGAATTATTTTCCTTGTATCCTGTCTTCTCACTGTTATCTTTAGAAAAAAAATGAGGCATCCTTAGCATGCCACAATACTTAAGGATAAAGAGAATGGGTAAATGAGTGAGTACTTAAGCAAATCACTACACTGACTTCCTAGGTGTAAGTTTACTATAAGTATAACACATTATTATGTCTTTGGGAAATTTGTATGATTTGTATTATGTAAATAAAAAAATTTAAATTTGTATTGTTTTTTTATACATCCTGTTCCACCAATGTTTTACTGAATTCAGTTTTGACTGCTGATGAAGGTTAAGATATTGGAATATACAAGAAATGAACTATGACATTTAACAGGTACAACGTGATTATGCTTCAATTAATCAATAGGAAAAGATCAGATTGAATAGTAAAATCTTTCAAGGGATTTATTTTTATATTCTGTAAATGGTTGAAATAGCAATCAGTGTAGAGTTCAGTTTATTGGATAAAGTTTCCATATGTATAATGGAAACTTGCAAATAGGTCATACTTGGATCGAAAAAGAGATGTCAGAAAAGTTATTTTTCAAAATGTGACATGTGTTCGAAACTTTTCCCCATCAAATTATTATCTTTTTTTTTCTCTATGTAGTACTCTTTGTTTAATCAGTGCTTCCAACAAGTTAAAAATATTAAAATTTTTCTCATAATTCATAAAAATAAATTGTTCTTTCATGACTTAAAAAAAAATTGCTAACATTTCAAGGAAAGACAGGGAATTGGGGATCCCTGTGTCATAGTGGCTAACATGCAAGACTGCAGTGTTGTAGTAAGCGAGTCCAGACTCCAAGAAAACTCCAAATTCAAACCTGTCACATTTGTCTTAAAATAAACTGTGTGGCAGAGAAGTTTGGTAAATACAAATACCCTTGAGGAAGTTATGAATCCCCTTATCCTCCCAGCTATGGGTTAAATTGTACCACTGCAGTTCTTCTTTAAAGATGGCTTTGGTATTTAATGATCCACAAAGATCAAAATACCACAAAACAAATAAACTGAAGGCTAGGGAAATGATGCTATGAGTAAATATGATTAGAATATTTTATTAGTATATATTGGAAACTTTTATATCAACCTGTTGAAGCAAATGCTTATTTTTCTTATTCACCTGTATACTCTCACTAATGTAGAGTGATGGGTGGTGTAACAAATTAAAATCCATTTAGTTTAGTGTTACTACTGCTATTGTACAACCAGAAGTTATTGCTGAACTTTATTGTACATTTCAGATGCTACTAATAAACATAGCCCAATAGTAGCTAAGACTACACTGCTGACTTTTTAAGTAGCAAGGTCATGGCTCATAATATTCATCAATTAGAATCTACTAGCTAATTCAAGATTCAGTTTTAACAATAATCTATTTATGAAATTCCATGAATGTGGCTAGAGCAAAATGCAGATGGAACCACTAGCTGCTATCAGTGAGAATGACCAGTTGAGGATAGCAAAGAATATGGCCAAGGATGACCAGTGTGAACCTGGGACATCCGATAACAAAAACCTGATTGTAGTCATTGCTGAGCAGTGCTGAATTATGCTTATGCAAAGGACTCGTATTTTGCTTAGATAAGTTTTCAACTCAAAGTAAAATAACAAATTTCTTCTTTGGGAGGACTGAGCAAAAGAAACTGCATGTGACAGAAGTGCAAGAGGCAGCTGCATGGTAGATAAAGAAGAAGAAGAAGAAACAACAACAATGATGATGAAATTGATTTTACTGAGACTTTTATAATAATTTGATGTATAGGGATGTATAATTAGCTGTATAGGGCTATGATACTTCAGTTTGTGACTTAACTTATAAGCCCTAACCAAGCAAACCAAAAATTAACTAAGATTTTTAAGATTACTTGCATGTTTTGCTGAAATTGTTCAGTACTATCCATTAGCCTCGAATCTTGAGCAAAATTCTGATTTTTGGCAAGGTTATAATGTTTCAGGTACTTGTGGTACAATGATTATTGTCTTAATAAGTGGATTTAGAGACAAGAGGTTTTAGAGGATTACTATTGAAACAAGAATAAAAACAAAGATGTTATCAATCCAATAGTTTCACATTTATTTCCCATATGAAAATGTTGACATATTTTTAATGTCTTTTCTTCCACGTTATCAGTAAACTACTCTTGTTGTCTCTTCTGTTTATCAGGAATGCCAGCCTAAAGAACACCGTCCGTTATGCTACCAGTTTAAAGTTGTGTGTGTCTATAAATGCAGCCGTTTGTGCTGCAAGTTTTAACTCATGCATGAAAATGTAGTTGGTTGTGCTACAAGTTCAGATCCTGAATGTGGCTGTTTGCAATTCACATAACACGAATACTCCTTGAAAAGGTATTAATCCAACTACTCTTCTAGCTATTGGTAAATAGTAGGGCAGACTGGGGTCTTTAACCTTAGTATGGCAACCAGTCTAGGAGAAGGAAAATTCTGAATTCAAACAAGACCTGGAAAGGGATGGGCTCCACCAGGCTATTTCTGCCCGACTCACACTACTAGAATAGTATACTCATGACCAAACTAGGTTACAGGATTAATCTTTTCTCTCAAGTTGATGGAAAATTTAAGGATTTCAAATTTTTTTCCCAACTGTTTCTTGGCATTTTATAGTTGCATGTTTTATACTAGGAAATTTAATATCGATACTAAAAACAATTTCTGTAGTATAGAAAAATGGTTACACAGCAAGTTGACAAATTCAATTTTATTATTTAAAAGATGTATTTACTAATAGGATGAACAAATTTTCACCTTTTTTAATCAAATTTGCTAGCCAAAAATAATAGAAAATTCCAACATGCTTATGAGCAGGACATACAAAATATCTTTTTTAAAAATGAAGCTTCAGATTTTAATTGTTATTACTATTTTGATATCATATAAGACCCCATTTTCTTTTCTCAAAAAGTGACTAAGTATATGCCACTGGTCTCTGATATATTGTTGATGTATCAAGTCGACGAAGGTCTCTGCCAGTTGTATGTATCATCATGATACTGTAATATTTTTTATTCAAAATATCATAATTACTTTTATCATTACAAGTACTTCAATTAGAAAAACAAATTGAAAAAAATTCTATCTGTGAATATAGCAGATATGCTATATAAGGTTTGTGAATATACATACTTTGATGCAATCATAGAATTTCAAACTAATTTTTATATTATGTGCATAATTTACTTATTGTATTTTCATTCTTTTTATTTCTATATGAATTTAACAACAGCATGATATTATAGAGACAGAATAATTTTGCATATTATTTGTAATATTCAACATAATAATTTGCACATTGTATTATATTACACAGCCTGTGTGATGTCTATATTGAAGTCTAAACCAAAAGAAGGAATTGTGAATAAATTTTGCAAAGTGGCCAAACATCAACCTGGTTATCCAAGTGTTTGGCACTTGTATAGTAGCATAAATTTTCAAATTGATGATAGATAAGAGGCCTAAGTTCAAACAAGAATGGGAAAAAAATACTTTCTTTTTTCAGGAAACCACAATACTTATAAAATCCATGATATTCATGCAGTTAAAATTTCAGCTCAATACAATTTTTAACATTATTGATTCTAAAATCTGATCAGGATTTATTTTCAGAATCAGGGAATATTGAAAGTAAAATCAATATTGTAGATGTTAACACTATATGACATTATGGATTTTACCGGTGGTAGACTGACTGCAAAAGGTAAAAGGACTTTGTACTCTGGATTAAAATCAACCATGTTTAACTTCAGCTCTGTAAAATAGAATATAATATAATGTATTATCATAGAGGGTTTTAGTTTAGTTACAACTGATATGCTTCTAGAGACATTTAATCACCTTCCAAAGACCTAATTAGACTGATTTTTTGAGGACTGACTAAACTCATCAAGCAAACAAATATCACAAGAAATATCAAAGCAAGTTTTAAAGAACAAGCATTTTCCCCTTTCAAATTTTACTATAGTTTGTGTATATATCAAAGTAAAGCAGAAATAATTGAGCAATTTATATAGAGAGATAGAAAATGTGTATATGCAAAAACAAAAATCTGTGCACCACCAAGCCATACACCCATGAGAATTTAACTGGACGCATTTCACAGGTCCAGTACAATAGAAAAATTTACTTAGAATAGGACTCATTACTTTTATTAAGTTTAATCAGGTAGATAATGGATATTTTAAGAAGTGTAGGTTATGTGATGATAAAGATGAAATGGTTAATCATATGATAAGCAAATGCAGCAACCTCGTGCAAAAGGAGTACAAGACTAGGCATGACAGGGTGGGAAAGGTGATCCACTGGGAATTGTGCAAGAAATTGAAATTTAACCATACAATCTAACAGTATATGCATAAACATGAATCTGTCTTACAGAATGAGATACATAAAATTTTTGAGATACAAATGGATCACTAAATCCAAGCCAGATGACCAGAATTAATTAACAAGAAGAAAAGAACTTGCAATCAAGTGAATTTTGCTGTTCCAGTGGACCACAGTGTGAAAAGAAAAGAACGTGAAAAGATAGTTAAATACTTGAACCTTGCCAGAGAACTAAGAAAGTTAAGGAACATGGGAGTTATGGTTATACCAATTGTAATTGGTGTGTTTGCAATAGTCCCCAAAGGCTTGGAAAGGACACTAGAAGAGTTGGAAATCAGAAACAGAAATGCGACCATCCAAACTACACCATTATTGAAATTGACTAGAATTCTTAGGAGAGTCTTGGAGACCTGAGGACACTTGCTGTCACTTAGACTCCATTGAATAACTACCAGCTGGGATTGGGGCGAAAACTCACAAGGAGTGAAATAATAATAATAATAATAATTAAAATCATTCGAACAAAACAAATTAATTCATTATATGGAGAACACGGTCTTAATCTTTAGAGTATACTTTCACCCAACTCCTCCCAAAACTATTAAAACAAAAATAAATCTTATTTAAGTTTCTATAAGAACTTGTTATATACAAGCAATAAAGAAACATCTTGACAAGACATGTCTATCGAAAGTGTCAAAAAGAAAAGAAATGATTAACTAAAAAGAGAGAAAATAAATCACATTTGAAGGCCAAGAAACCATCTGAACTTAATCCTTGAAAAGTTAAAGATTAAATCTTAGGCTTGGTTTGGTTTTATGGCATATCAACGATGGTAGGTTATTTAATGCAAAATCCTTTTTATACATATATAAGTAAGTTGGCCAACTGTAATCAAAGACAACCCAAAAGCTCCCTTTTCAATAGCTAGGAGAGGGTGCTATTCTTTTCCCTGAATAGCTTCACTTACTCTTGATTCATACCTTATAATGCTGAGCATTGAGCAAGGAGGCATCAAGTACCATTTTTTGAGTCTTTGGTATGACTCAATCTATAGGATGATTTGTAAACACATTTGGTAGATAACATTCTTAAACGACTGTGCTTTTTTTTGTACACAGTTAACTGGTTTCAAGTACTGCTGTATAACAGTCACTTGTTTGCACACAGTTTATTCTATTTGATCGATAGATAGGACTCTCATGTGCTACCACTCCGGGTTTGAGTGGATGTGGGAGCAATCACAATGAAGGGGTACTCAGACCTCCAAGGCTGGAACCTTACCATCAGATGGTTTAATGTCATATCCAGGACCCTCATTGGGAAAGGAGGCTCTTAGCCCTCTGCAGAAATGCAGTGGGTGTATTCTACAGTCCTAGCCAACTGGACAGATTAAATTTTAAATAATGAAAATTAATTTAACAGGTTGCTACTGTCTGCATAGTACAAAGATTTCCCAATAAAACATGAATAATCCAACTAAGAGCAGCCAACTAAACATTCCATCAAAGAGGATTAAAATCAAAATAATAGCATGTATGTATTTACCCAACCACTTCACTACAGACAGGATGTAACACAAGATCAATTTTCTTTTTCGGCAGAGTACAGCTAATTTGGAATTCTGAGTTTTTATTTGCCAAGATTATTGGCCTTGCCAAGGCTAGAAAACCCATTTTGCTGTACTGTTTTACCAATTGTTGGGTTGGAGAGCAGATGCTTTCATGGTTTTCCCTAGGGCATTAGCATGCAGTGAAATGCAAACAGCCTTATCTTGGATTTGAACTCAGGCTACCAATTCCATTCCCTATGATGATAACCAGTGCATTAAATGTAATTTATAAGGAAGTTATCAATAGAATGTAATTATAGTAAGTACATGTTAAAGTTTTCAAAAAATTCTTACTTAACCATTCTACACATGATTATCAATTCACAAATGAAAATAATTACTAAGAAGAAATAAAGAAAAAAATTCAAAATTCATTGGTTCAAAATGCTGACCATTTTCTTCAGTATGAGGGTATGCAAAACCATTCTTAACCTGACGAAAAAGACTTAGAGTCACAAAATTTATATGTAATTTCATATATCCTCTCCTTTCTTTAACACTTGCTATTTTCAATTAATTAAAAAAAAAAAAGGTCTTCATGTTGATTTGAGCCAAGTATTTTTTAACCCTCCCATTATATAAATTGTTTTCCTTCTTTATTCTGTAATCTTCAAAATAAGTGACCAGAAAATTTTACCTACAACTTCAACTCCACCCTATGTATATATGTGTGTGTGTGTGTGTGTGTCTCCTTTTGAATTTTACTTTTCTTCATATTTAACAAGTTTACCTTTTTATTTTGGTTTATTTGAACTAATTTCCCTCACTTTTTAAAAACTTCTCCTCCTTATTGTATTATAGGCAATATTTCAATTCACCTTCTTCTGTTGTTGGTTGTTTTTTGGGAGTCTAATCAAAATCCAATGATCAAAACTTTTCCCCTAAAACATTTTAGACAAAAAAAATTATTGCTTCTTTTCAATCTTCTATCTGTATACTCAACCTAAGCGCCTGTTTCCATTTTTGTGTGCACAAAAGTATCTTTTTGCTGCCAATTATGACATAATTTCTTACTGGCAAAACTGGTAAAATTTGCCACCTCCAGGAGAGTCCCTGTGGCATAATGGCTAAAGTACTAGACTGCTGCCTTCAAGTAAGTGAGTTTGAACTCCAACTGCACTATCACATTTACTTTTGGACTAATATCCTCAATTGTGGAATTACAGTAACATTCACTGGCCTAGGGGTCCCAACTTGTGTTCAGTAGACAGAAAATAGTTGGGCTGTGACCTAATACAGGCCCCAAGCTATTATTAAGCAATGGGAGCTGGATATTTAAACAATAATATATATACTCGGTGACTAACATCCAATCAGAACTCGGAGATTGAGCTGGCCAATGGTTACACAATGGAACATTCCAATTCTCTTCCTTCTGGGACTTCAGTTTTTGTCACACTCACTGGTTATAGAGCTGAGCATTGACTTTACTAATTTGCCAAACTTCACATCAGGAAAGGTATGAACTTCTTTATCCCCCCAGCTATGAGTTAAACAGTATCACTGCAGTTCTTCCACGAGGATGGCTTTTACATTAAATAACCCATGAAGGT
The DNA here is from genome assembly GCA_963585895.1 of Sepioteuthis lessoniana. Classification (NCBI taxonomy): domain Eukaryota; kingdom Metazoa; phylum Mollusca; class Cephalopoda; order Myopsida; family Loliginidae; genus Sepioteuthis; species Sepioteuthis lessoniana. Next base: position 42,288,239 of record OY757923.1, read on the forward strand.
TGATATGCCATTAAACAAAGAAAACATCATCACTCCTCATCCCCACAAAAAAATTAAAGCTCCAATTAAAATATGCATTTTTACTGATTGACCAGAAAGGCATATGAATATGATTTTAGTTTTAAACTTTTTAGGCAACCAGTGATGAGTAAATAGGATTTGTTTGTGACTGGTTCTGGGTTGGCCTTGCCAGATTCATGAAATTTTCTCTGGTGAGATATAAGGACATGCAATAAAGACAACTCAAAATAAACAACAAACATGGAGTTGAATTTTAATTTCATAAAATGCAAGTCTGTTTTATTGAGTGTTGATTTCTATAAGGAAACTTTCTATTCTTTTAGTTCTTTTGAATTATCTTTATTTCTGTAAAAAGTTTGGGGGAACTAAAGTGTAATCAAGTGATACTGTCAGTAAAAAGGAATAAATAACTTATTCAAAATAAAACTGGCTTAAGTCAGTTTTAGTTTTAGTTTAGGTTGAATTTTTTTTTCCCACTCTTATTGATTTATTCAATGCTGAACTCAGTCAAGCAATCATCAACATCAAGGTATGCAAACAGCACAGGTTCCTTTGACTCTTTCTCACCATCTATTCCTATCAGTCATCACACTTAGAAAATCCTCTAGAGGGCACCCAATATGATCTCAATTATTCCTATCTAATCATAATGATCATTCATTTTCACAGTTATAGTTTCAAGTATTCCTATTCAATAGTGATAATTTGCAGAATTATATGATTTCAAGTATTTCAAGCAATTATATGGTTTTAAATAACTACTACTAATACTCTGTTTATAGTTTCAAGTAACTATTCCTAATACAAATAATTTTCACAAAATCATATTGTTTCAATTATTCTTATCAGATACTAATAATTTCAGAAAAGATCTCTTTGACTCTTAGATGGGACCCTAACAGGTTCAAGTGATGCAGTTCATTTTAGATTTATCTTTTGATTTATAGAACTGGTAGATTCACTTCTCTGGTATGACCAAGCAAAACTCATTTGTCACATTCTGTAACCAATGTGGGTTAAAAACAGGTCACTAAGAGTTTCAATATCTTTAAGACAAAAATGAAGCTCAAGGAATCTAGTGAAACCAAGTAGTCATGTACTTTATATTACATCTTATATTTGTTTTTGTTGTCAATATTTTCCACAGACCCAACAAAATTAATCCTCAAATAATCTTTGTTGAAAACAAGTTCATTAATATTTTAAATGTCCAGTGTTACTAGATGGATATTTAAGGGTGAACTGTACCCAGTGAAATTATCAGTCAGAGCGACATGAAAATTACTGGATATAAAATTTTTTTGCTGTTTTTCTTCTACAAGAAATTTCACTTTTATTGCTGCTGTTTTTATTATCACTGATTTTGTCAAATTTTCTGGTGTTTTGGAAAAAATATTGTACTAATTAATATTCATGAATCTGCATCAACAGCTTTGTTGAAAATGAAGTAATAATTAATGGGAAGTAAAAGGGAAATTCTTTTTAAAAAAAAAGTCTTCCACATTGTTACTAATAATTCAATATAGAAAAATTTTATAGAACAAGTTTGTTTTTTATATTTCATATAAGAAATATTATATTTAAACAATTTAAAATATTTATGTCATATTCTATTTCAACATTGATGAATAACTTATGATAATTTAATCTTATAGTTTCAGGTACAATTTTTTCTCAAATTAACTCGTGTTCAAAAAATAAGTTTTAAAGGTGAAGTACGCCTTGGCTATAGTAGCAGAACAGACCCAGCAGTCAACCTAGTCAGGAGAATTAAGGGAGAGAAAGAAAGGTTAGAAAAAAAATGGTCCAGCCAAAAGGGAAGTTTTGGTTTGGTTTGTTTGGTTTTATGGCATATCAACCTTTATAGGTTATTTAACGCCAAATCCATTTTTATGTAAATAATCTGTTCTATTGAAAACAGTTCAGTTTAGCACAAGTACACAGTTTAATCGTCAAAAACATTTCCATTTCAAACTATTTAAGCAGTTATATGTAATAATTTAGTTAAGTGTAAATACAGTTTTAATGTTGAAAAACAGTTCTATTTGAAATAATTCAGTTAAGCATAAGCATGCAGTTTAAGTGTAAGTACGGTTTAATTGTCAAAAACGTTTCTATTTCAAGCTATTCAGTTTACTCAATTCATTTTAGCATAAGTATGCTGTTAGTTCTATTTAACCCATAGATAGGGCCCTATCAGGTGCTACCACTCCGGGCCAGAGTGGACCTGGGAGCGATGGCAATGAAGGGGTACTCCGCATTCCCCAAAGCTCCAGCACTGCTGGAACCTCACCATCAGATTGTTTAGTGTCATATCCAGGACACTCGTTAGGAGGGCTCTTACCCCTCTGCAGAGGTGCAGTCAGTGTATTCTACAGCCCCAGCTGACTGGGCAATACACAGATTTAAATGTCAGACAGTTTTATTTCAGATAATTCAGTTCAGCATAAGTACACAGTTTAGATGTCAAAAACAGTTCTATTTCAAGCAATTCAGTTCAGCACTAGTACGTAGTTCCAATGTCAAAACAGTTCTATTTTAAACAATTCAGTTTAGCATAAATACGCAGTTTAAATGCCAAAATCCATATAGTGAAAGAAGCACGGTTTTGTTCTATTTAACCCATAGATAGGACCCTTATCAGGTGCTACCACTCCGGGCCAGAGTGGACCTGGGAGCGATGGCAATGAAGGGGTACTCCGCATTCCCCAAAGCTCCAGCATTGCTGGAACCTCACCATCAGATTGTTTTAGTGTCATATCCAGGACACTCTTTGGTGGGGTTTTACCCCTCTGCAGAGAAGCAGTCGGTGTATTCTACAGCCCCAGCCGACTGGGCAACCAAAAGGGAAGGAGACTGCTAGTACTACTATTAACTTGTAAAGGAAATGATGATTATATTTCTCAAAGCAAAACAACAGTTTTCCCACAAAAAGGAATTTATTCTTAGAGAAATAAATTTTACAAATAAATTCTACCACCCTCATTGCATATATTTCCTCATGCAGGTTAAGTTACACACTCAACTCTTCTTGAACACAAAAATCAAGAAAAGCACAAAAAAATAATACAAATGAGTGTAAAAACAAAGTTAGAGTGAGTAAAAGCATTGGAATATACCAAGACTTACAAATCATTGAACTGCAAAGTTGCTGAATGTTTAAGTTTTTAAATGAAATACCATCACTTGGTATTAGAATTCTTTTCTTTTCCATTTTCTTTTTTGGGCCACTTCTGTCTACTGAAAGTCTGCTAATCAACTGGCAAAACACTCTGTATCTAGAGTAGAATGTTTCCTCTCCTCTGTTATGTTAGCTTATCTTGACAATTCTGTTGGGTGGTCCAAACTTTACATTGAATATCATCTTCTTTCTTTCTGCTTCAAAATGTCAAAACAGGCTTACTTTCTCTCTGAGTAACCAAGTAGTACCAAAATGTTCATTTCTTTTCTGTGTAAAGAAAACCTTCATTCAGTTTCTCCATGACTTTTAATTCATTTCTTTGTGTCATTGTGGTTGACGGGTTGCAAATTCTGATTGTCAACCGGGCTTGAGAGCTTTTTTGTATCGGCTGAATAGTCAAATAGTTGTGTTCAGTACTACCCCCAGCTTAGACCAAACTGCTTACTTGAAAAAAGGCAAAAAGCCTAAGTGCTGAGTGAGCCAAAAGGAGGATCATGGCTAAAATGAGCAAAAAGCAAAAAGAGACTGACTACCCCAGGTGACTTGTTTTTATAGATCCCAAGAAGCTAGTAATGGTCCAACTCTGAAATAAGCCAATGGCATTTGAGCAGTTATTAACTGACGAGTTAACAAATTCTATCACCTATGATATGGTAATTAGTGTAATTTTGCTAGTTGTTTTTGACATTGCAATTGCCATTATGTTCTTAAATTTCTGAGAATTACAAATGATAACATTATTACAAAGGAGATTACTTAAGATTTTATATAGTCTGGTAAAGGTGGCAGTTTGTGGGAATGGTATCATGTATTACCACAATTAGTAATACTTCTGCTATACTGAATTCTTTTTAACATCAGTAAGATATTGTAGCTGTGGTGTATAGTCTCTTCTCTTCATCTAAATATGAAGCAACACTTATAAAAATAGTTACTTGCAGGACTTACTAAAGAAATAGATGAAAACTTTAAATCACTTTCATGGTTTCATTGTAGAAAAGAGATACAAAAAATTTGAAGGACAAGAGTAAAAATCAAAACACCGACTCATTTTTAATAGCATTAAGGTTAAAGAGTGATAAAGATAACAATATTCACCTGCCTAACTTATGAAATGATAAGGACTCAAAGAAGGTTGAAAAACACATCACCCAAAATTTAGAGATAAACAATTATAGAGATTATAGATCAAACAATTTATGGAATAATGATATTGATTCATCTGTGAATAATCACAGACACATATCAGATATCTGATAAGTATTTTGGATAATGTGGTTAAATATGACTAAAAAAATATTAAAATTATTTGTTGAAATTAACACTTCATTTATACAATGTTTCAATAGCTACATTAGATACTATACTAATTTTCAAAAATAATCTTAAAGAATATTTTCTTGTTATACTAGTAGTACCAAAGAGGTTTTAAATAAGCTGAAAATTTAAAAGCTCCCAAACAACTAATGTTTAACATCTGTTTCCATTACTATTTTCATTTTAAAAAGAAAAATTCTTATTATCTGACGAAGCTAACTAGATTAAACATGTTACCTAAAATAAATTGTTAATGTCAACAACATAATTTTCAATTTCAGGTATATTTCTCAACAACAAACTTGTAATGTAACGGGTAAAATTTAATAAACAAATGCATAAAAATTTTCATTCAATTTATTGTAAAGCTGACGCCAAAATTTTCATACTAATTTGAGTATGTCAACAGATTTTTTTTATATAAACTAAGTTCAGAAACTTAAGTTTTCTATGATCAGCAAAATAATGTTTTTTACCTGTCATTTAATAGCTCAATGATTGATTCAGCTATAGTCGACAAACATTCTGCACTTACTCATAAGCTTCCAGATAATGTGTTTTTTAATTATAGTTTTTAAGAATTCTACATCTTCAACTAGACCATTCCTTTATCTCTATTTTGTTCGCCAACCTGAAACTTTGTTCTTTTGTTTAACCCCATCAAGTAAATATTGAGATGAATCTTTCTTAGCTTAAAACCAAGATTATGACCTTTTGCTATGGCTTAAGAATATATAAATTTAGTTTTTATTCTTGTCACCATACTATTATCCCACCTCAATTAGCTTTTAGATACACTTCCGTTTAACTTATGTTTGAAAAAGATTAAAAATGCCCTTATATGATTATTACATCATCCAGCAAATGTAATGAAGGATAAAAACACTATTATTACTGAAAAGTAAATTTTGTTTTTTATTTGATTACCAAACTTTAAAACAGTTTATGTAAAATTTGTTTTAGCTAGTTTCAGTATATATCCTGTATATTTTCCATTTAAAATTGGAATGAAAGGAGATTATCAATGGTCAGAAATTTATGATAGGATTATCATATGTATAATTGATCATGATTGTCAAGAATTAATGCAAATTTGTTTATAATCAGGTTGTACTTAAAAGCATTGGTTTTCTCCGAATCACGAAAGTTAAGTGACATTGAGTTTGCTCAGTATTAAGATGAGGGACCATGTTGAAATAGCAGGTGCTATAACCAGCTTGAGGCCTGTGTCTCAGGCTAAGAAAAGAATTAAGAGTTGTTTAAAAAGTTCAAAGCCTCATCCAGAAATAAAAGTCATAGCTAAACAGTTTTGTTGAGCCAACTCACTACCATTTTTCATAAAACTAAAAAAACTAATGCAGATTTCTGTCTCAATTTCATAGCAGGTGAGGCACATAGAAAGGTTAGGTATGTATCACAAATCTAAATGTAGGTGAGGCTTAGAACTTTTTGAATGAACTTTGTAGGTGTGTCTGTGTGTGTGTATATATATATATATATATATATATATACATACACACACACACACACAAAAGCCAAAGTTCTGAGCAAAGAGAAAGAAATCAAAGCTTAAATCATAGCTGATTATCATATAATCTTTGTTGTCAATTCAAAGTTTACACAAACAAAATGTTACAAATGGTAAAATTGATATTTGACAAATTTTACAGTTTTATCAAGCAGTACTTTTTTTTAATTCAAGTAACAGTTCAAGGATTTATTGATTTAAACATTTTTGTTTTGTACAAAATTTTAGTCCTAACAAAGCAATAATGATGGCTAATTGTTTTAGATCTTTAGCTTGAAAAAGCAATAAACATTATTAATAATTTTTAATTAAATGTGGACAATTATTTTTGTTCAACAAGTAATGTTTTTTTTCTTTTGAAGTTCAAAAATTTGAATTCTATATGATTAGCTATGTCTTGCAGCACCATAACTTTCTGCTAATTGTTTAATGTAAGAGACCTCCTCATAATGAACAAACATTTTTTACCATTAAAACTTTCCCTTGTGACATTTAAGCACGCATACTAAATTTGATAGCCCCATACCAAACTGTTTGGCAAATTGTAGAGGACATACAAACAAAATTTTAATAGTTATTGATAATTTCTGTTTTCTTCATATGCTATTCCTTAAAATTTCATTCTTTTTGCTATTTTCTTATCTTTAAGATAATGTATACAATTTTTTTTTCTTTCTTTTATTGCAACTACATAATCATTAAAAAAATTAGAAAGTGCATGTTGAACAATCTTGTGCATAAGTGTATGCTGTCAAATTCTCTTGCAATTTTTCATTAGTTGCAATATTATGAATTATGTAGTTATTATTTTATAATTATTATTACCATCATGATTCTGTCATCATTGTCATTTTTCTCTGGAAAATATGCATGAACAAGATGCCAGGAAAAATTGTTGAACAAAATATGAACAAAAAGATTTCTTTCTTCTTAATTCAAAGCAGAGAAAATCCACTTTTCTCTTGAGTCTTTGGCATGCAAAAAATGTTGTTAAACGAAATGAAGGAGAATAGTTCGAGTAAAAAAGGACAAAGTGATAGGAGCATTGGAGAAGTGCAAAAAAGGAAAAAAATTAGTCAAGTGAAGTAAGAAAAGGGGAGATAATAATGTCACATAACTAATCATTTAAGAAAATCTTTATTCTCTCACAAAGCAGTCACTTGCCTTTGTACTGTTTGGAGATTCTTATGACATTTTTTCTCAGGCAGGATTCTTTTAAAGATGGTAGTTTTTTTTTCTTATTAATTGATTAACCAACAAGGAATGACCCGGAATGAAAATGTGAGGAAAAATGGCTGATGAAAAGAACCAAATTTGAGCTGGACAGATTTATTACTCTTAAGGTTAATGCTTCTAAAAAAATCTGTCATGAGAAAGGAAAATCCGATCATTACTGAGAATCAGATGAAAATCCTTTACGCAAAAAAAAGAAAATTAAGTGAAGGAAGAGTCCAGTGGTGTTTATATTACACATAAGAGAATACAAAAAAGTTGAAGACATATGCATATGCACAAAATTGTTCGACATAAACTTTCTAAATTATCTAAATAAAATGAAATTTAAAAAGAAAAAAGAATCTTCTCCCTCGCCTTCTGTCTTATCAATTAATCATCAGTTTCCTTTGCGAATGATAAAAAGTAAGTAAGAAAGTTGGTGACTGTAGTTGAGGGCAACTAGAAGGCTCCCTTTTCAATAGCTACTACACTGAGGTATAAGGGGAGCACTACTCCTTTCCCTGGATTGCTCCACTTTACCCTCGATACCTACCTTATATTGCTGAGTGTTAAGGAAGGAGGTACCAAGTACCATTTTTAAAGTCTTTGTTTAAAGTCTTTGGTATGATGCGACCTGGGATTGAAACCAGGTCTCCTGGACCTGGCAAACTTTATTGATAGCTTCTTCTTTGGTTTGATTCTCATTAGAGGAAGGATTTAGCTTTTCAAACTTTTGTAGAGAAGAGGAAAATCTCATATTTTGTTTTGGCGCGCTATTTAATTCAACACTGAATTTCACCCAATCAGGATGACTTATCCCATTCAGCCCGGACCTTCTTTTCCGGCTAGCAAAACGGGTGAGCGGCCAAACACACTCTCTTCGGCTTGAGACGGCGACCAGAACGGACGTGTCTCTGGTCGCCCCTGCTTAGTAATGCTTTTTAGTTAAACAAGCCACCCAGTGTGGACATATCACTGTGGCTTTAACCCTAGCAGCAGCAACATGGACACTCAGCGAGGGAACCTTCTAATTTATGGATTCTTTGCGTCTAATATATTTTAGACCAAGGAATCCCAGTTGAATACGAATTAGATATGTTCAGCATGCCTTCCACAAGCACCACAAAAATTTACTATGTCGATCCGAGCGCCACTTCGCTCTCGACACACCTAGCTCTCATTTCACCTCTGGTCCACATTAATGGAGACAACGCACGCCTCTCCCCGAAACACCAGACACACAAAACTACACGGTGGCCTTGAATACTTCCCTCACATGTCCAACGACATGCTGCCATCGCAACATCTAGCTAAGCCATTTTGTCTCAAACATCCAACAAGCCTAAACACCACGAGTCTTGCAGCACCAAGAACAAACCGCTTCAAAGCTGCAAATAAAGTATTTTCGTTTATGTGTGTTGTTAAAGCAAAGTCTCGTAATTCATTTGTGTGCCTTAAAAAATATAGTGTTCGGGAAAATAACTAATTCCCTCAAACCGCTATACTTTCATTGATAATTTCTGTTAAGAATTGTGAAATATATCAACTGAAATATTCCCTTGGATAAATGATGATGCAGTTGTGAGCCACAAATGAATATGGGCTACTTTTGTATTTTAGTATGTGACTGTGTGTCATGTGACCTGTTTTATAGGCACCACTAAATTTGGCATACACATCATTTTTCCCTTGTCTTTGTTCTTTTTTTGTACATTCAGTTCCTGCAATAAAAACTTGTGGTGAACATATGTATATATACTATCTTCCAAATTATGTCATCATCTTACTTATTACTAACACTATGGGTTGGTATACCCCTGTGATATTACCAAGCGTATGCTGTCTCACTCAAAAACACTGGCAGACACGAGGGTGTCCTTGTGGTGTAATGGTTAATGCGATGGACTGCGGAATCGTAGTAAGTGAGTTCGTACTCCAGTCGCACTATTACGTTCACTTTTGGGCAAATACTCTTGGGAAAGGTATGAACCCCCTTATCCTCCCAGCTATGACTTAAATATTACCACTACTGTTCTTCTAGGAGAATAGCTTTGGCATTAAATAACCTACAAAGGTTGATATGCCATTAAACAAAGAAACCATCAACCATCAACACATTCACAGCAAAACAAGCAAAGTAAGATTCTTGCCAAGAAAGTAATCATCATTATCATCAAGTCAATGCTTATAGTATGGATACTCTCTTGCTATCCATCCCTATCAGACATCACTCTTGGTAGGTCCTCTAGATAGCGTCAAGTGTCAGCACAGAGCTGATTGGTGGAAGTCTTTGCTGATTAGCTAACAGTGGTGCATCCATGTATAGGAGTCTATGAGAGAATCCCACTTATAAGTATCTCTACTTCAACAGCAGTGCTCAATATGTCTTGTTCATCTTACTTACATGGTTTCTGAGATGAAAAGTAAATGACCATATAACAGTTGTTTAGTGGGGTGCTGCTTCTAGGAGGCAAGTAATTGAATTTTGCCCATCCTCTCTATGATATTCTTAACTCTGAGACAGTGTCTCCTATTTATTTTTGATGAGGACCATAACATAGTTTCTGCACAAAATTGCAAAGATGTCTAAAAACAGTTCAGAATGCAGTGGTTAACCAGGGTACAGTACATGTCTTGCTGTGCTATTTGCTCTCAACAATGCATTATTGGTTCCCTCTTAGGGGGCTCCACTCTCTTGACGGGTTGCCAATTAAAACTCAAGAGCACAGTCTGACCTGTTGTATAATCACAACTGAAGGGAAAAATAGAAGGATTCATGATTTCTCTAAGAGCATTCGTGTAACATGAACACAAACCTGTCTCTGCAAAACTTTGAACTCACTTCACTTTCCACATTTAATGGTAAGGCCATACATAAATCTACATCCAGTTTGCTGGTGGATATCTTGCATAATGTAATGGTTATCAAGTTAGACTAGCAGACCATTCTAAGCTCATAATGTGCTGGTATTATGAAAAGGATACTGACCACCAAAAGCTAAATTGTTTGGAGAGTCAGGATAAATTGTATCGAACTGTATTCAAACAAATATGATTAAAATGTTACTGGCTGGAAAAAAAGAAAAATTAACCAAGTTTTATAAAAAGTGATGCTGATAATCACCGATAATTGTAATAGCTATGAAGATTAGATTGTAATATCACAAGAGGCAATAAAAATCAAAGGCATATAATATAATAATATTATCAGTAATATGATAATTACATTACCAATTCTCATTTGAAGTAAATTTTATGTTGCTTCTGATAGTTATAAATAATAAAATAACTACCTTTAAGTCCCAAAACAAATCATAAAATTCCATAATTTTATTCTTCATCTTTATAGCAAATCATAGCAAAGATATTTTTTTTATTTAGCAGCAAAATGTTTTTTGGAAAAAAAAACTTTTTTGAAATAGTTTTCCTCTGATTGGAAATCACATTAGAAATGTGTCTGTCAATATTTAAAATCTATTTTTCTTGACAAAACTAAGTTTGTAAGAAATATAAAATACAAACATACTTCCTGTCAAAATAATGGGATTATTTGCATATTGGATGACTGCTTTGGATCAGTGTGTTGTATTTGTGTACTCTACCCTCTCAGGAATATATATAAATTTATAATAAATCTGTATTATAATTATACAATTTTTCATGTATGTATATCACAGAAAAACTGGTACCTCATTGTAAAAAAAAAATTGTAGTGCAGTACTGTTAGAATGCTTTAACTTAGAGGATAAAAATTTCCAATGTAATTTACAACTTATTAAGAATACTGTGCCCAATTTTGGTCAAAAAGATTTCTCAATTGATATATATGCGAATTAAAAAGTGATTCTCTTTTAATAATTATATAAATTCTATTAGCAGGATTCAACTTAATATTGAGCTTAATGGCTGCTAAAGGCAATATACTTAAACAGTTTCCAAGTGACAAAATTTGGACCAAAATAAATGATACAACAATCACATAACAAGAGAATATATTTTTACTCTGTTATAAGGCAAGGTAGCATGACCAATAAATATACAGTATCACCTATTACTAAGTATACCCATGAAATTTTTTTAATAAAAAGTTTATTTTTCTCTAAATCATCGATATTAAGATTTTATTATTTTTCGTGGGACATTTATTCAGTCAAAATGGAACTTATTCGGCATCATTTATTATGAAACTTACATTCCACTTTGACAATATGCAGTCTTTTAATTCTGTCTAGTCGGATGGTTGTTGTTTTTCTACTTTCTGTTCAAGTACATTCCTCAAGTTCAAATTTTTTATTACAGGGTTCTCTGTGGAAGAATAATGCCTAATAATATCTGTTTTGATTATATGATGTTCCTCCAGAAATAATAAAATCCTGGTATCTTTGTGTTATGTAGGAAGAAAGTATTGATACTGACCTGTGTGGTCAAACATGGATCTTCAAGCAACAAATGTATCAGTTGAATGAACTGTAGTCATGTGACCATGAATATTTAATATATAAAGCAACAGACAAAAGTTTTGGGTATTCCATTCTTGTTTTGGATACAGTATCAAGTATTTCAGTATTTAGTTTTGAACAAGAAGCATTATCATGTATTATTTAAAGGATTCAACTAGTATATTTATTGACTGCATGCAAAAATACAGGAACATTATAATTCGCAAATATCGAGTAACCAAATTTTCCATCAGAATAACATTATAAAAGTGACAATGAAGATTTCATCTGAACTAACATTACAAAACTCTGGTGAAGAAGAAAATTATCTTTTCATCAAAAATTGTTTGGAGCATATTTATTCATGAGTGATATTGTATATATGTCAGTATGTTTAATGTATAAGTTGATTTGCTGAAAATTTTGGTCCAAGGTCACAATTTTAGAGCACTAAATAGAAAAGGATCTCACACCAAAGATGTTTAATTTAGCAAATCATATACCAACCAGAACTGACAACATTTTAGATAATAACTCCTCTCCATTTATTAATATTTCAAGAGAAAACCCTTACAATAAATAGTATCATAGAGGGCAAACAGTTATATAAAGATTTTAAGTTCAATATTTAGATTTAGACATTTACCCTCTATAGGAATTAACCATACTTTTTCCAAAAAGAGCACCTTTGATATATCAATTATCACCAAAGGAAATGGACTTAATGAACTGTATTCAAATTGGAACTATTTGCATTTTACTTCAAGTTAATGTTCTTGTGAAAGGCATGAATCCTCCTCTTCTCCCCTCCATCTCTGGGTAAATAGTAAGGCAGATTGAGCTCTTTAGCCTTGGTAAAGCAACCAGTTTAGAATAAGAAAAAACTTGATTCAAAACCAGAAAGTCTATGGCTCACAATTCTACCTAATAAAATCTACTTGCTTCTGAAATCACAGCATCATCACAAATGGAGTTTGATTGTGACCCTTATACTTCTTCAGGATGCACTACAACAGTTTTCCAAATAACCTTTGCCCAAGTCATTGGCTGTGTGACCTTATATCAGACTTAGCTCTGTTCAACAAATATCAGTCCTGCATAAATATAAAAAGATTGCATTTAGATAAACTTAGAATTTATCAATCTCATTTTAGTGTATGAAGAGCACCTCATGTGTGGTATAAGAGCTATTGAGCTAGAATTGCAGATCAATGTTAATGATTTCAGTTCTCATTGGATGTCCCATACTTTTGCTGAACTAAGAGTGAAAAATATATATAATGAAACAGTGATTATTCCAGATCTCTCATCATGTGAACTCTGTTCAATGTTCTGATATATAACTGTTGATATCATCCATGTTATAATTATCTCGTAAGTTACTTAGGTTTCATGATATTCTGATTAATAGTTTATCTGATATTGGAAACAGCATTTATTTATACCACAGTTTTCATCATCATCATCCATCATCATGTCGTGCCGCCAGCACGGATATCCTTGACCATCTCTTACCACTTTTCCCTATCGTTCATCGCCTCCGGCAGGTCTTCTGGGTTACATCCTGTGTCCTCACATAGCTGCTGAATGTAAGTTCGGGCTGGTCGTCCTGCTTTTGCTTGGCCATATTTGGGGGTCCATAGTAGTACGTCACTTACGAGCTCGTCTTTGCTTCTCCAGCAGTGTCCGGCGTGTCTGGCTCGTCTGATCTGTATAGTTTTCGTGATGGGAGGCAGATGGCCGTACAGTTGGCGTCTCGTGGGGTGTTGTTGCCAGGACTTGTTCAAATTGCTCTCAACATTCTTATGTAGTTACCGTCAAGTTTCTTCTCCAGCCGTTTGGTTAGCGTCCATGTAGTGCATCCATATAGCAGTATCGATACGACCGCTGCCTGGAAGAAACTGCGCTTCATTTCATCTGTCAGGTCTGATTTCCATATTATTGAGAGCCTATCTATAGCCGTCCATGCTTTCGTCAGCCGTGTGTCGATGTCGTTTTCTGTTGATGAGACGCTACTTCCTAGGTAGGTGAATTTGTCCACTAGCCTCAGAGAGGCTCCGTCTAGAGTGGTAATGTTGCCCGTTTGGTTGTAACACATATATTCAGTTTTGTGCGCATTGACATGGAGGCCAATGCCTGCTGCAGCTCGTTCCAAACTATGCAGTAGCGTCTCAGCTTGATTAGGCGTATTCGCCAGTAACGCTAAGTCATCAGCGTAGTCGGCGTCTAATCATTTTTTATTTGTATCATTTCCATGAAAAATTAGATTATTTACATATAGATTGACACTTCTGGTGAGAATCAGAGTGTAACATCTGTTTCCATGAAAATCCTGCCATCTTTTAAATTATAAGATTAAAAATATGCAGATGAAAATAGCGGTTATTTTAATGAGTATAAAACTTAATTCTACATTAAGAATAGATGCTGAATAAAAAAAATTAGATGTCTGATTATTTTTTATAAAGAATTTTTAAATGCTAGTTTTATGCAAATAAATGCTTATCAAAGTGGTTCTGAGTTCATGATATGAATTATGATTTAACTTTCTTATTTTCTTTTATTTATTCCTACATATGCTTGTAATACTTTCATAGAACATTTGATACTGGAAGATACTAAGCAATAAAGAGCCTACTACAATATTCAGAGCATTGTTATATATTTAAGTGATAACAATCTATAATATTTTTATTCTTTCCTTCCTTCATTTTTCTGTGTCTTTCAATTCCTAATCTACATGGAAGATTAGATACAATTTTCAAAGTGTCAATTCATTTTTAAATGGTAATAGTCTATAAAATTCTCCTTTTTGTTCATTCATTCATGTGTGTACATTAGACTTATATTTTATATATCTGCGAAATGGGAAAGAGTGTCCAGTAATATTCTGAGTTTTATTTTATATCTAAATAATGGTTATCATAATATTCTCCTTCTGGTTTCTTCATTAATTTTTCCTGTATATATTCATTATGGTAATATTCTATGCCCCAATGTCTAATCTAGGAAGTAGGAGGTATGTTTATAAAACATTATCTAATATCCAGGCGATAATTGCCCAGTTGGCTAGGGCTGTAGAATACACCAAAATGCGCCTCTGCAGAAGGGTAAAAAACCCCACCATTGAGTGTCCTGGATAAGACACTAAACAATCTAATGGTGAGGTTCAGAAATGGTAGCACCTGATAAGGGTCCTATCTATGGGTTAAATAGAACTAAACTGCATACTTATGCTAAACTGAATTCTTTGAATTAGAACTGTTTGAATAAACTGAATAGCTTGAAATAAAAATGTTTTTGACAGTTAAACTGTGTACTTATGCTAAACTGAATTGTTTGAAATGGAACTGTTTTTGACATTGAAACTGAATTTATGCTAAATTGAATTGTTTAATATAGAACTGTTTTGACATTTAACTGTGTATAAACAAAACCTATACTTATACTTAAGTGAATTGCCTGAATTAGAACTGATTGAATACACTGAATAGCTTGAAATTGA
This sequence comes from Sepioteuthis lessoniana, assembly GCA_963585895.1. Classification (NCBI taxonomy): domain Eukaryota; kingdom Metazoa; phylum Mollusca; class Cephalopoda; order Myopsida; family Loliginidae; genus Sepioteuthis; species Sepioteuthis lessoniana. The sequence continues at coordinate 42,303,445 of OY757923.1, forward strand.
AATGTTTTTGCCAATTAAACTGTGTACTCATGCTAAACTGAATTGCTTGAAAAAGAACTGATTATTTGTATAAAAATGAATTTGGCATTAAATAACCTACAAAAGTTGATATGCCTTGAAACCCAAAAAACCAAACCATCTAAGTGATAATTTTGTATAAATCCTAAGTACATACCTGTCTGAGCTGATTTAGGAAGAAATTTAAAACATAAAATCTTATGATTTTATTTATTTACCAGCCCATTGACCTCGTGGTAGAGTGTTCGCCAATTGCCCAGGAGACTGGGATTCAATCTCAGGTCAAGTCGTACCAAAGACTCAAAAAATGGTACTTGATACCTTTTTGCTTAACACTCAGCATTATAAGATATGTTTCAAAGGTAAAGTGGAGCAATCCAGGGAAAGGAGTAGCACCCTCCCCTACACCTCAGTGTAGTAGCTATTGAAAAGGGAGCTTTTGAGTAGCCCTTGACTACAGTCACCAACTTATTTAGAAAAAGTAATGTCAGCCATTGTTAATTTTACTTGGTTTTCATTGTTACAATTCAGAGCATCAGTCTACAACCACTAGTAAATAGTGTAGATTAGAAATAAAGAATACACTCTTGGTAAGACTTGAATTCATATTTCTTTGTGAAGTGTAAGTTTATATAGTCAGATCTGATCTTCTGCAAGCTGTAGTGCTCTCTCATCTCAGAGAGATTTACCAGTATCATATCTTTCCCAAGTTGAGCAAGGACTGTGAAAACCTGAATGGATGTTACTACCTTATTGTATTAAAGGAGAAAATATTTACAAGTATTAAGCTTGAGCCAGAGTGATTAAAAACTATAAAAAGGTAGAAGGTTTACATTCTTTATGAGATTTAAAAGCTAAAGTAAAAAAACAAAGATGAATGTACATCCAGTCTGAAGTTATTAAGCAAATCACATAAACTTCAATAATTCACATTAGGTTAGGAAAAAATATCCAAATTTTAAGCAATTATTTAGATGTCAAAACAAATCCTGAGTTAAAATTTTAGGTTGTATCAAAATGTTTTATTGAAGTTATCTGATGTATTCTAAAAAAAACTGTTATCTGAAGTTATTAGACAAAATCAAACAATCACATTTTACTTCAATAAAAAAAGTAATAAAATCATCAAAAATTGATCAACACCTATAATAGAACAAATAACAAATAAATATGATAAGTCTCCAAATCTTTTACATTTTAATATAGTGAAACCTTCTTAATAACAGCATACATTGATTTTGCTAATTTTTTTTATTTCAGCAAGTTTAATCTCTGAATAGTAATTCTAATAGCTTTCTGTTATATTGTTTGCTCCCTTTATATAATTTCTTCTTTGCCATTGACCACTGACTTTCAATTAGATTTAGATCAGGAGTTGATCGTTGCCATTACATTATTAGCTCTCCAGTAAATTTTTAAGCTCAAAGAATTCACAAGTAAACTTAGACACATGAGAAGGAATATTGTCTTGCATAAATACACACTTCAATTTGAAATTATCAAGCTGGGTCTTGTAGCATGCAAAGAAAGTTGGTTGGGTTGTTGAGGGGTTTGTTTTTTTTTTGGCATATCAACCCTTATAGGTTATTTAATGCCAAGTCCTGTTTATACAAATATTAAATAAATGTTTGGTAAACTCATGGTGTCGATAACATTTTAAAACAAGCCTGAGCTCTTTTTTGCACACAGATGGTTTCAAGTATTTCTATCAAATATGAATTATTCTATTAACTAATAATCATTTATTTGCACAAAGTTAAATAGTTTCAAGTATTGCTATGTAACAGTAACAATTTAACATCAGTCATTTATTTACACACATCTAAATGGATATACATATATGATTTGTAAGTAAATAATCTGTTGGTAATTTCATTTTCAAATGAGTTAAAACTAATTTTGCTATTGTTTCTACACAGTTAAATGGTTTCAATTATTGCTATCTAACACTAATAGTTCTATTTGATATTGATCATTTATTTGCAGACAGTGAAGAAGTTCCAAAAATTGGTACTTAACACTAATTATTCTATTCAACATTACTCATTCATTTGCACTCAGTTAAATGGTTCCAAGTATCGCTATGTATCACTAAGATTTCAATTAGGCGGTTAATTGTTTAGATACAGTTAAATGATCAAACAGTTCTATTTCAAATAATTCAATTTAATGCAAGTCATATGTTTGCAGAGAGTTTAAATGTAGAACAGTTCTATAGGACCCTATCAGGTGTTTCCACTCTGGGTCATAGTGGAACTGGGAGCAATAGCAATGCAAAGGGTACTCTGCATTCCCCAAATCTTCAAGGCTCGGATGGTTTTATATCATATCCAAGACACTCATTAGGGGTCTTACCCCTCGGCAGAGATGAAGTCTGTGTATTCTACCAGCACAGCCAACTGGGCTAGCCATGTCTTTTACAAAAAAAATCTCAATAGTTAGCACTGTTCAATTTAACTCCTTCATTTTCAATGGTCCAATTATGGTTTGGTCAATAATTCAAGCCCATATAATCACACTATCACCTCCTTGTTGCCTTCCTTTAACCAAAAGCATGTCTAAATAGAATATAATCCATTCTTTGGCCCATCTATCAGGTCTCTCAAATGTCACTTGAGATTTGTCTGTGAAACTTACTTTAGAAAAGTCAATTTTCATGTATTTCCAGGCCCAATCTTGACACTTTAAAATATTTGCTTTAGTGAGAGGAGGTTATCTTGGAGATTTTTTACAGATCCCAATTCACAAAGTATTTTACATCTTTTGTCCTTCGAGACTCCCTCAATTGCAACCTTTTCAAAGATCTGAGAGCTGGTCAAAAGTGGTTGTTTTGCTATAACTCACTTTAGTTTACCTTCATCTCAGGGAAATAAGTTCTTAAAGCCTTTTCTTTAAATTCTCAATTTAATTTTATTTCCTAAAGCCTTCTTTGTCATTTGATGATCTCTCAAAGCTCTTTTGATATATCCAAAGTGGACAGTTCTTCACTTAATAACTTAGCTATTTTCTATTTTTTAGCAATTGTTAGACCCTTACTTTTACCCATGTTTCAACATATACTATGGAAAAAAAGGAAAAATTGTTTTTATTAGGTTTCAGGGGTTTTAAACTAATATCTAATCTGCATGTTAACTTCAGTCAGTCTATTTTTGTAAATTCCAAATATATCTCAAAAACAAACTATTAAACATGGCAGAAAATTTAGTTGATTATTTTATAATGAGTAGAAATGAATGAACAAAATTTGGCAAATATTGTTTGATAGCTTTTAGAGTTATTGAAGTTTATTTGATTTGCATAATAACTTCAGACTGTTTTTTTATGGCTTGTAAACAATGGCAGCTTGTAACATTAATTAATGAGGCTTATATATGAGAAAATATATGAAAATTATATTAATTCATCATCATTAATTCAAATTTTTCTGCACAATAAAGTCTTTGAAAAAATTTTTAAAATTTTAACTATATCACATTCAGTGATTTAAATGCTCTTGAATTAATATAGCAAATAATATGTAGGCATCATTCATGAGAAGATGCATTAACACTACCTTTCAAATAAATAAGCAGTGCTCTGCCTACCGTGGGCATGTGCACAACAAAGCAAACATCCTGTCATTGTAACTGTGGAGTAGACAGTTCCACATATAGAAATTCTTTTTGTCTCCTAGAAATGTGACATTGACCATTGATTTTAAGTTTAAGAATAGTTGATAATAGCGTTAAATATCTTTTACAAAAATGAATAAATATACTTTTTTCCCCATATATATCGGGGGAAAATAAAGGATATGGCAGTTCCATAGTGCCTTTAGACAACCTGCCACTGATTGAAAAAAATTAAGGGTGTTGCAGTTCCATAGTGTCTATAAATGAGATGCCACTGATCAGGAAAAAATAAGGGGTGTTGCACTTCTATAGTGCCTTTAGACAACCTGCCACTGATCAGGAAAAAGTAAGGGATGTTGCAGTTCAACAGTGCCTATTTATGAGCTGCCATTGGTTGTAATTGCAATTCATGACTTTACTGAATGTCAAATCTTTTCAATAGTATCTGATTAAAGAGAAAAATGAATATTGTGTGAATCAATAGCATTTAATAGATCCTATTAGCTTTCTTGACATGATTAATTACCTCAATTAAGGTCTTGCATTTTTAGACAGGTTTGATGATGTTTTTATAAAACTATTACAACAGTTGGTTTTCACTTGACAACACTTTTGGTTGAAAAATATTTCCCATGCAGAGCTGGCGATAGATTCTACTATGATCAATGTCATTAATGCACTGAATGAACCTCCTGGACAGACAAGGTCTATTTTCTGAGATATTTGATATGGAAGCAGCAGCCTTGGTGAAAGTTATAAACAGTCATTTTTCTTGTTAGACATTTCCATGATTTGTACTGAGAGAGGGTTAGATTCTTCCTGTTTTAGAGGAAGATGATTTTAGAGATCACTTTTGTAATTGAGGTTCAATATTTATAATGGAAATCTCAGTCTTAAGCAAGTTTTTCACATCCAAATTTTAATTTTTTATTTTTGCAAAATTTACAATGAATGAGAATGAAAACAAAGCTACCTTCAGGTAAGAATTTGACATTTTAACAACAGATTCTCATAAGTTTTCTCAAAGAAAAAGCGAATATCTAATTCCCCTGGCCTGCACCCATCCCTACTGCATTTAAGGGTTGTCATCCCAAAGGAACTGGTCAAAACTTCTTAAATAATCAGAGGTTTATTACTTTCTGAAAAATAACATGAAAAAATTCTCATTTAAAAAATGCATAGAAAAAAAAATGAATTAAGACTGCTATTTTCAGTGTACTCACTGGCTTATTTTGGGCTTTAAATTATTAACATCTCAAAGATAATATCTAATGGAAAGTTTTAGTCAATGTTAGTGGTAAAGTCTCCTTGAGTTTAATAAGATCTTTTCAACATGTGAAGTAAAGTCTAAGCGATCTTCTCAATGTTACTGATAAAATCTAATATATTCTATTAATGCAAGAATCGTTCAATAAATAAAGTGAATTTTGTCAAAAGAGTTGGCTATAGGAAGCACTTTTTACAATGGCACCTATTTTCAAGGAAATCCATGTCCCAGAACACTGTCAGGAAAATCTTCTTAACTGACTGCTATACCCAGAACTTTTTCTTTACCAGTGAGACATTGTGTTTCCACTACATGGACGGTCTTTTTGACTCATACTCATTGTGGCAAACTCATGTTTAGTCAATATGTAAACATCCTTTTGACTAAAACATACTTCTTCATACACATCATATGTTCAATAAATTTCACATGGTTTGCACTTCTCAGCCACCAAAAATTTGATGACATTCCTCTGTTCATGCCTGGAGCATTCTTTCTGATTTTCTACCATTTTGAAAAGCCTTAAATATGATTTTGCTGTAAACCAATTCCCAACCATGCAGATTTTACATTCATAGAAGCAAAAATTCCTTTTATTTATTGAATGACCCTTGTAGTTCATCTTCATTAGCAAAAATGTCACCAAGTAATGTTAACATTAATCAGAAATCTTCAGTGTTGTAAAATTAAAGACAATGTAAATGAGTGTAATTTTTCTAAAAACACAAACAATTTTCAATGATTAAAATATTGAGTGAGAGAGAGAGAGATTATATTTAATAGAAATCTTCAGAAAATGATAATACATCTTTTCTGTCATGTATTTTTTTTTACTATAATTAAGACTTTATACTACAAAAAGAAATAATCTGAATCCTAATTCTACTTTGAAAATAAAGATAAAATTGAGAACATTGTAGTCTTGACAACATTTTTTCTACAAAAAGACTATTAGAAAATACCGTCATATAAATTCATAATACATTCTAAGATGCTTTAAGATTTTTTTTTCTGTTAATTTGAATTTTGGTCTGTTGATTTCTATTTACTTTATTTATAAGGTATATACAAAAGTTTTCAGTTTTCTTTTTTGTAAACTCAATGAACACTTTAGCACACATCTAATCTGTAAAAAATAGATATACCAAAATACAATAAATACCTTTTATAAAAATGTTTTTATCTAATAAAAACATTGCTATCTCAAAAATCAGTGTAATTAAGTTTACTATTTTAATTATAAGAAAAACATTTTTAAAAGAAATTATCATTTCAGAAATTCTTCATCGAAATGAACCTTTTCTTGATATTCTTGATTTTTTAATACAAAATTTCAGCCCATCCATTTATCAATGCTTATTGGGTGAATAACCTGAGAGAGAGAAAAAAAAATAAAAGGTCTGTTTTTTTCCTTTCAAATTATTTAATTGAACTTAGTTGAAGAATGGATTAACTGAAATGTTAATATCAACAAGAATACAAAGAAGAGCTTCATTTGTCCAAACGTTATTATTATTGTTTTAATATCTCATTTTCAGCTTATTTTGCATTTTCTATTCTTTGGTCACAAGCTCAAAATGTCTTTTTTTTATTTTTATTTTGCTACTCAACTAAATTTTGATAAGTTTTCAAAAATTGAAAATAAAAGCAAAAAAAGATGTCTAAATTTGATGCACATTAAAACTTCAGATTTTCTCTCATCACAGCTTTTGTACTTTCTGTGAATTTTGGTGTTTCAATTATTTACAATTTGCTCTGTTGCTGAAACTGTTATGTCTTTTTTGTTTGTTTAAAGTTTATTGTATAAATCATTATTTTGTTAATCCCAATTCTACATTCTTTAAATCAGAAATTATGGTATTCTATCCAATGTAGAAGTATTATTCTTTTTTACTAACTGATCTTTTTCATTTTCACAGTATTGTATTGAATTTACATTCTTTTCAATTGGATAAAATAAAAATAATGAAAAACAAAATATGAATACAAAATGTTTTTTTTCCGCAATGTAGGTCAACTGGATATTTACAACTTGCAATCCAAGAAAGCAAATGAATAGAAATAACTCTCCTTTTAAACCTTAAAATGTTGTCAACATATATTCATTCTTTTTTCAACCAGTATTACTTTAAAGAACAAGAAAAAATACTAGTTGCTCTCATACATAGACTAATAGTAATCTCAATACTATCAGTTCAGTTTTATTGGTTCATTTGCTTTATTCAACCCACAGTGCACAAGAAGGAGAATAGTTGATGATAATTAGCCTTTTTATAATTTTCTTTAACATTTGACTTCTTATCTATGTTAATAGATAAAATCAAAGTGATATCACATATGTAGCAATTGCCTTATTTTTTTAAAAGACGAAATGACAAATGTAAAAACTAGTTTTTACAAGCACACAGAATCAAAACAGCTAATATCTTATAGCAACAGGTGGCAGAAAACTACCTTTCTAATTTCTTTTCTGGTTTTTTTAAGAGTGAAGATGTTTAATACAGATTCTCACAACACTATTTATGCAATTTGTATTTTGCTTACAATTGTAAGAAATGAGAAATTTAATATGGAGGAATATACTTCCATTCATACCAGAATGCTGGTCTAAGATAAAGACTTTCCTAAGGAGATACCTTAATAAACTGAAGAGTTTAATTAGAAGGATCTCTGGAGGTTACTAAAGACAAAATTCACCTTGGGGGTGGGACTCATAAGAAAACAGGATACTGATCCAAACACTCTTATTGCAGTGATAGAATATAAAATATTCTCTAAGTTTTTTCAGAAATAACTTTGAAACAAATTAGCATGTAATTTGCTAAATAATTTCAATAATACAAAATTTTCACAGATGTCATTTTTTTTTCTTTTTTTACTTATAATAAGTAGATTTGGGATCTAGCTTGGTTACATTATGTGACATTTGGTTAATTTAATTTGTGCAATTACCATTTTATACTCTAAGAATAAATTAAACTTAATCTGACATCATGTTTCTGCTGTTTTACAGAGAAAATTAAAAAAATACCAATATCTTTGTATATAAGACAGAAGTTTGAAAAATTAAAAGTCATAAATTTCCTGGTCATCTAAAAAGAAAATTTTGATTTTTTTCTTCAGAAATGTTACTATAAAGATAAATAGTAAAAGTTGAATTTCTAAGTAATTTTTTAGTATACTGATCAATTTGACATCAGGTAAAATTTTTCAGCCATTAGAAAGAAAAATTACCTGTCCTAGATAAGAAAAACAAGAAGAATTTTTTTTAACTAAACGGTTGTTATTTGATATATTCGGAATTCATTTTTTATCATATTTTATATTCATTATTGATGTTTTTTTTCAACAAAGAGAACAAATCCAGCACTTCTATCATCAAATTGAATGCAAAATCAACAAAACATTTTTGATTTTCAGTTTATTCTGCTGTAGGATCACTCAGTTAACAAGAAAAATGAATTTGTTTTCTTTGTCTGAATCACATGCAAACAAAAAACGCACACACACATAATATATAAATTATATATTTAAATTTTGTATGTATATATTTGTTTTTATGCAATATATATATATATATATATATATATATATATATATATATATATATATATATATATATATATATTTTGTTTAAAGTTTGCATTGCAATAGAATAAGAGGGTTTCATATTAGAGATAGAACATATGTGAATACAGAAATCAACACTGTATTGTAACTCCCAGGTTCATATTTTCCTTATGTTCAGTGTCTCATTTGATTGAACAATCTCTATATATAGGTTATTGGGGTACTATGGGAGGTGGAAAAAACAGTCTATTAACCATCCAAGTTTAATAGAGAATTACACCATTTCCCCTTTACTATAATAATTGAGACCATTTAACCAGGATTGGCACAGTAACCATGCAGTGTTGTGTTGTGCTGTGTTCTCATTGTATATATATATATATATATATATAGCCATTATTAATCATAACATGATGGTTCCAGCTGATGAGTATGAATGATTAGAAGGTGATAGCAGTTGCTAATCTGCAAGAACCAATTTAAGTTGTATATTCTTTAATTGCTAAAAACAATTACAAACAAACTTAATTCATGCAACTAACATGTTTTTCTCCATATATTTTTAATCAGAGACCAGAAATATGAAGTATGAAACATGTAAACAGGAAATCTTTTGCATGACATTTTGAAGAGAAAACATTTCTAAGACCAGGAGTTTTCAGGTGTTTTTTTTTTAAATTTCCAAGTTATTCTAAGTTGGTCTTTTAAAGTACATCTTTTTTATCACCTTCATAAATAATACTTCAGTTGATGATGGTTTTAAAATTCTAATCAACTTAAATTTCTTATCCATCTCTTTACTCTCCATTGTAAGAGAGATTGGCAGTTTGACATTTTTTTTGCTGCCTGATCGTCAGTCTGAATTTTCCTTCTTGGTCTTTATGTGTGTTTCCTTCTTTTCTATTTGTGTTATAAAATTCCAATTACCTGATACAGATTTGCAACTCTTGTAATACTTTTTCGTGAACACTAACATTATTGATATATGAGTAAATAACTGTTTATGATGATCTCTCAGTAAAGTATTCTTTACTCTAATTGAAGGGTTATTTTCAAGTATTTGACATAGATGTATACAATCACTTATTCTAAAAAATGAAGATTTAATAACTTTTACTGTCCCTACTTTGACCTGTAAAATGATACTTAAAGAGCAAGTTAAATTAGATGAATAAATTTGGTTCATGACTTTTTGGACTTTGGCATCAACTCTTATTCTTTTAAAACTAAGTTTCAGCTGTCTAAGTCAATCTTAGATTAATTAACCTTTGTCAATTACAATTGATTTTAACTTGTATTTCTCTCGTCTTATTTGTTTCTTTTGATGGCAACTCTTAGACTGTCATTCTACAGTTAGTAAATGTCACAGACTGAAAATAAAGTCTTCAGTGAGATTCAACTTCACGTTCTTTTTTCTCTAAAATGTGCCTGTCCAGGGTAGGTCTCTCACTGATCAAAAAAAAAAAGCAACCAGTTGTAGAAGCTCAAATCACTCATTCTTTATTTTTTCCAATTATTGATATACTGTTACCTTTGTTTACGCTAATAATATTTCAAGTAATTTCATTTGAATTTATCAAATGAAGTATTGTCAGATATTGTTGTCTTAGTTAATTTGATTCAAACGCATTAAGCAGAAAAAAGTCTGTTTAAAAAAATATTTGTTAGGGAAAACAAATTGTCTAACCTGAGTGATCCATAAATGTTTGTTCTTATTTTCTTTGATTCATTAATTTTGTTATGTTACTTTTCATTTACATGGAGAGAGAGAGAGAAAAAAAGGATGAATTCTTGTCCCTTTTTTAAAAAGACCATTTTAATCCTGTGATTTTTCTTCATGTCTAGGTAGTTGTTAATGCCTTTCGTCATGATCATTCAAAATGGATGGATTTGATGGGATCCTTAAGCAAGATTACTTTTTTTTTTTAAATGGATTTCTCCTTAGAGAATGAAGTAGAGTCAAAGGATTCTTTTGGTTTTCTTTTATGGGCATTTTCCTTTGTTTCTAAAACATTTTTCATTTCCTTGTGAAATTATGCATCTGTAGGCATGCGTGTGTATATATGCTAAAAACACATACAAAATTTCATGTAAAATATTGACGTGTTATTTATTTTGTTGTTGGTCATTTTGGTTTCAGTAAGTTTTTCTCCAAAAAGGAGGCTTTAACAAAGGAATTCTTTTATTTATTTATTTATTTATTCATTCATTTTCATCTAGGAAAATCCAGTCTTTTTCCATTGGTTACACTTCATTCAAATGTTACTGATCAACTTTCAATTTGCATTTTTTCATGCATTTTCTTTCATGGTTTCTCATCTATCCTTTTTCATTTAGGCAACATAGATATTTTTTTCGAGAATTGACATTTACAATTATGTTTTTAAAAATTTTAGAACTAAAAATGTCTTCAGAAATATTTAATTAAGATGATCTCAGAACTACAGAGTCACAAACTCAGTTTTTGAACAGCTGTAGTGAAATTGATTGACTGGAAGACTCTGGATGTTTTTTAAGTTTACTCTGCTTTGGAAAGGAAATGGTCATTCATAGCATTATGATCATTTTAAGCAAAAACTTTTCTCAAGGTCAATAATATCATGAGCAGGAATTGGATTATTTATTAAACCATTTTATGTGGAATATCAGGACAATAAAAAGTAAAGTTTATTGTTCATGGTACAGCAGAAGTACCTCCTGCATTTTAAACTGTCACCTGTGTGGTACAAATGAACTTCAGCAAATGGCAGTGTTAGCTTCAGCTAGCTAATATCTTACCTTTTTTTTTTTTTTAGATATGATCAGTTGCAGTCATGGCTTGGACTGGTGCATACCATGTATTTGCTTTTGTAACTGCTGCGCAGAGAGCTTTTCGTGCTTTTTTCATGTTGCATCAGAATGATGTTGTTCTGGGTAGAAAATTGATAATGTTATGGGTTGAAAATTCTATCCAGTATAGCATCATTTATATATAACTGGAAGTGGGGATGAGGGACTCTTTGTGCTGCAATTACAGATTCACCAGTCTCAAAAATGTATGATGTGCATCGGTCCAGGCCATGATCATAACTGATCATATAGAATATACAGTAGGACATTGGCGAGATGGAGCTTTCATTGCCACTAGCTTAGATCCACTTATCCAACATAGGTAACAATCTAAAATGTTGGAGGTATTGTTGTTGCACCCAGAATAATTCTTAGCTACCAAATATTTATTATAGCTGGGAATTGTTTCAGATTTTTACACGAAAAACAAGAGATCAATTTTAGAAAATTTATCATCTTCATTCCTACCACCATCTGCGTATTTTTCAACAGAGTTTTCATTTTGCTACACAAATATCTGGTTTGTCAATGCTAAAAAATATAAATGAGTTTCTTAAAACAGTTTCTTTGCATTGTTTGATACTTCTGCTAAATTTCTGTAGAGGTATTAAACTTTTCAAACTTTAGCCTCATGATCCACTTGATATGCTGTAGCCATGTTCACAAAATACATTCAGACTTCACTCTAGAGTGCAAACGTCTTTGTTTAAAGTTATCTTATCACAGTTAAATGAAATCCTGTGAATGACCACTATATAAGTCCTTTCATTATTAATGTTTACTTATGATTGGACCCTATTGATATAGTAGATAAGAACTATGCTGCTACAACCTGAACATGTAAGAAACTGATGATGGAGTGGTTTGCCCAAACGTTCATTTACCCATTCTTCTTGATCAGCCATTATTGAATGAATGATATTCTGTTAGGATATCTGGCCACAGTACAAAATACATGAGATTTATAAATATATCAGATCATCTCTACTCTATCAGCAGGCCTTAGAATATGCTAACTGTACCCATCCCCCCCAAAAAATATTGTCCTGGGTATGACGCTTATCTGCTTCCAGTGTTAAGGTGTCAGTTCTGGAATACCCCTTCATTGTAATTGCTCCCAAGTCCACTCAGTTAGGATCCCATCAATGGGTCAAAAAGTGCTGCTTAAAAATCATTCATATTCAACTAGTATATATGTGATGTTACTGTAAATTATTTGCATTAAGAATTGTTACTTATTATTAGTTACTTGAAATGATATAGCTGTGTACAAAGAAATAACAATTCTTAAATAGAAATATTTACTTAAATATGATATAATTATTAGTATTAGAGAGGAATACTTAAAACCATACAATAGTATACAAATTATAAGTATTAGATAGTCAGATGATATCAAGTATTCCTGTGTGCTAAAAACTCTTAAGAAACAATTACCCCAAAAATATAAATATGAAATGCATACAATTCCCTAGGCATAAAATAAGTCTTCATAGTTTGATATGCCATTAAAATCAATCAAATAGATCATCCAAATATATATTTTTTGTAGTTATCCCAAATGTATAAAGTCTAATGGCCAGTTTATTCTCAAAGACTTAAGTCACTTTCAGTTTTATAATTTTAGAAATTTCAATAATGATTGCAGAAAATGGGATTTCATAAACAAAAGATATTCTCCTGATTTTTATTTGTGAGGAAATTTTACAATAATTTACTTAAAAGAAAATTAATTTTATTTAAAGAAAAATAATTTTGAGAGATGGAGTATTTTGTAAAACTTGATTTTTGACCAAAATCATAAAGCTTCAAAGGAATTTATCTAATTTAATTTTCTGTCTTAATAAAATCCTCAAAATAAAATAGAAATTGAGTCACTGTTTTATTTAATAATATCTAAATGAATGTATGAACAAATCCAAAGATCATGATAAAGATAAGAGATGATATAAAGAAAAACCCAATGAAAAAATTCTATTGATAATCTGTACACAAGAAATTATAAAAAAGGGAGTGTCTGTGACATAATGGCTAAAGTGCTGACCTGCAACCACAAAGTAAGTGAGTTCAAACTCCAGTCATCTTATTACATTCACTTTCACACTAATACTCTAGAAAAAGGTATGAACCCTTTATCTGTCCAGCTATGGGTTAAATAGTACCAATGCTGTTCTACAAATATGGTTTTTGCATTAAATAACCTGTGAAGGTTGATATGCAATTAAGCAAAGAAACCAAACCTTGAAATTCTAAAGTAATCACCAATATCAAACATATAGAAAATTCTGAGAAAGGCTAGCCAAAATCAAACTTAGCAGATCATATTCAAAATTGTTTGTCACTTGTCAATGTTGAGTTTTTGTAATAATTTATAGTTTTAATATTGAATAGATAACACTATCTAGCTAGCGTGTTGGTTTTATTTCAGTTAATATGTTTAAATATTTTCAATTGTATGGCTCACTGAGTGTGAGCCAAAGGAGTTAAGGAAATATGGACAGTTGGAACAGAATGGCCATTAGTGATGATTGAAGTCTATCTCTATTTGACCCCACATGTGGTGAGGCAAAGTCCTAACATGGTGCTAAAATAGATATGAAATATCCAGGCAATAAATTTAGCATAACTAACAGTCATGCTATAAAACCAAGAAAAGACTAACTAGAATTACATTACAACAAACTGAAAATGCTTTATGAATGAGACCGGAAAAGCTAGGGACTGAGAAAAAGATAAAATAAGCTGTTATATTGCAGTTATTCACCATGGTAGTGAAAATGGACAGACAAAAAACATATGTGGCATTACTCAGCTGAATGACTAGAGGACAATTTGAACATGTACTAACTACTTCATGAAATATATGTATAGATGTAATTCTAGATATTTGTGCTGATTGGCGAATTTGGTTTGCAGGTTAGCTCAGAATTTTTTTTTTATCAGTTTTAATTCACATGAGTTGAATATGGTAGCAAAATATCTAAAATTTCGAGAAACTATACTTCTGTATTTAATCTATTGTTTCTGTAAATTTCACTGTACCAAGCAGAAGCCAGATAAGTGGGTAGAAATGCAGAAATATAGCTTGTCATTACAGATTGACTAATGATGATAGCTAATGTTCAAGATTAAAGTTAGTCTATCAAATTAAGGATTCTGCAATAATTGGAATTGTTTGGTCTTAGAATTATATTTCAAATTTCCTGACTTTGCTTAGCAAGAAAAATATTTTAAAAAATATCCATTTTTTTTAATTTTTGACTCATTTTACTTCATAAGAAGTCTGCAGTTAATATTTATCATGGTTTATTTAATCATATGTTTGCCAAAAAAAAATATGTATATGTATCTGTTAAAATACAACTTAATTCAGATCAAAGCAATGAAATTTGATTTGCTCATTCAAATAGATATCTATGCATTAGACATTTTAAGATGACATTCTTCAGATTCAAATATTGATTGACAATGTCAAAATTTAAATTTTGACGAATATATTTGGTGAGAAAGGTCAAGAAGAATCAAACAGGGATCAGGAATTTAGTAAATCATTAAAGACCTCAAACAGAATGGAATTACTAATTAAATATTTATTTACATTTCAGGTTTGGTTTGTTTTTATGGCATATCAACTGTAGCTGGTTATTTAATGCCAAATCCATTTTTATATATATAAACAGTTCTATTTCAGACAATTCATTTTAGCATAAATACAGTTTTTTGTTTACACACAGTTTTATGTAAAAACAGTTCAATTTCAAATAATTCAGATTAGCAGAGATACACAGTTTAGTTCTATTTGAGCCATAGAGAGGACCCTATCAAGGGCTTCCACTCTGAACCAGAGTGGACCTGGGAGCAATGGCAATAAAGGAGTATTCAGCTTATATTTTAGGATTAAGTGAGAAAACATAACTCTAAATAAAAAAAGCAGAATCTCCATACCATAAGATTAAAAGCTATTTTAATTGGAAAATTATAAAACAAAAGAAAAAATTAAAAAATAAAAGATAGGAGTTTATTTGTATCCCATATATGGTGAGGTAAATTAGATTTATTCATAAATTTTTAAAAGAAAATATCAATTATTAGTATCTTTATTTCAAAAATCTTTATATAAATTATCAGATAAAATTATATTAATATCAGATAAAGATGAATATAACTAACATGTATGGATGAGCTCTTCTGATATGAAATGAGAAATAATCTATGAAAAAATTGATAAGTATTCTCACTTGATTCTATGATGGAAGGAACAAAATCTCTGCAGCATAACTTAAAAAACAGTATTAAAAAAAGATTTTGAGTTATTAATTAATTATGTCTAGGTTGCATGCTTTAGCTACTCATATCAATCAGGCATAAAAATATTACATTTGATCATTGCTTTCTAGTATAAAGTTTTAAAAATATGTTACATAAAGAATTTACAATTCATACAACCGGTGAAATTAGTGGACATAAAAAACTATAAACCTGTGAATAGATCAATCTCTGATTTTTTACTGAAAATTTTCACTTTAAAAATCTCTATACACAAGCAGGAAAAAAGTAGAAAAAACAAATAAATCAAAACTTGATGAATTTATTATGGATGTCGACATTAAACATTTCAGTTATCATAACCTTCTTCAGGACTTTAAATTCATAAAAAGTGTTGTCAAAATAGTGATGGATGTTTGATGAAATAGCATGAGAAAAGAAATAAAAAAAGAAAGGTTCATAAAATTCTTTCTTTTTTATACACACTTCCTTTTCTCCAGCTATTTCATCAAATATCCATCGCTATTTTAACAACATTTTTCATGAATTTAAATTCCTGAAGAAGGATATTATAACCGAAACATTCAACATCAACTTCCATCATAAATTCATCAAATTTTGTATTATTTGTTTTTTTTTTTCTACTTTTCTTCATAGTCGGATTTAATTAACTTCCATACACAAGTATATAAAATGCATTCCAAGTTAGGTACCTGGATTGTATTGATAGCTGCAAAAGTCTTATTTGTATTTGGAAGATATAACTGAAAAACACCTCATATAAAGAAAAAGAAATTCCTCTCAATCAATAATAAAATTCCATTGGTTTTGTAGTTTGTTTAATTCTAATAACTAACCAAGCTATACACAATATTTTTAGCGTTTAATTATATATTAATATGTATAAAGGAAAACTGTACCTCAGTTTTCTGGTAACATTCAGACAGAATTAACATGAGACAGAGTACTTTACCATGTTCCCTTGACCTATGAGAGAATGCTCTGATCCCTATGCTTGACCAGTGAGGAAATATTCTGATATGTATGTTTGACCTATTAGTAGACAATCAGCTATACTCTCTTGACTTGTGAGAGAAGGTTCAATTACTTATACTTGAGCTATTAAAACAAAAACTAGTACCTGGCATAGAGCAAGCACTAATCACTTAAAGAAATTAATCTCTGACCCATTATCAATGTAGTGAGTTCAATTCTCATTGGGTACTCTGTTCTTCCTGACTAGATTCAGCTAAGCTTATTCATTATCATTTTCACAATATTCTAATCATCAGTAGAGACATGAATGCTCAAATAGGCTTGAATGGAAATAAATTTTGCTTTCACAACTTGCCGAGCAGAAATGGTAAATATCTGGCAGATTTTTCACTTGAGAGCAATATTGCATACCTAAACATTAAATTCAAAAAAAGTGAGGAGAAACAATGGACCACCACCTACCCAAATACCGCTAAAGCACAACTAAACTATAAACTCATGAACAAGAAGTGAAAATTAGTGCTTTGAACTCTAAGGCATACTCTTCTTTTGAAGGAGTATCCTCCAGTCAGTCTATACAGAAATAAGAAACAAACATTTAAAACCACACATTATGACTAGACCTCAGTAAATATACAGTGTTTGATACTCTTCAGGAGACATTTGAAAGACATGCTGAATGGTGAGTATGAAAATTTTGTCATCACTTACATTGAAGTAGCAACTGAGTGCATACCAACCAAACAGAGAGCCAAATGTAGAGTCCCATTAGGAGTGAACAGCAATGAGGAAAAAAACAAGATAATGTGAAAGAAAGCATCCTTAATAAAAGAAGCCCAACAAATACCAATATGCAAAAACTTAAGTCCAAAAACAGAACAAGAATACATTCAAAGCCAAATCAATAAAATCAGAAATTTAATGGAAGATAAAAAATTATGATTAGCATGGGAGACAGTAAATAAGGTAAATAGAAGAAAGAGCACCTCGGGCCAAAACTAAAAACTGCAAGCCATGAAGAAAGTCTTCAGAAGTGGAAAGAAAATTTCAAGAGTCTACCCTTCTGAAATTACTGACAAACCCATCCAAAATTTAATAATGGCCAACTAGATATAAAATGCGGATAGTTTACAGAGGAAGAACTTGACATGGTATAAAAAAAATTAAAAGCAGAAAAGCAACAGGCCTTAATGAAATACTACCTGAAGTATGGAAGACAATAAAATTTGACATCATACTTATTCAATTATGCAACACTGTGTATAAGCAAACCATAATAGAGAAATGGACAAAAGCCTGCATCCTTCTCTTCCCTAAGAAAGGCAACCTTGAAATCACAAAGAATTACAGAAGCATAACTTACTTTTATCACTGCTAAGATTTATAATGCCCTGCTTCTCAATCATATTCAAACTAGAATTAAGAAAATTCTTTGGTAAAATCAGGACCACTTTAAGAGGAATCCTTTTACAACCTCACATATTCTGACAATCTGTTGAATCATCAAGGACATACGAACAAAATCTCAAGGTAACACTATTGTCCACAGATTATGATTTCACAGACAAAGGAAAGATGAAGCAAATACTATTTGCAAATCGGTTCCACCAAAGAAAGTATCACTCCTATAATAATGCTTTACAAAAACATGAAAGCAATGGTTTGCTCACCAGATAGAGACAGAGACTTCTTCAATTTTTCCACTGGAGTCTAGCAAAGTGGTACATTAGTACCATATTTGTTTATACTCTGCCTAGGCTACCTACTTTAAATGTCAATAAATCTAATAAAAGAAAATGGTTTCACTTTAAAAAAGGTAAGTAGATAATATCCTACAGAAACAATGACAGACTACACAGATGATCTAGTGCTTCTTGCAAACACACAAGCCCAAGCAAAATCCCAACTGTATAGCCTAGAGCAACCAGTAGAAGGCATTGGCTGCTATGGGAATGCAAATAAAACAGAGTTCATGTGTTTTAAACCAAAAGGAGCCATCTCCACTCTAAGTAATAAGTTGCTAAAATTATTAGACCTGTTTCTATACCTCAGTAGTAATGTGATGTCAACATATGCCTAGCAAGAATGTGGAATGCTTGTTACAGGTTATCAATCATATAGTAGTCTGATCTATCTGATGAAATTAAATGGTATTTCTTCCAAGCTGTGGCTGTGTCAATACTACTGTATGGATGCACCATATGGACACTAACAAAACACATAAAGAAGAATGCTACTTGCTGTCTCAAACAAATTCTAGAAGCAACACTCCACGAAACAGCATCTGTATGTCCACTTACCTCCCATCTCACAAACTATCCAAGTAAAATGAACAAGACATGCAGAGCAGTGCTGGAAAAGAAGAATGAACTCATAAGCGATGTTCTTGTATGAACTTCTACACATGGACACTCCAGGGTTGGTCGACTAGCAAATCAGTTCTGTGTGAATACTGGATACCGTCTAGAGGACCTACCAGGAGCGATGGATGATAGTGTTGATAAGAAGAAAAAGAGTCAGAGAACTGTGCTATCATCATTTGATGATGATGATTTATTATCAGTAAATAGCAGGTTGTAAGGTACTTGATATAGAGTGATCATTTGTAAGCCAACCTCATAAGATCATTTGATTGTTAATGAGTTCAGGAGTGGATTCTAATTTTATGGCCTTATACCTTACAAAACTATGCTTAGCAAATATCCACATGTGTAACTTTTTTAATCTTAAACTAAATGAACTAACTTAAGGTAGAATTCCTTGGGAACTAAATAAACAACCAACTCAAAGTCAATAGCATATAATACTAGTATTCTCTCATTCTTTTTTTTTTGTGGGGGTATATATATATATATATATATATATACATACACACACACAGAGGGTGGTAGCAGAAAAGGGAAAATGGCAAACTCTGTACAAATTTCAGCTGAGATTGCTTCTGTTCCGTTTGTATTTATGTCCTTATGTGATCTGATTCATTGCCAGATATCATCACAAAATGTTTTATCTTCTAAATACAACAAGTATTGATGGAAAATGGAATGGGTGAGGAAACCATGATCTCATAAGTATCTTATTTGCTCAGGCAGCAATAGTAATGGTAAAAACTGTTACCCAAACAGTCAATGATGGCTGGGACTAAAAATAAGATGTAATATCCTTCTTTATTAAGTAGTACATATGAATCACATATACCAAACATCATAGAATGAAAATTCCAGATCAAAATTCAGCAAAGACTTACTGATGAATCATCTCACACACACAATATATATATATATATATATATATCTGTGTGTGTGAACCCAACCCCTTCACATGAGGATACAAGGTCAATTTTTAAGCTGGATGTAGGTTGTAATTTAGAGTTTTCCCTCTAGACCAGTTACTATAGTAAGGTTAAAGAGCCTAGTTTGTCCAACCATTTACCTATAGCTGGAGGTATAATGACACTCTTGGGAACTACGTAAAATGTGAACAGCTTCATCCAGGATTTGAACTTGGTTCACCATGTCCATTTCCTACAATTATAACGATTACACCATAAGCACTTATATATATATACATATATATATATAGAGAAAGAGAGAGAGAGAGAGTGCAGAAAATATTAGATAAGTTCTAAAATGTTTATTTCAATATACAGCTTGAAAGTTGACAGTATTTAAACCAAAGATTTTATCATTTCTTTTACATTATTTTCAATGTTGGTTTTCGTATTAATGGTAACCTTTGGTTCAAATGCTATCCATTTTAAAGTTTTATATTATGTATGAGATTCTTGTTACACACACAATATGTCTATGTATATGTGTGTGTCATATTTGAATATCCATATCACCATTGTTTAATGTTGTCATAGTTTTAGATATAGTTCATATTCTAAAAAACAAAAGTATTACTTTTATATTGATATAAAATACCAAAAATTCCTTTGTGTCATGGTATCTTTTGCATTTCCACTTTCAGACATGCATTTGATTTCTCTCTGAGGCTAATTACAAAGTAAATCACTGATGTAGCTGGGCTTTTTTTGCATATATGAGGGAACAGTACTTTATGTCATAATTAAAAGATTATCTCTTCACCTTTTATCGTTAGTATCAGATTAAGTTGAACATTTTATTCATATCATTCTTCCAAAACTCATTATTTTCTATTTTGTCTCCATAATATTGTTTTCTTTCTTTCTTTCTTTCTTTTTCTTTTTTCTTTCTGGATAAGCCATTTTTCAATTCTGAAAACTTACTCTTTTTCTGTGTTTCCATATTCAGTGTCTGAATCAACTTTTAGACCACATTTTTTTTCTTTTTGCACCCTCTTTTTTAAGGCCAAAAGCAGAAAAATAAAGATGGAAGACTAAGCACACAACAACCAACACAAAAGAAAAGAAAATGATGGGAAAAAATTGGGTCTCAAAAAATGACCAAATTCAGTAAGAATGAAGAGATCAAAAAATATTCTCAAGAATAGTTCAATGTTTTCTAAATCAAATGTTTATTTTGAGTAATATCCTCATCTTTAATTTTTTTCTCTCCCAAAAGAGAATGACGTCTTAGTTTAGTTTTTTGGACATTATTTTGAATGGCTTTGTTTTTTATTACATTTTTATATATTTCAAGCTGACAAATTCGAATGTTTTAATAAAAAAACATACATTTTTATGTATTAAGTTGGAGGGGGATAATACAGGTTTTTAAAACATGGTGTTGTTTAAGTATCTACCTAAAATGTCTATTTGAATATCTGAGATAATTAATTATAATTATATATTCATTTTTTTTAAACTGGAGAGTTCATCTTGGTTGTTATAGTCATAAAATTTTAGCTTTTGCATCCTCTGACTTTCTTTGGGTGCTTGTCATATTTTATACCATTTGGAGAATTCTAAACCAAATCTTTTATTCAATCCATCGGCATAGGGTATTCTCATTCTGCTGTTCATGTTGGGAGTTAATTTGTGTGAATGATGCCATCTCTTTTTGTTCTGCTAAAAGAACAGACATTAGGTTCCAAAACTGCACAGACAGTGAGACAATTTTGTAAGTGTATAATGTTTACCAGGTGGTTGTAAGTTCAATTGCTGGGTCAAGCAGTAAACTCCATGATACTCTTGTTCAGTGAAATGAGCTGGATAAGTTAACTTAGAAATGTTATTTAATTCAAGATAAGAGATATGACCAAAGAGTATAAACACTGAAACTTTCAATTTCTTTATTCTTTAAAATTGAATAAAGATGTGTGCATATATATAATTATGTTATTAATATATATGATAATGTCATCATGTCTAAATTTTGTCTATACAAATCAGTGTCAATTTTTAAAAAGTTATGAAGCCAGTCTCAATACTTTTTGAACAATAGTTTTTCATCAAACACAGGATTGTGCAAGTGCAGTACCCTCTTTACACACCAAATCTAGACCTGTGTTACTTGTGTTTATTTTGAGATGAATTTTCAGGTTAGGAAACAAGGAGAACAATAAAAGAAATAGAAAGACACTGCTTCATACTTGTATCAAAAAAGTTTCAGAGGAACTTTAACTTATGGAAAACTTGTTTCAATAAACCTATCAAATGCCAAAGGAGCTATCTTTTTTGATAAATTTTTCAATTTCTGTTTTGGTACATACAACTTCAATCTCAATACTTTTTGAATATACTTCATATCTCCTAGCACAGACAGTGGAAATTGAATAGGATTGAATTTAAGTTCAGTTCAAATATGACAGACATCAGAAACAGGTTGTGACAATAATAACCAAGATGAGGACACCAGTCAGAATGAATTTCAATAATAAAAGGAATAGAATTTTGGGTAATTAGATTAACAGACCCAAAAAGCAAAAATAATTGGACGTGTATTGAAAAAAAAAGATTTTTGAAAATCAGTCTGCTTTTTCACCATGAAAATTTTCATTGATTAACTTCATTCATGAAAGTTAATTTTTTTAAATGAAATTACAACTTTTTGAGGTTATTTAGCTAAAAAAAATTATTCAAACTCATTATGATAGGGACATGAATAAAGAGATTCTTTTAAAAAATCCCTCAAATTTTTAATTGTACAAATTTGTAAAGTTGTTTACTTAAAAATGAATTTCTGAATGAAATGAAGAAAATTAATTCATATGAATTTATTCCATATTAGTTATACCCTCAATTTCTTTATTTAAAAAAAAATCTGTGCAATCAGATTTTTGTATCTATGGCACCATAGTACAATAAAACTGACACATTTTAGTGGGTTATTTGAGAATATTAGAGAACATTAAAGAACCAAACTTAAAGAATAAAGCAATTTCCCGTTGTGCTCAACCAATCATTATAATTTCTTTTTTTATATATCAATTATAAAATTCTTTCGATTATCTATTTATTTGCAATTGATTATGATAGAAATTCTTTGAAAAAGATGTAACTGGATATAAGATTAATTGCTCCCAAAGGTGGCCTTAAAGTGATTAATGAAAATGCTTAATCTAATTATAGAAATACTAAGAAAAATAACCTTAATATTCTTAAAGTTGGAAGTAAAAGACATTAAAAGAAAAATGTAAACCTTGTTTGAAGTTCTAAAAGTTTTAAGAGTTTCAAAAATCATATAACATTACAAATTCCAGAGACATGGGATGTGGGTTCAATTCTTGTTTGGAGTTTTTATTTAAGTTTTACTTAGTCTGGCATAGAGGTCCCTGGTTGCTTTCAGTACATGTTGTGACTATGTGGTTACCCATCTAAGAACTGGACAGGTTTATCACTGCTTCATTTCAGTAATCTAGCAGGAACTTGTTTTCAACATGTCTTGACTGTGAGCAAAATCTTGTGTGAAGTTACCTCATGTATAGCCAGAAATAATTATCTATCTTGACTTTGATGGACTTTACATTCAAGAAGTACCTTCTCCATTGCACTAAAAGAGGAGAAGGAGGAGAGTTAATCCCAATGTTTGAGTTACCCCTAAACTATTTTTGGCACCCCTAACCCATAATTGGTAGAGTTCTTGTAATAAACAAGACTACCTCTGAGGTGGCAAGACTGTTGAATATATACATCTTTGTTTGGAATTTCACAATTAATGAGTTGATTGGCTAAAATATTTCAACTAAAAGACAAAAAAATCAAAAGATGAAGAAATTAATCAAAATGAATAATTAAGTGTTGAGCATTTAAAGTTGAAATTATAATAGCAAGTTTTGTTCCATTTTCTGATACGTGTTTTTCTTTTAACATGGTTAATAAAGGAAAACATTAACATTCTTTTCTCTTATTTAATTGATTTCTTTAATCATTTTTATTTTAAAGTGGACTTTGTACTTTTATGTTTCATAAGAACATTTTTTTGTATATCATTATTTATTTTATTTTAGTTGAAGCTTTTTCAATCATTTTTATCAATAATTTGAACTCCTATTATCCTTCACTTTCCTAATTCTCATTTTCACTTCTACAAGAGCAAAGAATGGTGGAAAGTTACATTCAAATGCATGTCCCTTTGTATTAAGGAGCTTTGTAGGTGTTATTTGGTCTACTGTGACACCATCCATGCTTTCATAGCTCAGTTTATATAGCAGCTGGTATGTAGAATCGTTCTTCCCTGAAGCAGAAAGGGAGACGGAGTGCTCATAGCATAGTGGCTAAGGTGCTTGACTGCAATATCATAGTCAGTGGGTTATAACTCCACTTGTGCTATTCCATTCACTTTCAGACTAACATCTTTAAGAAAGACATGAACCTTTTTTATCCTCTCAGCTATGGGTTAAATTGTATTACTACTGTTCTACAAGAATGGCTTTGGCATTAAATAACCCATGAAGGTTAATATGTCATTAAACAAGGAAATTGAAACTGAACATGCAGAAGTGGGTGTGAGTTCAAGATTGATCGGGACTCATTTTTTATTCTTATGCACACTGTTTTTCCATGTCATAGAAGTGATGGCCTAAAGTTATTCCAATAAAAAGCAATTCAAATTAGGAAGATGTAGGATAATATTCATCCAAATTATTAATAGCATTTTGTTGTATTTTTGCATTAAAATAGTTGTTTTTTTATTGAATATTATAAGTATCTATAAATATCAAATATAAAATTTGACAAGATGAGGATATTAGTCAAAATAAAACAAAAATACCAGTCATATCTCATCTTGCAAAATGTGAACAAGTTATTTTGTACTTGTAGTTAAGACTTAACCTACTGTACCTGAAATACTATATTATTATTTGTTTATGCCTCCTTGGACATCTTTTTTTACTATCTTCTCACATCAACCCTTTAAAGAAAAAAGACCTTTGCACAGAACATATACAATACCTATATACAGAACAAATTCTGTTAAATATTCCATCCAATAGTTCCTAAAAATGCCCCCTTAATTTCTTTTTCTCACCATTATTTCTGAATTCATTCAATTCAATCTTAAAATTTTCTACACTATTTTTTTTATCTGATTATGAAATTTATTTAAAAAATAACTCGATTCAAGTTAATTAAAGAATTTTGAAATCTACCTTGACAGTAAATTCGAGAAGTATTTAAAATATTGTGATGAAAAAATTTCCCTTGGACTTCATTTTGTCAGACTTAAATAATCTATAAATGATGTCCAATAGATGTATATCAAACTTTAGGTTTTCGCAACCTTGGCAGTTATCAGGTACTATAGGTTCAATGATTATAGCCTAAATTGCTCTTAAGCATGCAGATTGAAGCCTGATATTTTTTGGAAGCAGAGAACAGGGTGGAAGAAAAACAGTAATGTCATCCGCATTATTTTCTATCGTATGCATCACAGATATAACTCAAATTGTTCCCCATTGCAATCTGTTGAAAAAAAATAATGGCATGCTTTTGTTCAATTCCAGCTATACTGTTTTTGAAAAAAGAAATTAACTATGAGAATTCAAAGATGAAAGTGAATTTTTCAAGAAAAATTTCCGATATTGTGAGCATTTTGTTACTTTCTCTGTGCACTCATTGAAGATTTATACAAACAAGTCATTATGTGATGAAAGCTGGTCAATTTTGGCATAGCTCAATGATCCAATATGGAACAATTGGTCACACGATGTTTGGTTTGATAACTGATTCAAAAGAACATTTGTTTAATTCATTTTTAAATAAAAAAAAAAAAATCTGATTTTCTTTTGTTGTTATTGCAACATTCATATGTGAACTCAATTCCTGTGCATCTGTGATATGTTAATTAAATAAGTAAAATTAATCAAATTAAGTTTTAAAAAATACTTTGTACTCTGAATGCATTAAAAAAAAAAACATTTTTCACAGTATTCAAGGTAAAAAAGAAAAGATTGTTACTTAGAATATTAGAAATATTGATTTAAAATTACAATGAGTGTACAGTTTAAATAACTGACTTCCTACACTATCTGAAATTTCCTCATGTTGAAATCATTTTAAATTCATCTATCCCATGGAATCATTTCTTAATTGTTTTCTGTCATTATGCTTGCCCCACCCCTTGCTTTTTTTCTGTTTCATATTTTATATCCTTAAATCCAAAAGTTAACATTTTTCTTTTCATAAATCTGCTTTATATTAATGATTTAATTGAATTCATATTTTAGACTGAACCTCATAACTTTCACTTTAACATTGTATTTTGCATTAAAATAGAAGTCACCATTTTCAATTGCATAAAGAAATGCAGGTAACATAACCACTATTCTTATTAGTAACATTAGATTTATAGTTATTATTTTTGTTATGAAATTTAGAAAGATTCAATTGATAATTATTCTATCACTTAGATGTTTTCTTTCTCTTTTGTTAGTTGTTTTTCGAATCCTTTTTTCTTCTTCACTCAATGATTCACATATACCGCTTGTTATTTTCCTTCCTGTTTTATTCAGCTGATGGTGATGGTGAAGAAGATGATGATGATGATGACAATATTTTTAGTGACGTCCATCTTGCTCTTTTTTGTCCTATTTACTGGTCATCATCTTGGGCTGACCACGTTTGTTTCTGTTCAATGTTTTTGGCATCTCTCTAAAAAAATTGGAATCGTTCCTTAACTTTCCTTTTTTTTTCCTTTCCTTGTTTCAGAGCATTGCCGGTCGTACAACGGTGACGTATTCCTTTTTACATTGTCTCATTACTGTTGTGTAGAGATTGTCCTGCTCAATATTTTTTTACAGTTTTTTTTTTCTATTCTTCTTATTATTCTTATTAATTTTCTTTTGTCTGTACAAAATGAAAGGGAACATGAATAAGTGCCTTAATTTCACTTAATTATGCTACCAAGGTCATCTTGCTTTCACAAAAAAAATCTCTTTCTTATTCTTTCTTTTTTGGGTACATACAGGTCATTTTTATATATAAATATTTTGCAGTTTTTTTCTTTGCTGTTTTTGCCTTATTCTTTCCTTGGCTATTATCAGGTATGTATTCAATAAGTTTTTTTTCTTTCAGAGAAGATTCTAATTTGGTTTAGTATCCAGATAACCAAGAATCATTTCAGTGTTTCAAGCTGATACCATAAAAATGGTTGTCTGCCCAATTCATAATATACAACACATGCCACTCTTCAGGCATATGTCAGTTTTTTTTTTGGGTTATTTTTTTTTTGATACTAAACCAAATCCTTGTCTCTTTATTTTGAAAGAAAAAAAATATATGCTTGAAGATGGCCAAAGAATAACTCAGTTGATATTCAAGTAAAAACATCAAGAACTAAGATAAGAATATAAATATTCGTATATAAAAGCCAGTAATAGACTGTTTTATAGAGGATATCAATTGTCTAAGGTTTTTTTTTTTTTTTGCATTCTCTCATTTTACCTCATGTAGCAGTTATGTTTTCAAGCTTCATTTAATAATTTTTCATGCAAGAAAGGAAAAAGATTTTTGATTTTTAATTAAACAAAATGTAAAAATTTAATATACAAAATATATTCATTGCACTAATTTGATTAACTTTCATTCTTTTTTTAATGCTTTGAATTTAATAGTTATGAAAAAGGAAAAATAACTTCTTTTAATGGAAGCAGCTTTATTTCACCCAATATTGTTGCTTCTAAGCTTCTTATAACTTTGCATTATAAAACTAGTAAGATTACAAATAAAATTTAAAAAACTATAACATCTCATGTTCAAATTGTATTTAAAATGAAAATGAAGTTAAAGACAAATTCCCTTGAATTTTAATTTATTTTTGCCCAACTTGAAGTTTCTTTTTAATTTCAGTTAAAATAACAAGTCCTTTAAATACTTAAATATGAAAGTCTTGGAAATAAAAATCCAATTTTTTCTATATTTAATAGTTGCTAAATTTTCTTTCATATTTAAAAAAAAAAAAAAAAAAAATGCTATCTTAATTTTTCTTGTTGATAAGTTTTAGTTTTGGTCTGGTCAACGTATCAAGCATTAACAATTAAAAAATCAGTTTGGTCCTCATCTATAAATGAAGTCTTTTTATTTTAGAAATCTTTGTAGGATCATTCAAATAATTAAATCTTTTTAAAAAAAGTCAAGCCAAACAATTTATCCTTGTCCAAATTTTGATGATCCCATTAAACAATCAAATAAATTGTAGAATACTGCTCGCACAAATGCAGTGACTCTTTCTCAATCAACCATAACATTAAAATCAAAGCCACCAAGTTGATCAGTAACACTTCTCTTAAATTACACTTCCAGTTATTGACATAACAATATAGTTTCAATTTTTTCCCCCTCAACTACATGATCTATGCGCTCTGCTTGCATAAACAATTTTTTGAACCAGATGCAATTACATCCCCACCAAAGCAGCATCTCTTTATCTTCAAGGGTTTTTTTTTGCAATGATACAGAATTAAATCCTCAATAACAATCTTTAACCAATAACATTTGTGCTTCTTTCAATGACATTATTTAACCAGAAATCAGTTCTTCATTAATAACAAAACTGTTCACTTTATTGATAAAATTAAAAATCTTATAGATAGGTTGACATAAGAAATTATGTAGATAATAAAATAAAATTTGTCACAGAAATAGCTTAAAAAATAGTTTATTGACAGAACAAAGATTTTAAAGTCACCTTGATGATTAGATGCCTTTTTGTATAATTTTATGATAAAGTTTTTTGAATAATTTTAATAATAATTATTAGAACTGTAACTGATTTTATAATACAAAGATTGTGGCTGATTGATTTTTATTTTTGTTAGTTTTTTTAGTCTAATGATCGATTACTTAATTCTTTTTAGAAACTTCAAATAATGGCATTTTAACTTCTTTTTTTTTTTAACTTAAAAATGTCTTTAAAAGATAAATTTCTGTTATATAATAAAGAATGATTTAACTCTTTGAACCCTTATGAATTTGTGATTTCAAACATAAAATAAAAATAAAAAATCAAGCATAAAACATATTCAAATTTCACCCCAGGACACAGACATCTTTATTTAAGCTATCTCAGCATTCTATCAAAAGACTGAATAATTGCTATATTAAGTTTTTTGTTATTTGGATCTGACAATTACTCTGATATTGAAACATCAGGCTTATGGTGTATAGTAAAATAGCACTTGGCTAATGGACTACTGGTTAAATAAATGAATGGGTTCAAAAGGTTAATGTGATTTAGACATACTAAATTTCTTGAAAATTAGTTGAATAGAAACAAAATTAATTATATATATCCAGTTATATTGATTAAGTAAGCAAAGACTGAATTGAAACTTTGATGATTTAAACTAAGTTTATATTCAAAATACCAGTGGTTTAACTAAAAATTTAAAAGCCTTTATACTTAAGCAAGTTAATTTTTCAAATTTACTTCCAAAGATTATATACTTCATAAAATTTGTGGCTAAACAAGGGTTATCAAAATAAAGAGCTTAAGTTTTAATCCAAAGAATGAATTACTCTGACTGAAAACTATCTTATAGTATCTAAGGAATTTTATTTAGCCGTTTTAAGATCTTTCAAGTTATTTAATAAACTTTAACTGAATTATGACAAAGAAATGATAATGACAAAATAAAAAATGAGCAAATCCTAATCACCTTTTTTAAAATATCATAAAAACTTTACAGTGAATAAATTTCATTTAAGAGCAACTCTCTTCATCTTTATATAAAATTCAAATATCTTCAGAAGACAAAGCAAAACTATGTATATGAGAAAATTTAATATTAAAAAAAGGAAAAATGAGTCCAAAATGAATGCAAATAAATCTTTCTTTTAAATTTTATTTCAAGTTTGGCTTTAAAGCCAAAGCATTTGTTTTTTTGGTTTTTTCTTTATAATTTAAAAATATGATTTAACAAATAACTGCAGCTTGCTTTATATTTTTGTCTTTTTTGTATCTTGAAAATTGATTTTAATTATTTTCAAAGCATTTTTTTTTAAATTTTAATTGGGGTCATCTGCTTCAAGTACAGACATTACTTTGCTTAAATACAATTCATTTATTTATTTTTATGTCTGCATTTTTCTGTATATTGGCCTTTTCGTATCCCTGTTAAAACCTGTTTTTGCTAATTTTTATGAAAAAAATATTGTAGCTCTATCAAAATGCCAGTTTTGTTTTACTTGCATGCTGACATTTTTTTCTAGTGTGTATGTATATATATATATATATATATATATGTGTGTGTGTGTGTGTGTGTGTGGGTCTTGGTTTTGTTTCATTTTTTCTTCTTTTATCCTGTAACCCTGCAAATATTCATTTAATTTCTTTGTTTACCCCTGCTCAGAAGCTCACCCCTTAAGAAAGAAATGCAAACAAAATGAAGAAAATTTATATCATTAATAAGTTTGTTCCTATCTTTTGAGCAGAATTTTTTCATTTGCTGATTTTTTGTTTCAAAAATATTTGAGCTTTCTTTTAATTTTATTGTTTGTCTCAGCTGCATGTAGTTAGAAAACATCTTATGATGTTCTTGATTGTTCTTTTGTATTTAGTTTGCTAACATGTGTTATTTTCGTTATATTCATATGTATTTCTGATGAGAACATATGTATAATATATATTTATGATTTTATCTATATACTTTATATGCATATATATTTATATTAAATAAATTTAATGATAATAATAGAATATTTAAATATACATATGTTATTTAATAAAAATGATTTTAACAACTTCCAAATTATGAAATTGCATTAATTCATTTCTATATTCCTTCAAATTGCCTCTCTTCAGTATTTAGAGATAAATAAAAAATTTACATTTTGATTTTGCCAGAAATACTGAAAGACATAGACAATTAATACACAAATACAAATATATTCCAAAAAATACCTATATTCTGATAATTCATCAAGACTGAATGTTTCATTATGACTTAAGATTCAGAAATCACTAATGGAGAACTTATAAGCAATTTATTAGATGCGTCACAAAAAACAATGTGTTATATTCTTGTGATGTCTATGTAAACAGCAATATATGGATTAGAGTATATGTGTATATATATATATATATATATATATACACACACACACACACATATTCATCCAGAATATACACACACATTCACATATATATATATATATATATATATATATATATATATATATGTATACATACACTCTCATCCAGAATATATATATATATACTCACACACACACTTATCTGGAATGCATATATATATATTTATATACATATGCTCATCCAGAATGCATATTTATAATTTTGAAATGCTAAAACCTATTTTTTACTTTCTACTAAAAGATTTTTGCTTAGTTATGATCATCTGCAAGTACTATCTATACATGTGTGTGCATATATATATATATATATATATACACACACACATCCTTATATAAGGCTCTTTCTATATACATATTATGCATATATATATCATAAATATATTTCCATACCATACATATATATATATATATATATATATATCATAGATATAAATCAATGTAGTTGTTATTTCTAATTTATTTTACAAATTTGTTATTTTGAAAAGAAAAAAAAAGAAAAAAAAAAAAAAAAGGGGGAAAATTTCATTAATGTTTTTGCCTGATTATTAATTTGTATTTGTGTGCTGTATCAGTTGCTTTTTATGGGCTGAAGAAAAAAAAACTTTTATTTTTTAATAACTTTGTTTTTCTGAAGAAGTATTTATTTTGATCTGTTTGAATATATATAAACACATACCCAGAATGTGCATGTGCCCAAACTCAAAATATAAACATAGGAATTTATGTTTGAACATCTGAAAGTATCAATTTTAACATAAGTGTGCTATAAAACTAATTTAGTTAATGAAAAATTTAGAAACAATAATAAATTTCTTTATATACTAGCAGAAAACACAACCTAAGCTAGTAATACCAAACCATGTTTTCACAAGGACTTATAAGAAAATAAACATCAGTGAGAGGTTAATGTTTAAGATCATCTGGTGGTTATTTTTTAAAGTTTTGATTTTCCAGTGACCAGAAGATATGTCACAAGAATTTTTTTTTTAGTCGAGAAAGGTTCATAACTTTATTACCTGGTGAATAAATTTTTTAACTGAATGTTTTCTTTTTGCAATTGAGTAAAATAATAAAGATTCAGTTTAGCTCATTTAATTAACACAAAATAATTCTCCAATATATATGTTACTCTTACATTGTAGATATAACCTGTCACTAAAAAAATACTTTTTAAGTTTTATTATTTTTAATAACTTATATGCACTAAAGTCCCATTAGTATCCACAGAAATGTTGATGGCAATGGTTCAAGCCATCTTTGAGTCATGCAATGAAAGACAGATGGACAAAAAAGTACCTGGTGAATTATTGCCAGATTTGGAAAGATGTCAACAACAAATAATTTTTTACCAAAATAAGAATTGCATTACTCACTATATCTTATATACATACTTCTCTCGACGTAAATACATTGTACTACCATCAGCAGAATGTTTAGCACTTAAAATAATAGCCCAAAATGTGGTATCAATCTATTATTATTTCTCTCTAATATTGTTCTAAAAGTGGTAAAATTTTTTTAAAAATGGATAGAGGTGTACTTATCTACAAGAAATGAGGAAAATAGTATTTCTCTCTAATACTTTTCAAAATTTTCAATCACTTTATTTTTAGTGGGAATAAATTCTCAAAACTAGTGAGACTCACCACTCTCATAATATCTTTATAAGTTTTGTTTTTCTACAAAATAAAGATTTTCACAAATATCTATATATTTTACCATACAATAACACACATTACTTATTTTTTACCTAGACAATTATAAGATATATAAAATTAGTATCACTTAGAGTTATTTCTCTGTTATTCTAGTTGAGAAGAATCTGAAAATTGTCTAAGATATTTCTGACAAATGCAGTATTTTAAATTTATACATAATTAACACCAGAAACAAATATGTAGAATTTGATTTGAGGAACTTGTTTTCAGTATAGATTCCTCTTCACTAAATTTACTGACCCTCCTTTTCTATTTTGACAAAATTTAGAATTTGTTTCTATAGAAATTATTTAGTTGGTAAACTGATAATAAAATCTATTAAATAATCACATCAGCAGACTTATGAAAATATTTGTTAGAAAATGAAAGGATTTTGAAAGGACACTTCAAAAATACTATTTACTGATATTGATAAAAGACCAATGTAATGAAGGACCTCAACTGCATTAGCCAGTACATCTTATATAATTCTCTTTTTACAAATACAATCATATACCAAAGACTTAAAACCAATAACCAGAAATAAGGAATTAGTCTACTGTTATTCATATATAATATTTCCTTTGAATCCTTATGTAAAAATAGTATTTTTGCTTTAGAAGAAAGTGTACTTATTACCATTGCACTTTGTCAGTTGAGCCTTGAATATACCAACTGCATATCCTTCAGAAGTTTAACCCCCCCACCAACAAAGGAGTGTGTTGGGTATGATACTAAATTACATTCAGTGGTGAGGGTCCAGAGTGATTGAACCTATTAAGGTCCTTTCAGTGGGTGAAATAGATCTGTTTAAACATTTTTAGTATTAGATCAGAATACTGGAAACCATATAATTGTGCCAAATATTTGTATTTAGAATATTTACTTGAAGTTATAATTGTATATATAATGATAATTTAAAACTAATTTTCCATTTGGGGGTATTTTATTTGAGATAGTATTTAAGTAACATGATCTTCATTCTTTGACAAATTCTAATGATGACCCAGACTCTCGTGACTTTTTATGTTTGGGCTGATACCATATTTGATCAATATTAGATATTTTACTTTGTATCCAGTAATATACAATATTTTATGATTTACCATCTGAACCAAAAGTTTCCAATTTCCCCAATTTGAAATTCTTCCGAAAAATTTTCACCTGAAACGTTCTTCATTTGAAATGAGATTATAGCAAGAAGACATTTCTTCATAAGCTGATAAAATGTAAAGACTCAAGAATCAGCTGCAGATCCATTGTTACCAAGCTTGTCTTGAAAACACCATTTTTAAAAATGTTCCAGAAAATCTCTTTGCATCTTATAAGGTCAAGGGTCAGCTTTGGGTTAGTGGCTAGTGGAGTTCTTTTGTTGCATCGGCCTTTGAATTAAACTGCAATCATCTCTACAAATGTAAACCAGTTCTGAATGGATATAAAACTTTTTAAATGACCAGATAGTGGAATAAACCCTTCACCTGACATTTGTAGTTTAAACCAGTTTATTCTTTTTAAATGTCTACCCAAATTGAGGTGCATCTTATAAACCATCAAATATGGTAATTATGCAACCTCAGTATTAGTATCAATCCTTTGACTGTACATGAAACTAAATTTATATTTTATAATATTAAAAGCAAAAGACAGTCACATTTTTCTGATTTCACTATTACTTCATATCTCTTGAATTGAATCAGTTTACATTTAAGCATGGTGGCATGTACCATAAGATATATAAATAAAAAGTGCCTTCTATAGTCCAGTTCATTCTTGTAGTAAATTTTATCCTCATAAGGTGACTCCCAACTCTGGCCTTGTGCCTTCCTAACCTTAGCCAATAGTCAAATACAACAGTTTGAATAATCAAAAATAAATATAAACTTTTAAAGATCATTATATCCAACTATTTGCTACTGTAATGAAATTGATTGATTTTCACAGTGTGACTATAATGCAGCCTAATAGTAGAGTAAGCTAAGTAAATAACTATATATATATATATTTATATATATACATACACAGACAGACCCACGGGGACAGAGGTTTGGAACCTCCACTGCTAGGGCAAAGCACTATCTAAATTATTTATAAAAATTATTTATCTAGATATTTAAAAAATAAAATAAATATTTTATGTAATTATAAATAAACTTTCAAAATAATTTTTTTATTTTGTTTGCTATCAAATATTTTAAATGTATGGAAAAGATTCCAATGAAAACCTTTTTTTTCAATTCTGTATTCTGTCTCTAGTTTGAAAAAAAAGCATTAAGAAGTTTTACAAACATTATATTCTTTACAGTTTTTCTGCAGTTAATTTTTTTAAAGAATTTTTTTCACCCTTGACTCTTTTGTCATTTCTAGTGTGAAAAAAAAAGCTACAACTTAAATGTAAGTGAAAATTTCTCATTTGGACTTCATTCTGTTCAAACTCTTGGATCTGCTTCTGGCAGAAGAAATCCATTTCTAAAATTTATAATTACCAACATGTCTAAACTATTCCATAACACATTTTGAAGATTAATTTTGTTGCAGCTTCAATTCTTATCTTTATTAACTGCTTCTCTTGCTTGCAACATTTGATTTTGTTATTTTTCTGTCGAAAAAATGTTCTCCATCATTGGCTGACTTTGAGACTTATATTTTATCTATCAAAATCAATCATATATATCTATAATATAAAAATATATGACTGAATAAATGGGAATTTGTATCATTTTGTTGAGTACTGTAAATATGGTCCAACTTTGGTATACATCTAGCGTCAAAAGTTTTGTAGATCAGAGGAAAGAATTTTTTATTTCTGTAAAAGATTAATTTGTTGTTTCCAAATGTTTTAAGCAAATCAGTCAGTATTATGTATTTTCAGGTAAGATTAGTGTTTTCCTAAATAAAAACCAATTAATTGAAAATAACTCATTAAATTGAAGAAAAATATTATTCTTACTAATGTGACTATTTCTGGTCTGATAGTACAGTGAGTTTCAATCTAGATACATTATTGCTTATATACCCAACATATAGAAGAAGGTGTAGACATGTTAGACATTTGGTAATAGATTTGGCAACTTTGTTCAGAATCTCTGTTTCTTTATTTTTTTTATATTTAATTCATGTAAGCTAGCCACATTATCCTCAAGTCTGCAATTTAGTGGAATCATATCTCTGAATTACTCTATTAACAATGTAAATATCACTGTGTACAACATGCTGGTTTTTGTACACAGGTCAGATGAGATAAAATTCAGGAATTTAACTGCTGACTACGAAACCATTTCAGTACTTTATTCACATGTTCAAAATGAAGTAAACTGTTAGAGAGGGACAGTTTCTTTGTTTTTATATTCAGCAGTGCTTGTTTCTGTGAATTGATAATTCTTTAAAGTAATAGCTGTGTAGCTTATTCATTAATTTCTAAAGTAAATTTTGTTTTTCACTCAGTACTTATCTAAAATACTAACTACATGTCATGATGAAATAAGTGTATATTTCTTTCAATATTCAAAAGATTTTATATGCATAATAACTATCTATTACCTTCCTCAGATATAAAGTTTTGGTAACAAAATAAAAAAGAATACTAATTCCATTAATCAAGGTAGTCGTATATAATTTCAATATAATTAAGATATAAAATTTTTAAAAGTGACCATTGCAAAATTCATCATCATTATAGTAAGTAGATAAGTAGATTTTTTTCCTGTATTTCTTGTTTGAAAAGTACTGCATCAAGACCTAAACAATTCATTTATATAAACTTGTGGATTTAGACAATCCAGGGAGTCATATGTTTTTGACAGATTTCTATTCATTCTTGTTTGTGAAGAAAATCTTGAAAGCAAGCAAGACATGAACATAAGGTCAAAATGTTATATTTGCAATTCTTGAGGACAGGGTCACAAAGACAGTGATATTTTTTCAACAAAAGACTTCTAGGTATATTTACACGGTTTCTGATAAAGAACAATATGGAAAACGTTTCTGCTAAAATGCAACAATTTGCTTTTACTTTTTATATGTTTATATTATTTTGTAGTTCTACAAAAATAACTAAAGTTTAAAGTAACAGATTTCAAGAGCCTTACTTTTGCCAAAAAGGCTTTTCAACAGATCAAAATAAAATCTATGAATGAAGTATCTATATCAATAATTGGGAACAGTTTGTTTATCTTCCTTCCATAGATGACCAAACAGTTTAACATAGAGCAACCAAATTTGGTATGCTTATTCATTGAATCCAGGTCAAAATTTAAAAAATTATTTCTCAACTGGATCTCTGCAGAGGGGTAAGATCCCCAATGAGTGTGCTGGATATGACACTAAACAATCTGATTGTGAGGTTCCAGTAACACTGGAGTATGTGGAGTACTCCTTCGTTACCATTGCTCCCAGGTCCACTCTGTCCCAGAGTGGTAGCACCTGATAGGGTCCTTTCTATGGGTCAAATAGAACTGTTTAACATTTAAACCAAGTTTAAACAAATGACTTATGCTAAATTGAATTCTTAAAAATAGAGCTGTTTGATCACTGAACTATGTGTGAACAAATGACTGATGTTACTGATACATAGCATTACTTGAAACCATTTTACTTTGACTTATGCTAAATAGAATTGTTTGATAATTTAACTATGTATAAACAAATTTTTGATGTTTAATTGAATTGTGAGTGAACTTGGAACTATTTAACTTCGTGGGCTTATGTTTACAAATCAAATATATCTAATATATTTGAATAAACAAGATTTGATATTAAATAATCAACAATGGTTGATATGTCAAAAACCAAACCGTCAAAAGGGAAGCATATTGGTGCAAGACCTAACTAATCAAATTTCCAAACTTACAAAAACATTGTCTTATTATTCCCATTTAATTAAAGATTATTACCTAGGTTGATGGGTAATTATTAGGTTTATATTTTAGTTTTTAGGTAATTATTCAAACTGATGAAGTAAAATAATTTCATATCATTGTTTAATTAGGACTAATAATTTCCTAAGTGCCACTTCCAAAATTTAAAAAATATTTCTTACAAAACTGAAGTCTATTGAATAAGATAAAAGATATGATTAATAAATCTCTTTTCTATTGTATGAATTTTTAATATTTGTCTGTTTGTAAACATTTATGTATTCAACTATCAATATTAAAGAATCAATTTGCCACTATCATAACTAGTTGTGATCCAAGCCTTGGCCTCATACCCAATGTAGACAGGTATTTCAGCTAGTAAAAGATAGATTTAGTAATAAGATATTTTCAGAACTTACATTATTGTAAAGTTGTACATAAATAAAATTTTCAAACACTGACAGTTTTCAACAATTCCAGAATTTTTCTCCCATAATATTATTTTCATCATGTATATAGAATACCTGTCTAAAGTAATGGAAAGAGAATTGCAAACATAATTACAAAAATAAATACCAAATTCTGAACATTGTATTATACAGTCTTATATAAATAAAAATGAATTTAAATTTTTAGCAATTGTAAATGGATTTCTAAAAAGGTTATTTGCCTGATAAAGCTTAAATAAGTAAATACCTGTCACAGATTACAGAAATGTGGACAACAGGATTTCTGAAATAAATAATAAGAATTAAGATTCTACAAAAGTGCTTTACAAAATTTTTTTTCACAATACACCCTTTACATCCGATTTCAGAATGTCATACCCAACCCCTTCCAAGATTATGATTCAAAAGATGCATTGGAGAATTTACATTTTTTAAAAAGATCAATATTCCTTTAGTAGTGTGAAATCAGTGGTCCCAATAAAACCCTAAAATTTCCTCTGTGATAATTCAGAGTTGGAAGCTGGAGAATACACCTTAGTTAAGAATCATTGATCTACCAAAGAATGAACTTAGTAATGTTAAAACCTGAAGTGAACCTATGACAAATAACTATTTCATTTGAGTGTGTACACAATCTGCAAAAAAATTTAGGATCAAAAGTGAACTTAAATTTGATACAATGTTTGTATTATAACAAAGTAAATAAGTATAGTTTGGACTATTAGTATTACAAATATTTTCTTTCTATAGTGCCATATAATTTGTGCATATAGAGTTGGGTGATTAAATAAGTATTTTTTTCAACTCCTGATGAGACATCAAAGGTTGAAAAATCTGGTTTAACTGAAATGAATCCTAAGTCAGATAAAACTTTAATTTTATTTTGAAATTCTCTTTGTTTTGCAAAGAACATAAACCAACTTAAAGAACTGTAAAAAAAAACAAAAAAAAAACAGGCACTATAAGTTTTTTTTTTTTAACATTTTTAAAAATTTTTACTACAATAACATTTCTGTCTTAATTTTTCCTACAATTTTAATTAATCACTTCTTGTTCAGATTAATAAAGTCTTAGCTAAGAAAGAAAAAACACATTTACTGATACTCCCCACATTTTGGTATAATATGCTGTAATTATAAAAAAACTGAAATGTGAAAATTCCAGAGTTTATTTACATATATAACTATATGAAATCATGTATGAATAAACAATTTTCATAAAAAGTTAATTTTCTGCTAAACTAAAAAAAAAAAATGCTAGGTTATCATGGCATTTCCAGAACAATATGAGTAACTTGCTCATGCTCATCTTCTATTCAATAAAAATAATTGGGAGCCAAAATTAAATTATATGCAGTAATAAAAAGCTGTGCAGTGGCTTCAGCAGTTGATGTTGACTGATTTATAGTGTTATATTCTTACTGTGGTCTATGTTAAAGCTTTAAGCATAAATTAGTTTAGTATATGTGGTATGAAAATCAAAGATCTAGTAAATAAAATTTTTGATGCTTTCATACTTAATCTTCCCATCTTAAAAATATTTACAATTGGAGTTTGGTTTATGTATTATTAATAGTTTCATTTAGTTGAAATCTGTAAAAAACTAAGAAAAACTTTTAACTTCAAACCTGAAAAGAGTTTATAAATTACTATCATTAGATCATGAAAGCATAAAACCTATGCCAATTAGTAAAGATAAGTTGTGTAGTACATTAATAACTGTACATGTGTATATCAAAATTCTAAGCACATATTTGCCGAGGATAAATGGCATCACATTACTGTCTTTGGTAAATAATTTAAAAAATTTTTCAAGAATTCTATCTTTGATATTGTTCATGCCACAAAATTTATTGCTTACATTAATATACAGTGCCGTATCAACTGCTGTGTATTAAGACAGATTTTCTTTTATTTGCCAAAATTTCTTAGATGAAGTTTGATAATTTTTATCGCTTAGAATATTCTGACTATTGTCTTCATCTTAATTGTTATACTCACAACATTTCGGCAGATATGTCCTTCGGCCTTCTTCAGGTGTTTCATGTCTAATTCAGGAGCCTACACAGCAGGACACATGGTGCAGTGGATAAAGCATTTGGTTGAAAAGTTCTTCCAAATAAAATCAACTGGAGGTTGCAGGTTCAATCCTAACTACAGGTAAAATAACAAGGAATACTTACTCTAGTACTCAGTTATAGATAATGGAAGCAGAACAATCTACCGCCGTGATTAAATAAGGGGTTCTGTTTGAGGTTCTGTATAGGTTACTGAGTTTGACATGAAATAACTGAAAGGCAAGGGACATATCAGCTGAAATGTTGTAAATATAACAATAAAGATAATAATCAGAATATTCAAGGTGATAAAGATTTTTTCATATACAATATACACTTGGGTAAAAGTCAGAGTTTTAAGACTATATTTTGAGGGAAAATGATGGATTGATCTATCAAGTTGAAATTTCAGCTCAGTAGGAAAGGCAAGGAACAAAATATATTCATTAGGTGCAAAAAAGCGAAAAAAAAAAAAAACTACTTTACTTCAATAATATTCTATATTAATTGATTTTAATGAATACTTAACTAAGAAATTGAAACTTCCTACTTTTCCGTGTAAAGCATTTTAATAATAAAATAGCTGAACCTATGGAAATTACAAAGTTTATATATATATATATATATATATATATATATATATATATATATATATATATATTACATGGTGGTGTCTGTGACCCTGGGTTTCATGTTTTCATCAGACAAATGAATGTGTGATGATGACCCTGGGTTTCATGCTTTACGCATTCATCAGAAAGATGAATGCGTAAAGCATGAAACCCAGGTTTGGTTTGGTTTGTTGGGTTTTATGGCATATCAACCTTTATAGGTTATTTAACGCCAAATCCATTTTTATGTAAATAATCTGTTCTATTTCAAACAATTCAGTTTAGCATAAGTACACAGTTTAATTGTCAAAAACATTTCCATTTCAAACTATTTAAGCAGTTATATGTAATAATTCAGTTAAGTGTAAATACAGTTTTAATGTCGAAAAACAGTTCTATTTGAAATAGTTCAGTTAAGCATAAGCACGCAGTTTAAGTGTAAGTTCGGTTTAATTGTCAAAAACGTTTCTATTTCAAGCTATTCAGTTTACTCAATTCATTTTAGCATAAGTATGCTGTTAGTTCTATTCAACCCATAGATAGGGCCCTATCAGGTGCTACCACTCTGGGCCAGAGTGGACCTGGGAGCGATGGCAATGAAGGGGTACTCTGCATTCCCCAAAGCTCCAGCATTGCTGGAACCTCACCATCAGATTGTTTAGTGTCATACCCAGGACACTCATTAGGGGGGGTCTTACCCCTCTGCAGAGGTGCAGTCAGTGTATTCTACAGCCCCAGCTGACTGGGCAATACACAGATTTAAATATCAGAAAGTTTTATTTCAGATAATTCAGTTCAGCATAAGTACACAGTGTAGATGTCAAAAACAGTTCTATTTCAAGCAATTCAGTTCAGCACTAGTACGCAGTTCCAATGTCAAAACAGTTCTATTTTAAACAATTCAGTTTAGCATAAATACACAGTTTAAATGCCAAAATCAGTATAGTGAAAGAAGCACGGTTTTGTTCTATTTAACCCATAGATAGGACCCATATTAGGTGCTACCACTCCGGGCCAGAGTGGACCTGGAAGCGATGACAAAGAAGGGGTACTCCGCATTCCCCAAAGCTCCAGCATTGCTGGAACCTCACCATCAGATTGTTTAGTGTCATATCAGGACACTCATTGGTGGGGTCTTACCCCTCTGCAGAGAAGCAGTCAGTGTATTCTACAGCCCCATCTGACTGGGCAAATGAAACCCAGGGTCATAGACATCATCATGTAATATATATATATATATATATATATATATATATATATATATATATATATATATATATATATAAGTTGGCAACTGTAGTTGATATACTTGATCCATACCATATAATACTGA
Organism: Sepioteuthis lessoniana; assembly: GCA_963585895.1. NCBI lineage: Eukaryota > Metazoa > Mollusca > Cephalopoda > Myopsida > Loliginidae > Sepioteuthis > Sepioteuthis lessoniana. The sequence continues at coordinate 42,345,459 of OY757923.1, forward strand.
GTGTTAAGCAAGGTGGCATCAAGTAGTATTGTTTTAATCTTTGATATGACAACCTGGGATTGAACTCCGGTTTCCCTGGCCATTGGTGAACACTCTACCCACAAGTACAATGAGCCAATATATATAACAGCTCTATCATTGATATTGTGCATTATTTAATTATACTGCAAAATTTAGTCCCCCATTAACTCACTAAGTGAGCTGGTGATAACTATAAAATATTACAAATATATATATAATATATATATATATATATATATATATATATATACACACACACTCACACACGAGGTGTGTCAGGAAAGTAATGAGACTGGTGTTACAAATAACTTATTTCAATTCTAAACAACAAACTACATAATTTTCTCTTTAAAGTAATCTACTAAAGTCTAATGCACTTTCGCATTCTTCTATGCCATACTTCTATGCACTGCTGGAAGGATTTTTCTGGGATGCCCCCCAGCTCCAACATTATGGCTTTCTTGATAGCTCCCACATCTTTAAAATGGGTCCCCTGGATGATCTCATCAAGCTTGGGCAAAAGAAAAGCAGTTCCATGGAGCAAGATCAGAGGAATAAAGAGGTTGTTCCGGTACAGCTATGCTTTTCCCTGCCAGGAACTTCTGGATCCTTAGCATATCCAGTCCCATTACTTTTCAGATATGCCTAAATCTTTAATAATAGTCTTCCAAATACTGTCCTTTTTCATGCCCAGCTAACTTATGATCATTTGGAAAGTCAACCAGCAGTTGCCACACACCACCTGCCTTACTTGCTTGACATTGACCTTAGTCCTACTTGTTGAAAGCCTCCCTTTCATGGAGTTACCTTGCACCTCCTTGTGACCCCCTTTGGAACTCTTGTACTCTTAAGAATATGTGTGCATGACATTGTGTTATCTCCATACACTTGCTGAAGCATTTCATGTGCTTATAACTGAATTTTCCCCAACCAAACCAAAAATATTATTGCTCATAGCTTGGCATGAAAAAGAGGAGGTTTAAATAAAAGTATGAGAAAAAAATGTAATGGTTGCTGAAAGTTAAACTTACAGTTACATACTCCCAAGATGTGTTAAATGATAACACAATCCACTTATCCCTCTTTCACCCCATAGCTCCAAAGCACACCAGGGTCCTTACTTTTCAGACAATCCTTACATATATATATAAAATCGCAGACAAATACAACCAAAACAATTTTTTATAAAAAGTTAATTTTCTACTAAACTAAAGATACTAGGATTTTATCATTTTAAATCGAACATTATACAAAGCAGATATTATTAGGTATTATTTATTAACAAACTCTATACCATTGAAATTCTGACTAAAAATGTTTTTTCTATACATAATTTGGTACTATCACCTCAAATGAAATTAAATACAAAGAAAATACATATAATTGGAATAAAAATTCAACAAAAATATCGATTTAAATAGTTGGACTGAACTTAAAATAGACATGGAATATTGAATTAAAAAAGAGAACATTGATTATAACTATTATTAATTAAGGGTTCACTTAGTCAATCTATCCCTTTAGCATGATATATGTCAAATCCTAAGGATAAAAGTTGGAAATTATAAGGCATTAATATACACATGTTAATCAGTAACAATAATTTTTACTTAAAATTCCATTATATTACAATGATATTGTATAAATAGTCGAAGTGGTTTAATAAATTTATGAAAATGAAATTAAAAAAAAGATTTTTTTTGTAGAAAGTAAGCTCAGACTGGGTATAAAGTAATTTATTCTTCATTCTATTACTGAAGATATGTTATATAATTGCTTTTTGAATAGATTTCTATTAGAATCCATTCGTACTACAATGATATTTTACTTACCTTAGTTTGTTATGTGGCTACATAAAAGAAATAAGCATAAGGAAATTTCTTTTTATCAAACTTCAGTGGAGAAGTTGAACCTGCCTTGAAAATTAGCATTAAAAGTTTAAAGTTAAATCAGGTTTCTTGTAATACTTTCTTCGCTGTTTGGGTTAGGTTGTATCATGATCCACAATATCATCTTGGCACCATGCTGGGTCCTTCGTGGCATCTCGGATCATCTTTATAGTTTTCTTCTCTTTAAAAAACACGAGACAGGAAGTAATGGGCTGATATAATACCAGTAACTAATAAGGTTTCTTGATCTGACTGTATTATAATCTAAAAGATCATCAAAGTATTATGCTGGGTCATCATGGAATATCCAGGACAATGCATTACTTGATCATGCTCATCTCCTCTACGAATAACAGGAGACAGTTTACATAGTACCAGTTTTAAGGAAAATCATATGACTCAACTTTACTATGATTGAGATCATCATGGTGCCATACTTAGTTCAGTCATTCATGATATCTCAGATGCAAGATGAATTACCTGGTTGTGCTTATCTTCTCTCTAAGTAATATGAGACAGAACTAGATTACAAGGAACTGGTTGCAGAGAAAAATCTTTAACCAAACTGCACCATTATGATCAAGTTGGATTATCATTAATAGGATCTAAGATGCAAAAGAAGTTACATAGTTATAGCCATCTCCTTTCCAAGTAATATGAGATAGTATAGTACGAGTAGCAAGGAAGAATCTTTAATTTGACTGCACCATTATGATCAAGAAGATTGTTGGGCTGGATAAGCTCTTCATGGCATCTGAGGGCAAGAGGAGTTGTTGTTATCAGCTACTCAAGTAATATAGAATTCAAAATTATTGTCACAGATCAAAAAATATTCTTTCTCTTCTTTTGATCGAGTTGTATTTTGTATACATTTTTCAGACATTATTATAACTTGCAAAAATATGCAACCTCCAAGCACAAATGTTTGTAATATTATAAAATATTTTATCTAAATTTATGGAAAAACTCTTGAAAGTAAATAAGAATGAAAATAAAGATATTACACTTATTTTCATTTTATTCTAATTGATTTCTACAAAGAATTATACATAGGATTACTTTTAATATATTTGAGAATAGAACAATAAAATTAAAAATCAATAATACAAAGTAATTATTTCTTAAAACTAGTATATAAATTATCCACACCATATACTATGTAAACCTTTTTTTCTTCATGATATACAACACATATTGCAAGATTTTAAACATATTAATAACATGGGCTGTTTTAAAATTAATCTAATGGGAATAGATTTTAAGAGACACATTAATAAATAAGATGCTAATTAATATTAAATAATGGTTATTTGATAATTGAGAATATAATGTAAATAACAAAGGGAATTGGAGTATTGGTGGTGATGAAGATTATGTGTCTGTCTGTAACAGAAATTACATTATAATAAATAAAGAACATCTGTTTCACAAACTTTTCCTTCACAGTTCAAGAAAAAAATCATTTCTCAACCACAAGTGAATACCAGTCTTACTCATATCATTAAAACAATATCCATTAAAAGAAGATAAATCGACTCTCCTCAAGCCACATTTGCTTTGATCTGTGTGGTGTATGCCATGTGATCTGCCATTGCTGTCCTTATAATGAACCTTATAAAAACATGTGCCATCATATGACTAAATCTCAAATAAAGAAAGTGCACTGATTACTACATCCCAAGATGGCCAAAACTTTGAAAATTTTATTAAAATATCTACTACTCACTAGTATGAATATATTGTACCCAGTTCAAAATCAGCATCATTATTTAGTGTGTTTGAAATTTTATTTTCTATCAGTCTACATAGATTTTTTATACAAATTATAAGCAATGAAAACTTAACCCAGCATGGAATGGAAATAAAATGACTGATTTAAAATGAAAGCTTCATTTAATTCATTATCCCAGATATCATATCTCCAGCATAAATTAATATTTATTCTGCTTGAGGAAAATACATATTACTTTTGTCTGATCACAGGTGTTACATTTTCATGAATATTTTATCAACTAAATGTAACAAATATAATGGGACAGAGGTACTTCTTATTGAATATTACTTATAAAGGTTATACAAAGTATTGCTCATATATATTTGAACAAGCACAAAAAAATCTGTATTTATTGCCAAAGATCGTGGACTGAAGTGTCAGAATTAACTTATTATTTTGGCTAATCCCAATGTGAGTTCATCTTTTCAATCTCTGATTCCATCTAAGATTTTGAGAGGATAGAAAATAATTATTACATTCAACAATTCTTTTAAAAAAACATTGCCCTGACACTAAATATTTAGAACTATGAAACATACATTGTTACGTTGATTGCAATAAATTTGTTTCTTCTTGAGAAAAGTTTTGATTCTCCAATCCAAGTAATTAGAATGTCAGCACAAATACTTATGAGAAGCAGTGCATATATATATATATATATACATACATACACAAGTTATATAAATTTAGATGCTTCAGCCCAGTCTGGTGGAGCAAAAGAATATACCAACGGCATCTTTGCAGAAGGGTAAAACCTGCACTAAGTGTCCTGGATATGAAATTGAACAATCTGAAACAATCTCACAATGATGAGGTTCCTGTCCTGGAGCTTTTGGGAATGCAGAATATCCCTTTATTGCCATTGGTCCTTGGTTCACACTGGCCCATAGTGGTAGCACTTGATAGGGTCTTATCAGTGGGTCAAATGGGACTGTTTGACATTTAAACTGTGGGTAAACAAATGACTTATGCTAAATTAAATTGTTAGAAACAGAACTGTTTGATCTCTTAACTGTGTCTAAACAAATAACAGATGTTGAATTGTTAGTGATACATAAAAATACTTGGAACCAATAAACTCTGGAGGGGGTGTCCTCGTGATGTAATGGTTAAAGTGATGGAGTGCAGAATCATAGTAAGCGAGTTCATACTCCAGTCGCGCTATTACGTTCACTTTTGGGGAAATACCCTTGGGAAAGATATGAACCCCCTTATCCTCCCAGCTCCTGGTTAAATAGTACCACTACTGTTCTTCAAGGAGAATGGCTTTGGCATTAAATAACCTACAAAGGTTGATATGCCATTAAACAAAGAAATGAATGTAAATGAATGAATAGTGTTGAATAGGATAATTAATGTTAAATTGTAATATTTGTAACCACTTCAATGTGGGTAAACAAAGGATTAATATTGAATAGAATTATTAGTAGTAAAGTAAAGTTGGCGACCATAGTCGAGGGTAACCCGAAGGCTCCCTTTTCGATAGTTACTACACCAATGTGTAGGGGAGGGCGCTACTCCTTTCCTGGATTGCTCTACTTTACCCTTGATCCGTACCTTATAATGCTGAGTGCTAAGCAAGGAGGCATCAAGTACCATTTTTTGAGTCTTTGGTATGACTTGACCTGGGATTGAACCCAGGAATTGAAACCATTTAACTGTGTAGAAACAATAGAAATACTAATGTGCAATCAAATTAGTTCTGTTATTTAAAAATGAAATTACCAACAAACTATTCTCCAACAAATTGTATGTATATCCATTTAACTGTGTTCAAACAAATAATTAATTTTCAATAGAATTGTCCATTTTTGATAGAAATTCTTAAAACCATTTAACTGTATGCAAAAAAATGAGCTTAGGCTCATTTAAAAATTTTATCAACAAAATGTGTTTTTAAAGAGGATTTGGGATTAAATAATCTACAATGGTTGATATGCCATAAAACCAAACCAAACTTCAGATGCTTCAGAATATATATATATATATATATATATATATATATTACGTATAATCTTCTAACATTCTTAAAATCTCAAGCTTTTACCAAAGCTCCTTAGATTATTAAAATACTTCTTAACAGTAAAGATTTATTCTAATAAAACAATAATACTAGTCTGGATTTAAAAACTCTTTTAGTAATAAAAGGTTTGTCTTTTACTTGAAATTTAGTATGTAGTGTCTGGTTCAGTCATATCTAATTATTCTCTTTTCTAAAGAGCTAATTCCTTCTGTTTATGGTTTTACCAAAATTACTTCCATATTTTTCCCACTTGCATCAGAACTCAATAGAAATTCCCATTTGAAAATTCTAATCTTGAATTATAGCTGATAAAAAAGACAGTTTATAACTTAATTTTAATTCTTTTCGTCATTTGAGCTTAATCTCTTATTTGATGAATGCATTTGAAGCACTGAGAATTAGATTTCTAGAAGCCTAATAATTCTGGTGTTTTCATTCATTATATTTTTTTGCTAGTATTTTATCTTATATGTTTTCTATTATATTTACTTTTAACCCTCAACAGCGTCAGGTCATTTGAAAAATAAATCTGAAATTTTAAGTGCCAAAAAATATTTAGATAGTGATTATGGCTACACTTATACCTTCTTCTTTTCTTAGAAATAGTCATAAAACTAACAACCATAGCATATGTTGTACCAGTGATGTGTGATATCAGTCAATATGAATTTCAAACACTATTAAAAATCATTGACACAAATAAATGAATTTGTTTTTTTCTTTCATCAATGTTTTGATTGGTACATTCTCCAACCATTGTCATAACATAATAACATAATCTTATACTGGTCTCTTATTTTAGTAGTGTAAAAGAGTATCAACAGAATTGGTTTTTTAATCATTAACAGCAACACTTACAAAGTTATTTTTTCAGGAATTTTGACATGCAATGATGCTCTTCAAAACAGACACTAAACGAAAAGTGAAACAGGATGTGTTGCTAATAAATAAAAACTATAGAATTCTTTTGGATTCTGTTGGAGGCCCTTTTCAAAACTACAGAAAGTAGACACTTCAAACATTTTTGTCCTTTTAACTGGTTATAACAGTATACAGTTGACAAAATTTCATAATAGTATCCAGTTGACAACATTTTTGCTGTTATCTGAGATACATGCAAGATTTTATGCTCAGAAAATTATGATTTGAATTATATTCAAAGTTGATTAGCAATGGTCATCTTTCATAGAATTGTGAAACCATAGTTTGAATCAAGCTTAGACTCAACTATACAAGAGATGGAGTAAAGATAATACAATTGAAGATAATTTGGACTTGACAAGAAATAATTATTCATTTTAATTTTGAATGAAAATAAAATATTTTTTAAAATACTGTCTCTTCTAAGCATTTGTTTTCAAGTTTCGTCTGAATTTAGTTGGTTTGTAAAGATTTTTTAATCTCCATAATTTTAGAATTGTTCACTGAATTTCAAACAATAATATTAAAAAGGATTTTTATTAAGAAAGCAGCAAGTGGTGATCAACAATATTTGGTTACTTGCTTGCATTAATTTTTTCACTAAAAATGCATAATAATTTGTTTTTTGGTAATCACACATCAGCTTAAAAATGCCTCAGTTATAAAGTTGTCCACATCCCATAGAAACAATGTAGTTTAGGTATGAAAAATCTTTGGACAAAAAGATTATTAACAACTGAATTGGAGAGCAGTAAGATTTAGAATGTAGGAAGAAATTACTCTAAGCAATTCAGCATCTATTTCATATCGGAAAAATATGTTAGGCCTAAAAGGAAAGCTAAAAAATTTGTCAAAATCGGATTTGAATTACTCATGCTAAAATTCTTTATAATTTCTATACTCAAATATTAGGGAAAAAAACATTTTTATAATATCATTATTGGAGATAATGATATTTTATGTATTATTCATTAGAGGATATAATTTGCCAGCATGAATCAAATGCATACTCATAGATCAGGGAAATTACCACAGATATTTTATTACTAATCTTTAAATTCTTCATTTTTGCTTTTCATACAAGCTTTTCTTCTGCTATCAAACAGCAAGAATTTGAAATAACCTCCCAATAATTTGAGTTCAAGTTTCATCCAAATCTACCACATTTGATAGGATGCAAGGTTCCTTTTTAGAATTTAAAAATGTATTTTTGGCTTTACAGCATGTGATCCCTTATTCAGTTTTTATGCTAAAGTCAGTCTTTTTTTTTTTCAAGTATCTAATAATAATAATAATTTGTAAACAATTCCAGCCTTAAGTAACTATGCGTAATATACAAATAATTTCCAAGGTTATATAGTTTCAAGTATTTCTATATAATACAAAAAATTTCAAACAAATCCAGTTGATCTATTGATAGAACATTAACAGGTCAGCATGGTTTGGTTTGATTTTATAGCATATCAACCATTGTTGGTTATTTAATGCCAAATTCTGTTTTTACATGTTCGTATATTAAATATATGCTTTGTAAACTCATTTTGTAGACACACAGTTAAATGATCAAACAGTTTTATTTTTAACAATTCAATTTAGCATAAGTTAAATGGCTCCAAGTATCACTGTGTATCACTAACAATTCAATTAAACATCAGTCATTACACACAGTTAAATGACCAAACAGTACTATTTCAAGCAATACAGTTTAGCATGCCATTTGTTTGCACTCAGTTTAAATGTCAAACAGTTCTATTTGACCCATTGATAGGACCCTATCAAGTGCTTCCACTCTGGGTCAGAATGGACCTGGGAGGGATGGCAATGAAGGGATACTCCACATTCCCCAAAGCTTGAGCATTACAAGAGCCTCACCATTAGATTGTTTAATGTCATATCCAGGACAGTCGTTTGGTGTGGGGGGGTCTTACCCCTCTGCAGAGATGCAGTCGGTGTATTCTACTGCCCCAGCCCACTTGGCAGGTCAGAATGAACAATATAATAACAACTTTTTGCACCCATCCTTTTAAATTCAAATAATTTTTAACAGATCTAATTGACACTTACATCAGATCCTAAATGGTCAGTAATGGCAACAAAGGGATATTCTACACTCCTTGAAGCTACAGAACCAGAACCTCATCACCAGATACAGTTTAATGTCAAAGTCCCTTTTTTAGTCATGGGTCTTACCCCTCAGCAGGGAATACAGCTGGAATATATTCTAAGCCCTACCTAAGGCTGTGAAAAAAAAATTACTCTGTAAGTATCTACTGGGTCTTATATGTGAATTTTGGGTATCCATTAAGCTAATATCTAACTAGGTGTTTGTGGAGTACCAGTAATTGTACCCGGAATTAGTTGCTACAAACTTTCAAGAAATAACAATAAAAAATGTTATTACCCATAGGAATTTCAAATTCAAAATTCAAATAAATGACCCAAACACTTCGAAGCAAGCAATGCTTTTCAGCCTGTTAACATAAACTAAAATCAATTTCCTTAAAAACCATTTGGAATCACTCAGTTATTTGCACAATATATGAACAGAAGGTCAGTTTCACAGTTGCAGCTGTGTTCTTTACAAAATACTGTCACTCATAGCAGAATCTGTTACATATCTAGATAAACCTATGTCACTCATATAAAAATTACATCAACACTAAACACCAGAGTATCTATCTTAAATTATTCATCACATAATCAATGCAAAAATTAAACTTTACTCATTCATTCAATATACAACTGTTAATCAAACAGTTGATATTACATTAAAATATGTTACATTAACCACATCAATTGAATATTGTGTGTAGGGCAAAAAAAGCTTCAGTTCACCAAAAAAGCTTTTCCTTCATAATTATTGTATATAAATCTGTTGTTTCATTACAAAAATGTTTTGTTTCCTTTCAAATATTTCAGTATTTTGTTTTACTAGATTGCTGTTACTTTAATGCTTTTTAACTTGCTAATAAGCGAAGCAGGAAGCATAAAGAATATTAAAAGCTTTGATAACATCTACCTTAGGCTAAATGTATATAAAATCTAATTAAAATATTTGTTGTGCAATATAGCTAAATAATTAAAATGATTATGATTTATAATCAGTATGAAAGGTCCCCTAGGAGAACCAAATTGAAGTGCCTACCAAGAGAAAATTAATGGAAAAATGCCAAAAGAAAAGGTGGTGAACAAAACAGGTGAATTCATTAAGACTGGATGCAAAACATTTGTGGACAGTCCCTATGTAGGGCCTATGATATATGCTTATCATTACAGGGGTCAAGTTAATCCTTGAGACAGCAGAAATTGTCATTTACTAAGCTTAGCTTAACATAAAATTAGAAGTATTGGTCACACAGTGAGAATCATATTCACTATCCATTACACCAAATATAGTGTCCTTTGAGACCATACAAGTTGCTTCAAGGTGGTTGTGAATCAAAGAGAGTCATGGATAGGATAGCATTACCTAGATGCAAGCCAGGATAGGATTAACTATGACCTCATGAAAGATCATAGATGATGTATTAAAGTACAGTGCAAAGCATGCTAAAAACCACTTTTTGAAGTTTTAAATTCAAATATTTTCAACCCATTTATCAGTTAACGTACATTATGGCCAGGGGAGTCCCTGTGGTATTGTGGCTAATGTACTGGACTGCAACCTCATAGTATGTATTTACGAACCTCTCTGCACATGCAGGATGTGATACAGGGTCACTTTTTAAGTGGAGTTTAACAGGTTTGGATTCAGAGTTTTCCTTCCCTTAGATTGGCTGCCTAGCCAAGGGTGAAGAACCCAGTCTCCCCTAATATTTACTCATAACTGAAGGGAGAATAAGATGAGTCATACCTTTCCTGCAACATCATAGAAAATGAGTTTGAACTCCTGTAGTGCTATTACATTTACTTTCAGACTAATACCCTTGGGACCTTCTTATTCCCTGCTAGCTATGAGTTAAATAGAACCACGACTGTTCTCCTACAAGGATGACTTTGGTATTGAATAACTCATGAAGTATGCGATCAAAATAAAGAAACTGAATTTACTATGGAATAAAAGTAACTTCAGATGAGGCATAAATTTGGATTTCATACCTTAGGAATTCATCTTTCATAGATGATGCCTCGCAGCTGTTATGATGAGGTACATTTCTCATTTCCCATTTTCCTGCTCTTTCCATTTAGACTAGATTCTACTCTGAAATGTTGATTGCCTAACAGTATGAATACTCTTAAGTTGTTTTGCAGTACTGAGGTGAAATAATATTATTATTATATTTTACTACTTTACTCCTGCTTTCAAAAAATTATGACAATATGGAAGTAATTTTACTTTTGCATTGAACTTATAAAATACAAAAACTTTATTTATTACAGCATTTTTTTGTCTATGTTTAATTATTATTCAATATTAAAGGTAAATTATGTCATCTTATTTATCAAGTTTAAAATAACAAAAAATTCTATTTTTTACAACATATACATTGATGAATTGCCTATCACTACCATTTTTTTGTATAAATATTGAAAATTGTGGTTCATTAAATAGATTTTTATATATGAATCCACTTATATGTTTGTTTCTCAGAAAAAATATATTTTTCCCCAAAAATTGACATGGCATTTTATTCACTATTGTATAATTATGAAATTTTATTTATTTTAACATTACATAAAATTATTTTTCGGCTATATCTTCAGTAAAACTCACTATACAGAAACAGGAAAAATTATCAATCTTTATGAAGTAGACATCTTGGTGATTAGAAAATTCATGCAATATATGAATCATCACAAGCTTTGATTTTTTTATCACATTTTTTAACCACCTTAACTTTTCTAGAATTTAAATCATATCATCTCTCTCTATTTATATATATATATATATAAGTAAAGTCAAGTGAGCAACTTTAGTTAAGAGTGACCCGAAGGCTCCCTTTTCAATAACTACTTCATCAAGGTGTAGGGGAGGGCACTACACCATTCCCTGGATTGCTCCACTTTACCCTTGATCCTTGCCTTATAATGCTGAGTGTTAAGCAAGGTGGCATCAAGTACCATTTTTTGAGTCTTTGGTATGACTCGATCTTGGATTGAACCCCTGTCTCTCGCACCATTGGTGAACACTCTACTCATTAGGCCAATGGCCTGGTTATATATATATATATATGAGTGGTTTTTATTTTCTGTTTGCAAAACAATGTATATAATAAATAGAAGAACATTAAATCAAGATGATCATTTCCTTGCCAAAACTTTTGTTAGAATAAAAAAAAAAAGTTGAAGATGATTGTCTGGATTTTAAAAATGGCTTTGAAAATTGAGAAAATCAAAAACTTACATGTTTCTAATATTTTTTGGCTTCTATATCCATGTAAAAACAGGATTAACTTGTTTTCTTGTTTCTGGGTAGCAAACATTTATCAAATAACTTGAAAGACTCAAAGCAGAAAACCCATAATATTTATTCATTTAAGAATCTTATTTATCAAAAACAAGTACAGGATATGGAAGCAAAATTAGGAATATTCTAGTATAATGATAAATAACTCTATTATAAAATAAGATTAATTTTAATCTAAATAAACCCAAAAAAAGATAGACACAAAACAATAAATTTACTCAATATGGTCACCATTTTTTTCAATTATTGTATCAATATGCTTTTGAAACAGTTTGAATGCCTTTGAAATGATTTATTCAGACATTTTATTTCATTCCAACTCAATAGCAGTCTTAAGTGAAAAAATATTTGGATGGGAAGTTGCATTTGTTTTGTTTACTAAAACACCTCATATAGCATAATCAAGGGGGTTACAGTCTGGGATTGATGGAGGCCATAAGGAAACTCCAATTATTTTGGAAATTTTTTTGGCTTGGTTTCCATGTTAAGCAAAATCAAATTCTTTGTCATTTCTTTTCTCGCTCGTTCATATTGGCTGAATTTTAATGAAAAAGGGCTTGAATAATTGAGCAAATCATGAAAATTTACATTTATTGCATTTTTTTTCAGAAAATGAACTAATCAGACTAAAAAAAATGTCTTAAAATTATTCCATATTTTGCTTCTGCACCCTGTAATTCTAAAACAAAAAAAAAATCATCTGATATTTTCCTGGATAAAACCCAGAGCTTTCAGGATATTTCTACAAATTCCTCAGAAAGTTTTACAAACAATTGCAAACTGTCAAATCCAAATCTCTAATTATTCAGTGGAAAAAACGTTTACTTTTTTGGGTCGAGTCAAAGTTTACGATTTTAAGGAAAATTGAAGTGTGCCTCGTTTTCAGTCCAGTAATTACCTGAAGCAACTTGATCCTAGATTAATCTATAAACAAAATATACTCATGTTTAAAACATTCAAGAAAAAGACATATTCATTCCAAGTTCACCCATAGGCCAAATGTTCTTATGTTTAGGACACTAAACAAAAGAGGATGACAGCTAACTTGGCATCTATGAAAGACTGGCTTCTGAAGTGTGAGAGATTTGAAAGCATTTTGGAAACTTCTACTCTATTCCTGCTTGTGATTTGCTGTCTATTCTCAGTAAAAGTGGGTATTAACCCATAATCATCAAGGCATGACAATAGCATGGATTCACTTGACTCTTTCTCAACAGCCATCACTTTCATGTAACTCTCATCTAGCTTAAAGTTCAAGAGGTGCAACCATACAGTAGAACTCACGCAGCTACATCTTGGAAGAATTCAAGTTTTATTTTATCAGAAAGATCAGATTTCCCTGTGATCATTAACCAGTCAGTAGCAGTGCATGCTTTACCCATGTGTAGTTTTCAGTGGATGAGATATTACTACTGAGGTATTTCAACGAGTCTACTAATTTCAGAGGCTTGCCATTTAATGAGATGGCACTACACATAACATTTTGATGAAAATCAACAATAATAAGATGAACTAGAACTAGTAATTAAATAATAATAATAATAATAATAATAATAATAATAATAGTGAAAATGTGTCATCAAAAAGTGTAATATCATATTTTGTACATCTTTGGTTAGAAAATTAACACTATATTGTTGTTTTATGTTCAAGTCTTATTGATTATATTTGATGGCAAATTAAATCCCTCTTCCCCACTAAAAAAATACTTCCAGTATCTTTTATACAAATTTGTGCTCTTGAGTAGATAGTATTTACCTAAGTCTACTAATATATGTGTCTCGCCTTACTCTATAAGACTTTAATATTTAATGTAAATAAGAAGGGGTCTTATTTGCCATCAAATATGGTAGATAACAAAAGCAAATTTATACTCAGAAGAAAACTACCTATGTTTTTGCATAGAAGAGTAGAAACCCTCTTTCACTTTCTGGGTTAGATTTATAATTTTTTTTGACTGATCTACTATTCTACCGAACAGTTATTGTATTTTATCTTAGAAACTGTCAAATTCATTTGTTACTATGTGTTTTTAGATTAAATTCAAATTTCAAGTTCAGTAGATTTGAATGCTGTAGTTTTTTTAGTGTTAGAGTAATAAATTGATGTTGCATGCACTTATAAAATGATTTAAATCTTTTTTTATACAGACTGAATCTTTCAAAATATAATCTGGTTCCTGAAAGATCAAAAATGCTTTTTTCTTTTATTTGTTTATGTTGTATAATGATATCTAATATCATTTGTTGTTTAGGTCTTTGTATAGCTTGTAAATTATGGCTTATTATTAAACCATAATTTCTAATTATTATCATCATTATTATAATTCTATTTTCACTCCTTATGAGTTTTCCACACCAGCATCAGCTGGTGGTCTTTCACTGGAGTCTGAGTAACAGCCAGTCTCCTCTGGTCTCCAGGACTTTTCTAAGTATTCTTGCTGATCTTAACAATGTTATGGTCTGTATAGTCTCAATTCATCCTCTGATTTCCACTTCCACCAGTTTCTTCTCCTTGGGGACTGTTCCTAGTGCACCAAATATTAATGGTATTACCATCACCTTTATGTTCCACAGCCTTTTCAGCTCTCTGGCAAGATCCAAGTATTTGTCTATCTTTTTGTTTTCTTTCATTAATTATTTTTCTTACTATGAAGCTAGAAATTATTTGCTATTTATTTAATAAAAATATCAAAAATTATGCTTAACTCTAGCTTTTAGAATTTACATTAGCCAGAATCTAAAGTTTTGTAATATTTATTGTAGGAGTAAGTATGGGCTTGGTTTTTGATTTTAATATTGGTTTAATTCTAATTGTTATTGACTGAGAATTTTGTTCAATATTTGTGATTAAAAATGTTAAAACAATGCTTGTGAGAATGATTCAAAAAAAGATTCACGTATCTGAAAAGTAAATTAAATCACAACATTAAGAAATCAACCTTTTTATAAATTTTTGTTTATTTTGAAATCCGTGGCTTTCTTTTTTTTTAAGATGTATAACACATAGGTATTCTTCACAAATGTATTAAACAACTATGGTTATTATCAGAAAGTAGGTTAAATCCTTTCCTAATAAAGAAAAATGTTACAATGAACAACAACTTATATATTTTTTGTAATCGTATAAGTGTCTTTAGCCAAAAATTATGTAGAACTAAAAATAACTGATTTAATTAATCAGTTTGTAATTTTGCAACATTTTTCTGAACATTTTAAAGACTAAAAAATAAAGTGTTATTTAAGAATAAATATCTAAAACTTTTTTCATAAACTTTATCATATAATTCATTTTTTACTAGACAACCTGTGAATCCATTCAGTTCATACAGTGACAGTAATCCATGACAGTAATGATGTTTATATTTAAGAAAGAGTGAAGGATTCTAACTGGGTTTTCATGGTTATCCTCCATAATTTTGGATGTTTAAAAAAAAAACACATTCTGCACTAATACAGACCTGGCAAAATTTTCATTGAACTTGAAACAGCTTTATTCTCAAATTTAGATTTTCTAAAGCATATTGCTATAATGAAAATTTAATTATAAGGTGTTGTTTTTTCTGGATTACAGTTCTATAAAACATTGGCATAATGAGAATTCTAATTTTAGTAATATGTTGATGGTAAAAATTTTAATTTTGATGTAATAATCATTGCTGCAATTAACAAAATTTGTGTTTATAATCTCGTTTTATTTTATTGTTTTGAATGTTATCAGTTCATCACAGTTTTAAGGATTTAGTGTTGCTTTTTTATATTAATAAAAGAACAAGTTTTCCAAAGAATTTTCTCTTTTAAAACTTAAGTATTAGAATCAAAGCAATGAAATACCCTTATAAAATGTTATCCATGGCCTGCATAAGAAAAGTTAGCACATGATAGAAAATTATGTGATCATTTTATTAGGGCTAAAATCTTTCAGCCAAATGAAGAAAAGAGTTTGTTAGCAATATAAGGCTGAGTACTTTTAAACACTATCTCATATAGTAAAGTCTGTTCTATTCTAAAGTTATTCTGATTAATTAGTACTCAGAGATGATTAGTAAAGTGCTGTCAAAAACTGTTAAGACAACTAAACACACTTTTTAGTCAATCTATATTATAGCCTTCTTCAGGTATATACACTGAAAGGAGAGAGAGTTGTATCATTTTTATCCATGGTAGCAAATACAAAAAAGAGATGGAAAATCTACTGATTGGATCAGAAGAATCCATTATCAGCCACCTATATATAATACAAGTGAGTGTATTTTTTTAATAAACAGACTATGTTATTATTCTGTCACTGCTAACCAAAATAATCCACATGCCTGACTTTCAGGGATCATAACAGTTGGTTTCTTTTTAATATTCATTAAAACTTGCCTTAGAACAGATAAATAGTCTGAAAGATAAGAGTATAGTTACCTGACATTCAGGCTTAATTCCAAGTGTAGTATCTGTTCCTTGTCTGACTTTTTTCTCATCTTCAGACAGGATGCACTTAATATCTTTTAGGCAAATGTATATTGTTTTTTTTCTTCAATTTTCTCAAACTCTAGTAATGCTTCATATCATTTAGATCTCATCTCAGCAAAGATATTATGATCCCTCTTCCCTACTGATATGGTTTCCTTTACTAGACTTTTCCATTTCACCTTTGATATGGCTTTCCTATATACCTTGGAGCTGACCTTCAAGACTGTTTGCATTCACTTAATATTAACACCATTGGGAAAGGCATGAATCCATCTCTCCTTCAGCTGTGGTTTGGGTTAGTTTCTTTGTTTAATGACATATCAACCTGTGTGGTTTATTTAATACCAAAGCCATGTTTCATACCGGACCATTGGCCTAATGAGTAGAGTGTTCACCAATGGTCCGGGAGACCAGGGTTCAATCCCAGGTCAAGTCATACCAAAGAGTCCAAAAATGGCACTTGATGCCACCTTGTTTAGCATTCAGCATTATAAGGTATGGATCAAGGGTAGTGGAGCAATCCAGAGAAAGGAGTAGCACCCTTTCCTACACCTCGGTGTAGTAGCTGTTGAAAAGGGAGCCTTCAGGCACCCTCAACTGTGGTCGCTAACTTTACTTTTTTACTTTTACCTTTCTCAAGGATATTTGTCCAAAAGTGAATGTAATAGTGCAACTTGAGTTCAAACTCAATCATGATAATGTTGCAATCCTGCATGCTATAAGCCCCACTCCTTCTACTATGATTAAAACAGCAAAGCAGACTAAGCTCTCTAACCTTAGTGAGGCAGTCAGTCTGAGCGAAGTACAATTCATTCCTTCTGGCAAAACTTATGGGCGAGTATAACAACATAAGGCCCTTTACTCCTTTTTACTGACCTTAAAGAAAGCCTAATTCCTGTCATAGACAAAAGAAAAAAACTAATGTGATGACTATATACAAAGAAAAACATTAATATCTAAACTAAAAATTACTCATTTGAGAATTTGTGCAAATAAACATAAATTTTCATGGAGAATTATTCAAGTTAAAAAAAATGGCCACTTATTTTTAAATCTCAGAAAAGTTACCAACTTAATAAACAGTCCTTCTCTACTTTAAAGATTACCATAACACAATCTTCCTATCTCCCAGATATATCTTTGTTTGACAAAATTAAGCATAATTTTAGCCTGGTGTTTCATCTTTCTGCTTGTTTTGGTTATATGTTCATGGTAAGAGATTAGTCTTTTCACAAGTATCAGAAAGAGTCATAAGTATATATCTTCTTCAACATAGCAAAGAAAATTTCAATAAAAAGGTTAAAATACATTTTATTAAAATAAAGAAAATTTTCTATTTAAACTAAAAAAAAAAAGGGGATTTTTTAAACATTTCTTTTGATAAAAAAATGTCTTCTTAAAATGTATCTTATGAATACAAAATACAAGGATTGTCTGAATATGATCAAGCTATTTGATATTATTAAAAAAAAGGTAGCCTACCCAGTGCTGTAGCACCTTAGTCTCTTTCAAACTACTCCCTCTGGAAACTCAAATCCTTATCTTCAGCGTTTCTTCCACTTTTCAAATCAACCAACAAAATCTCTCTTGTCAGCTGCCTCATCTCAATCCCTTGTCAGAAATTTCTCTTTCAACAGTGATTTTTAACTTTGGGAAAATACAAGATTTCCTGCGAACCAAATCTGAACAGTAGCAAGCTGAGAGATCTGGGTAATACAATGTTTTACAAAAAGAAACCTGCAGCCAAGATATCCAAATTGTCTGAAAAGTATCCAGCCAATTTGTTGGAATTACAGATTTAAATATCAATTGCCATTTTCTTTTGATTGCAGTCCACTGATATTTAACAATTTCTCGTGTTCTGCTTGTTGAAGACATCCCAGAATGTGGATTGCTTTCATTGGTCAAGAGTTTTTCTTATTGAATCTGTTGTAAAAACCTTTTTAATCATTCAAATAGTTTTTATAGATATTTGATGCATTTTGCTGTGAATATAACTGGTCACACAAGCTCACTCAATGACATCTCACGGCCAACTGAGTAACTTAACATCAGAGTGTCTGTTCATGCATGTGCAATAACATTTCATTTGATTTGTTGTCAAGTTATATTAAAACTGAATGATCAGTCCCCAGAATATTCTCAATCACAGCATACTTCCCAGATAGTACTCATATACATATTAGTAAAATATTAAATACCAGTATAAATATAATATCTCATATCAAAGGTCAACTGTATTTTCTGACAGATTAAATGATATTTTCCATATTCATTGAGTACAACTGTTCAGTTATTGCTTTTTTTACCTTGTCTGTTTCTGGGCACATCTCAACCAAAAATCAAATAAAACATAATGACTTCAAAGTCAAATCCATTTTCAGCCTTTGTTTTCTGCTTTTGCTTTTAAAATTTGCTAATATTTTTTCTGCATTATCACTTTATGCAAAATGAGACACAAAGTTACTTTTAATCATTGGCTTTTTGCAAAAGACATACCTAAATCAAGTTTCTTAGTGCAATGGGAAGGTACTGCTTCAGAAATGGATTCCCAGGTTCCAATTATATTTGTTTGCTTCAAGATACCTAGAAATAACTTTGACAACCTATTTTTCTTTCTGGAATAATGTTGAGATTTATATTCTTTTTTGAACAAAGAATTATAATGCATGATAGAACTTTGTTCATTCATGTCATGATCTTTAAACCAGCATCTCGTTTTATCCATAATCAGAAATAAATGAAACTTGACTCAAACTGAAAACAGTCTACTGCTTAAAGCATTGAGTTTATCCTTTTTTTCCAATACAGTAAAAACACAAATAAACCAACTCTTAAAGCTTGTCTGAAGTTTTATTTCTGATAAAACAAAAAGATTACTAAGAATAATTAGTATTTTACCAATATTTTGAATGCACTCTGTTTACTTTCTATATAATCATGATGATTTGCATGTTGAAAACTAAAGCTTATTCGTTAACATTTTGAATTCAAGGTTAAGAGACTGGTGCTGGGTAGGAGAGTATTTGTAAGTGAAATGCATGGAGAAAATAGAGATGTAATATATATATTTCTAAAACTGAGCAATGATAAAATACAATTCTAAATGCTTCCAGATTTATCTTGACTAAATCTTAATTTTTACATAAAACTAATTATTTTCTTTAAGTAAACCTAATTTTTTTTTGAAAAAGAGAAGAGTTTCTTAATTTTAGATCATTCGGAGGAAACTTAAGAGCAGAAAATTTACATAAATTTATCTGATTTTCTTTTTCATCATGAAAAGTAGAGATTAAGTCAATTGTTGAAGGAAATACATTTGATCTTTGAATGTATCTGGTTCTTAGTTAGAATTGTCACAATTACTTCTTGAGTGATTTTATTGGGCATTAGTATTTTTCTTCTAAAGTCAACTATTTTGTTTTCCTTACTATTTCATCACAGGTCTGAATGATAAATTTTCTTCAATAAAATCTTTCAAAATATAAGGCGTCTACAAAGGAAATACTTTCAAAAATTCATTTAAAAAACTATTGAAGATATTGATACTCACAATAACCAGTTTTATAAAGAAATGCTTGAACTTTATTACTGAAAATTACAGTTGGCTCATTGCTGAAAATTAAATGTTCCATAAACACATCTTTGCAATCTTCCAGCATATCTGTACATAAGTCACAATGTGTTCTTTTTCTGGTCTCTTAGACTAACTACAATTTGTAAGGAATCATTTTCAACCACTTCTTCAAAATTTTCCAAGGAGTTTGTTTTTAAATTTCTAATTCCTGATTTGCCCTTCTTGTGAATTTCAGTTGGAATCTATTTGTATTAGTTTTCAACAATCAATAATATGCTCCAGTTATTTTTTGAAGTTTTATTCAAATATCCTGTTGTTTCAAATTTCTTATACCAATCTTGTATTGATTGCCAATTCAATCGTGATTTCTAAAAATGTTTTCTAAAATGCAACTGAAAAACAGTAATAGAATTCATTTTACTTAATTCAAGCATGCAAAATAGCATAGGTATTTAGATTATAATAGAACAACTGGTGCTTCAAAAATCAGTAATAAACCTAACAATTTTTTCAACAAATTTCTATATTGTGAGTATCAATATTTTAAATTGTTTGTTACTTTTGTAAATACCCAGTATTTAACTTTCAACAATTTAGAATGGGTTAGTAATATTGTTTGGTGAGGGGGGGGGGATAATCTTTTTTCGAATTTTTTCTGACATTCTTGTTTCTCAAATGGATTTTAACTTATTTTATTCTCATGAATTAAAGTCACTTCTTAGTCGACTGTAAGTTCTTAAAATGTGATTTTTTTTTCTTTAAATATTCTAAGATGTATTTCACATCAAATGACAAAGCCTCATTCCTACTGATAAGATTATTACTGAATAATATCTATTTAAAGGCTTACATTTTTTTTTCTTTTTATAATGAATATTATGAGTATCTATATAAACATGACTATCTGAGCTTCACAAAAATATTCAACATTTTTTCAAATGGTAAACAATTTCATCATTTTGAAAACCAAACTCATACATATTTTTTTAACTTTTTCAGGAATGTCCAACTGGTATTGTGAATGAAGAAACCTTTAAGGATATATATGCTCAGTTCTTTCCCCAAGGAGGTAAGTATTTTATGTATTAACTGATTAAAAACAAATTTTAATTGCTTACTTGTAATTCTTATGGTATAAAAACAAAAGAAAAAGCTTTCTTTAAATTAATATAATGATTTTGAAAGTTGTTTGTAATTAGTTGTATATCTTTGAGTGAGGTGCTTGTTGTGTATTGGTTATCATCATAGGAAATGGACCCAGCTACTTAAATTCAAATCCTGGAGAAGACAATTTGTATTTCACAAAGCACTCATAGATTTGGGAAAGGTATGAATTCAACTCTTCTCTCCACCCAGTTATGGGTAAATAGTTGGACAGACTAGCTCTCTAACTTTGGTATGATTACTGGTCTAGAAGGAAAATGCTGAACTGCCAGGATATTCCTACCCAAAACATACTACATGGGTAGTGGCCCACAACTAAACCAGGTTACAGAACTCGCGATTTGATGATAATGAGATATATGTTGGATAGTTGAAATACTCACAATTATTGAGATATCATCTTCTGCCATTTCTACTCAGTTGAAATTCATATATATATATATATATATATATATATATATATATATATAGGTGTTTGGCAGTTGAGTGACATTTGAATAGAACTCGATTTAAAGAACCAATTCCAAATCATTGTGAGTGACACATAATGGAAAAAAAGGTGTTACAGTTCAAGTAAACAGAAATTGTTTTGTTACACTATCAATCAGATACAAATATGTTCATAAGAAACAAATGATTCCAGTCAAGTTGTCTGAATTTCTGAGACAAAGTTTGATGATTTTTATCATTTAGGGTTTTCGGACTATATTGTCTATATCTTTATTGTTCTATTCACAACATTTCGGCTGATATGTCCTCAGGCCTTCTTTGGGTGTTTGAATTCTTGGGAACCTACACAGAACTTCAAACTATGTATTTTATTGAATCTACGGTGGCCATCTGTTCTGATTCCATTAACTATAATCGGGCACAAGAGTTAAGAATTCCTTTATTGTTACTCACCTGCAGTCAGGATTGAACCTGCAACCTCCAGATGATTGTCTCCTTTAGAACTTAGGAAACCAACGCCTATAACTATTATGCTATGTATCCTACTGGACGTAGTTCAAAGTTCCATGTAGGTTCCCAAGTTCGACAAATACCTGAAGAAGGCAGAGGGACATATCGGCCAAAACATTGTGGAAATAACAATAAAGATGAAGACAATAGTCCAAAAACCCTTAATGATAAAGATTCCAGTCAATTTTGAGAAAAGTTCATATATATAAAAATCTTTGCTGCCCGATGATATTTATGTGGCTAAAACAGTAAACTAAAACTTGATTATATTGCAGGAATGTATTTATCATGCCCAAATATCTATTTTTTAAAATAATATCTTTCCTTGTCAATGCATTTAATTATATATTGAATAATAATCACAAATAAAAAGTAAATGTTAAACTCCAGACTTACTGGTCCCTCCTTATACACACACATTTTTTGTACATGTTAATTTTAACAAAGACAATAAAATATTTATAAATAACTAAATAAAAATCCCTTCAAAATTTAAAAAAAAATATTCAGACACATAGGCAAGTTAGCAGGGTTTTTTTTAAACTTTGCAAAATAATCTGTCACATTAAGTCACTACTTATTGGGTTAATTGGTGCTAGGATATTTAGTCAAGTCCCCCCTCAGCATGGTCCAATATTAGCATTAGTGTATCCAATGATAAACTAACACTGAATAAATAGAAAAAAGACTAGATAATCCCCTTTATATATATATATATTTAATTTAAATAAAAAGAAAAAAAATGATAAAATTAACTGATAGAGAATATAATTTGTTCATTATAATGACGCTGAGAAGATTAATATATAGAGTAAATAATGCAGATTACTGAATAAATAAATTTGAAGATGTTAAATGACTTGACTATATAAACACTTCTATATGATATATAGCATATATATGGATATGAGTTCAAAAACTTCCCAGACTGAAGCTTCATTTATCAAAACAGGTAAAAAAAAAAAACAATGAATGAAATCTTAATTTCCTTTAAAATAATCTCCTTGGCATTCAACTCATTTATTCCAATGAGTTTTCTATTGGTCAAAGCATCACTGAAATTGTTCTCTTGATATGGTATGAAACTGCTCTGTTGTATTTCTTTTATTGTCTTCCATAGCCTTAAGATGAACTTATACTTTAGAAAACAAGAAAATTCTTCACAATCTTATGTTTTGAAAAAAGCTGATGATAAAAATAGTTTATTGTTGAAATCTAGACATCATCTCCTTGTATAAATTACTTAGCTGAGCATACATCCTTAAAATCTTAGAAAATCTAGAGATTTAGTCTCAATACTTTTTGATTATCTCTCGTAATTTATTTTTTTTTAACTAGTTTTTCTTTCTATACAAAAATAAACTAGTAAAATAATAGTATGTCATTACAGACATTTGCACAATTTTTATGATTAAATCTATTACTCTTAGATATAAACATGGAGCCAAAATTAAATCATGAAGAAGTTCATATATATATATGAAAACTTTAATGATGTCTGTTGTTTTGTTTTATATCCTGTGTTCTATTGAGAGATGGAAAAATGGTGAGTTGAAGGTGAAAGACAACATCTACTTTGGAGTGACATATTTTCCTGTAGCAATAAAGCGGGTACTGTTAGTCATTTACTAAGAATAGGGCAAGCAGTGAGAATTGAACTCGTTAACAATGGTCTAGCTTGTTAACCATCACACCATTTGAAATGCCCAAAGCAGACAATTTTAAATTGTCTTCTTTGCTACCAATTTGTGCTAAGAAATAAGCTCACAGAGAAAAATCTTTTAGTAGTCTAAAAATCTGACAGGACTTGAATTTATTTCTTGCCAGGTTTTTAGTGGTTTCTATTCAGAACTAGTCAGATCATATTTTTAAGACCTGATTCATTTATTTTTTTATGATTTGAGAGAGGCAAAGTTTGCTTTTAGGTTGCTCTACACCTGATGACACTTCTGCCAACAAAAAAGAAATGAACTTTTAGATTTTACCAATTGAAAATGATACAAAATCAAAACAATAGGAAAAATCTAAGATATTTATCCTTGATAATAAGCAGAAAACCAGATAGCTCCAGACTAGTAAGTAGAACAAATACAAACTGACAGTTTTCAAGGCTAAGTTGATTATGATATAAGTCTAATATATGCCTGGACAAACTGATTGTTAGTTAAAGATGTTAAATGGTAAAGATTTATGAAAGAAGTGTTTTGGGAAAAAGAATATAACATCCAGTTACTAAACTGCAAAAATAGATATATTGTAATTCAAATTAATTGATTAATTCTAATGGTATATCATCAACCCATCTAAGGTTCAGGAATCATGTTCATTATAAATTTGTATTTATATTTTTATGTAGTTGTTTCTTAAGAGTTTCTTCTTTTCTTTTTGGCATACTTCCAATTAAATACAAATAATTTTCAAAGAGATCTAATTGAAAAATAAATGGGACCCTAATAAGTACTCCCACTTTGGGTCAGAATTAACATAGGAGTAATGGCAATAAAAGGGGGACCCCACTCTCCCAAGAACTGGAGTCTCATCACCAGATACAGTTTTGTGTTATACCCAAGATATCCCTTTGGGGTGAGGATCTTACTCTTCTGCAGGGGTTACAGTCAGTATATTCAAAGCCTTGCCAACAAGGGGTTGTAATTCTGGATTTAAGCAACAGAACTTTATAACATTGATACTAATAGAAGGTATTTAAAAATCTGTACTAAACCGGGTCTCTCTTTTTTTTCTTTTCTTTTTGTTTATTACAAATGTTTTGCCAGATTTTTTTAATGGTTTCTGTTGCTCTGTATTGAATACAATTCAACAGTGGGTTCTTCATAGCATACTTTAGACAAGAGATATTAGTTGGCAGCATTCATCTCCTCTCCGAGTCAGAGAGGTAGTACTGAATTACATGGTACTAGTAGCAGGAAAGAAACCTTTATCTTACAACACATCCCCCACCATCAACCATTATGGCATACCAAGAACAAGATCTTTATCAAAACATTTGGTAATTGGACTGAATAAATGAAGAGTTTGATTTGTCTTCTAACAATATTGAGGAAAAGTATAAGCAGCATCAACTGTTATTTGAACTAAGTTTGCTAATCCTGTTTTCCACAGGGAGTAAATCATACCTCACTTTTCACCTACCGAATGTGCTACAAAATGATTTTTTGAAAAAAATCTGTTATCTCTGAACGCAAACTCAGAAGCCATTCTGCACCTCTGTAACTCTTAAGAGATCTCCTTCAAGTTCCTTTTGTTTTTAAAGATAAGGGATAAATATTCTTTTAGTTTTTGTGCAAATTATAACCATTCTGAAGTTTTGATTATTTTACTGGGCTTCTGTGTTTATTACATTGAATCATCACTTTTTAAAACTTTATTTAACATCCCCATTGTATTTAGTGCAGTCTGTTATATAATAGCTTTTTCTATTTTCTTTAACTAGACAATTATTTATAAGAGTTTTAACTTTCCTTCTCTTTTGATTCATTTATATAATTCTTAAGCAGTTTTGTCATTTTCCACTTCATTCTACATTGGTGTAACTTCTTTGAAATAGTTTCTGACAGCATATTTGGCCTTTTTGGCATTGCACTCAAGACAAATCTGAAATGTCCACATATTATACACCTTACTTGATTGTACCTGACAGCAATTGAAGCCATGTATTTGTCTTTTAAATATCTCTCAGTGCAGAAAAGTAAAAGCAATCACCCTTCTGTTCCTCAATTTTCATTTCTTGAGAAGAAATATAACTTGAGTAGCTAGGAAAAATAATGAGCCTATATGAAACTGTGGAAATTTTACAGTTTAATTAGTGTTTGTGTGTGTATATATATATATATATATATATATATATATATATATATATATAGTATTAGTGAAAAAACTGAAACATTTTTAATATAACTTCAAAGGCTAAGACACATATAGGAAGTGATTATTTTCCTCAGATTATTGCTCACAAGCCAATAGCAAAGGACTAATCACAAATTAGGATATGAAATCAAGGGGAAGAAAATGTTTAGAAATTTCCTATTTTCAGGGAATTTCTGAGAATTTTCTTTTTAGAAAATTCTAACTTTTTGCTGCAACTAAGGGAAATTTAACAACAATAATCACTTTCTTTTGAGTGTCTAAGCCATTGAAGTTTCATTAAAATTTGTGGCAATAATAAAAATGATTCAGTTCTTTTTACTGTTTTTTTTTCTAGTACTATATATATATATATATATATATATATATATATATATATAAATCAGATAAAGTAAACGACCAAATAAAATAATTTTTACTATTAAAATGTCATAATGATATTTTTCAGCCAAGTAATTCCTCTTTTAGTGACCTAACTTTTTTCATTTTAACATAAAAAATATATAAAAATAATTTTTAGAAATTGAATTACAAAAATCTGGGGGATTAGCTAATAAGTATTGATGGTGATGCACAGTCACTGGATTCCACTATCTTTAACTCCATCAATATATCCAAATCTGATGTGTGCCCATTTTAATTTTAACTATAGTTAAATTTTGTAAAATTAAAAAAAATAAACCAATTGTTAGTTCTATTACTGTTGTAGTATTTTAGTGAAATCAAAAGAGTATGGAGAAGAGTGCTTGGTAGTCATAAGGAGAGCTGGTGTACTAAGAATTGATTTTCTAACTAGGTTTGCCTGCTGACCCATATAAGAAAAGCATATATAATAGAAATGGGAGATAGGTTTCATTGGGCTTATTCTATCTATTCCCTCCATCCATGACACATGCAAAATCCTAATGATGAAGATAGGTAGGTAGCTACAATGGTATTAATGGATTTTTAAAACAATCTCAAGATGTTAAAATAATGATTGCATTGATTATGTATTTATATATATAATCTATGCATATTATCATTAAATTTATGGCTAATTCTTCTTTTCATTTCATATGAAATGAAATGAAATTAGTCAAATGTCAGAACTTCATTTAAATTTGTCCTAATATCTTAGATGATTACATGTATTTCTACTCTGTGTAAACAAATTATTGACAAAGATTAAAAGTCAGATAATGAAGAAGGTATACATCAGATAAACATTTAATTATGTCAACTGCTTAGCTTTTAAAGACCATTTGCTAAGATGCTGTCCAAGCTCCAAAAGTTATGAAACATGAGTTAAAATCTAGAAGATACCTCTTTATTTTCTATCTATTCTGTCTGCTTAATAATCATAGAATATAAAAATTTCAATTGAAAGCACCAAAAATAAGGTGAAAGAAAAACAAATTGAAAATTAATAACAGTGTTTCATCTCTGTATATAATATAACATACTGTAAATATTAGAGAATTATCTGATGCTATCTGGGACTATTCATTGACTTATGATAGCAGAAATTGTAGCTATTTACCCCCACAAAGTTTATATCTCACCTGTGGTTTCTCCAAACTCTTTAATAACAGTTTCCAAAGATGAGATGATAAAAAAATGCTGTAAAAAATCAAGTGAAGTTTGAATTTCACAAGTGGTGCAACTCTCTAATATTAGGATAAAATCTAGGCCTCAGAAAGTTACATAATATGCAAGAATATCCAATAAGCACCAGCCTTTCATATACTTGTCCAAACTCTTTCTTTAATAACTGTTTCCTAAGATAATACAATCAAAAGGTGTAGTAAAAAATCCAGTGAAGTTTAACTTCACAATTTAATTGATGCAAAGTCTGTCAAACAAAACATCAGTTACGACTGCTTTTATTTTATTTCAAATTTTCATTTGCATGAGATAAAAAAAAAACAAACTTTAAAACAATTGAAGAATGTTATTTTGAAAATTGAATTAAAAAAAAAGAATGTTTGCTTTAATTTGTCAAGCAAAAGTCCATCTTTTATTAATATTTAGAAATCATTGCCATTCATTCTCACACACACACAAATAAACAAAAAGAAAAAAAAGAAATCCTTGTAACTTTTTAAAAAACATTCCAATTATTCCAGAGTTAAAACAGTTGAATTTCTTTGGATTCTTCCATGTGAATCCTTGCTTGCATATTGATTAATCTCTTACATTTTTCAGCTGACCCATGTTATTAAATTTAGATTTTTGTCAAGCCTTTTGAAAGACAGAATTTCTCAAAATAGAATTATCAAAAGATAGCCTAAATTCTTTGTTTGATGGACCCCAATGCTGTTCAATGCATTGTCTTTCCATTTTATTTCCATCCCAAATGTGGAAATTTATTTTTGTGAGTCTTTTCAAACTTTTCTCTTCTTGGCAAAAATATGGACACTTCTTTTAATTTAAAAATATCTCTTAAATCCTTTTAACGACCATTTTTTGGCCATTATGAAGTATTAATTAATAGATCTGAGTGGGTGCTGAAAAATTATCAACCAGAAAGGAATGAATTATAAAAAATTTTTTATTGATTTTTTTTTGAAAGATTAAAAAATGTACCAAGTGTAGTAAACTGTGGAGTGAATTTGTGGAAAAGCATGAATAAGGTTTATTAAAAATATTTCAAGACTGAAACTTAAAATGTGTGTACAGCTAAGCAATTATATTATAAAGTTAAGATGTTTAGATAAGTCAATGCTAATCCAAGAAAAAATATTTAGCTAATTAAACTACAGAGCATATATATATATATATATATATATATATATATATATATATATATATAAGGGTGGTTCATAAAGTTCTAATTAGTTCTAGTTTTTTAAGTGGTAGTATTGCCACAACAAAAATGTTCAACTATAGCACTTTTTTCTGGCTAAGGCTTAAAACTTTTGGGGCAACCCTTGAATATTTAGATGCAACAAGCTTCAGCATTTCACAATTTTTATATTTAAATGAAGTGATTTTCATAAAACACAGGATCATGTTAGCACAACACTCTCTCTATTCACCAAATTTAACTCTGCTTTTTTCCTGTTTCCTAAACTGAAAATTCATCTTAAGGACATTTTGAAAGACATTTAAAAAAATATGACTATACAGCTTTATGACAAAATAAAAATTTTAGAGTTATTTTTAATACACTTTTCTATTTCATGGCTCTAGATCATTCTCCTATTAACCAGACTGAAAACTTTTCTGCTCCTCCTCACATAAGATGATTTTTGTGTCAATAAATTGTATATATTTACACGAGAAGAAATGTCACCAGTGACCTTTCTAAGTGATTATTTTTTAATAGCTTCACATTTAATATGAAAACAATAGATGATTATGAGTAAAAGATGATAGCAACATTTTATTTATGTCTTTTTTTAGATTGTTAATTGAAATGATTGAATACCTGAAAATACAGCATATTCAATGAATATGAACAATTTATTTCAGGTTATCATGTATACACTCCCACACACACATGCACATATTTACACACACACACATGCTTCAAAACTGTTCCAAAATTTAAAAAAGATAGTCTGTTTATCAGGTAACTTGTACAAAATTTATTGTGTCTTGCCAGATATTTCACACATTTCTAAAAATCAGTTGGCTGAAAATGAATAGAATTTTTGTACTGCCATTTTTATGAGTAGTCTTATGTCTTGCCCTCTCATTCAAAACCTCTACTACAAAATATAAAGGTATGAAAATTACTCCAACTGTGCCAATGTTACATCTGTAAAAGTACAATGTAAAACATCCACTTATAAGCTGGCAATTAGTAAAAATTCACAATATAGTTTAAAGGGGCTGAAGACTTTTGCATTGTAATGTATTATGTACTACCTAAGAGTTAATGAAATTTCAACAGATTGATACATTAATGTCCAGCAAGAGCATTTTTGCTTCTATTTTTTATAATAAATTTAGTTATGTTAAATCTCCCAAATAAAGATAAAACAGACTTATCTAGTACAATTTGTCTAATGCGCCATGTGTACAAGAATGAATATATACATAATAATACATTTCACCAACTTTGGAAAGTAGCTACCAAATTAGATACACCGATATTTATTGCAGCTTGTGCAGTCTATCCATATTTTCAAACGATTTTATTCATTTGTTTTTAATAAGTGCTTAGGGAATTTAACAGTGAGTTTCTGGATTATTATCTTTTGTGTTTGTATCACTTTTAAAAATAGACAAGCAATCTTGCATATCTGTTAATGCTATATAATATTGATTCTCTTTTAGCACAGTTTTATTTTATATCTGTATTTAGGAACATATCTAGAGTACTAATCTTGGTACTAATGTGTGCATTATAAATACAAACAAACACATGCACACACAAATGGAAAATTAAATTATAACATCCTGAATATATTTCAATTTACTAATGATTAAATATGCAGATAATATTGCTGGATTACAGTACATGATCACATATACATATCAATATGTGCACATGTTCTTAAATAAGGTGCACTAGCAATAACCTTCAATGTCTTGCATTTTATTTTTCCTCTCTCTCTCTCTCTCTCTCTCTCTATATATATATATATATATATATATAGAGAGAGAGAGAGAGAGAGAGAGAATCACACACAAAGTCATGTAAAATGTAATGTGTGCATGGTTCTAATGCATAATCTGATCACCGAGCAAGCTTTTCAGCTCAGGATAATTAACTTTTCAAAGATTCAAATTTGATCTCCTCTTTAATCCAGAATTGTATTGATGTGTTAGCTTGTGCCAAAACAGTTCACACTTTATCATAAAGAAGTTCACCAAGATGAGTCAACCTTCTGCCAATGAAATCTTTTTAATATTTCTAATTATATCATTGATAATTTTAATCCCCTTTCTCCCAATATGAAAACTTTTTGTTAACCACACGCAAAGCAGCTTAATTGATTGCATCTGGCTGTTAGTGCCTTGCAGTATGCAGGTTTTTTTTTTCAAATCAAAATTTCTCTCTTTAAAGCAAATGCTGTATAAAGAAGAAACTATCACTTTATATTCGTTATCACTTAACTTGCAGGCCACCTCTAAGCTGGAAATATAACTTGGATTGCTACTCTTCAACCTTGTCAACACAAAACAGGAAAAATCCAACATAGTTTAATTTATTTCTAGACACGAATGGCTAACTATTTTTATCATCTGAAATCAGTTCTATAGAATCCAAGGTTGCTATAAACCTTATTCTTTCCTTTTCTTTTCTGACACTGATTATATTGGCAAAATTCAAAAAAAAAAAAAAAAAGAAAAAGAAGCTAACAGGACTTCACAATAGTATGAAAACAAGAGTCCATCAACCAGAAATCATGGAAGAGTTTTCAAAAATGGTTTTAAAAAGCATTATATTTCCACTGCAATGCCACAAGTCATTTTCCATGAGTTCTTTCTTTTCTTAATGAAATTCAATCATCATTAATTAAAATGTTTTTCTATTAATAAGACGTACATTTTGTTTGTTTTCATTAAAGCTTTTTAGTTTTCTAAACTAAATCTTGCTGTCAATTATGTTCCATCTTCCACTGAGAGTTTAATTCGATTAAATACTCTAACCCCTTCAGGAATGTCTCTCATGGCTAATTAATTTAAACTAAAGAAAAGTGGAGTCAGGAATGGCATCATGATTATTGTTGAAGAAAATGGACTCAACAAGCCAAGTTCAAATCCTGGATGAAACTTAACATTTTCCTTTATGCTAATGCCCTTGGGAAAGGCATGTATCCATTTCTTCCTAATCCCAGCTATGATTAAATAGTGAGGCAGATTAGACTCTTGAGACTTGTGAGTATAAAGACTGGCCTCAAAGGAAAAAAACTCTGAATTCAAAACCAGAAGGTGTAGGGCTCACAATTCTACCCCATAAAACACCTACATGCCATTGAAATGGCTGATACAATATATCTATGACCCCATACTACACTATAAGTATGCAAGAATCAAAGGAATGAATGAATAAATACATTTGTGTGCAAATCTGCTTTTATTGTTTTGAAGCTCTTCACTTATATTACATACATTTTTATCATTAGTTTTATCTAGTTTTTTCATTTGTTAGTTTTTGTTCTATTTTTAACTGATCTATCCTTTGGCTATTTAAGATTGGGTTATTGGAATACAGAAATTGGTTTAGATGAGTTTATCTTTAATAAACAATACATTAACTGAATATGCTAATTAGGATTAAACAACATTCTCATCACAAATCTTTCTGTCACTCTTTCTTCTCATCTTATTTCCTGCGGTATTCTTTACAGTTACACTAATAAGACTAACATTATTTTGGGATTGCATTAATTTGTTTTAATTTTAGCAAAAAATAACAAAATGGTGTTGTGTATTCATCACTGTCATACATTGCCTTCAACTGATTACAAGAGTTAGGGATGAAAATAAACTTCTGGCTAATAACTTTGGTATTTGTTTCTTTGGAATCCCTCTTTGTCTGACTTCTGATAAAAACCTGACCCCCTCTGCTCCATCAGAATTGATTGCCTAGCTGGATATCCTGTTTCTATTTCATCAATTTTTCAGAAATATATATCTAATTTTTTTTGCTTGCTTGTTATCTATAGGCTCCTAGGCTAATGAACTAATCTCGATAAAAAAAAAATAACTAGGTACCTGAACTCCTTACAGCTCATGGAGTATTTTAATAGTTTTTGTTGTTGGAGGCAGAGCAGGGGCTAAGAAACACCAAACCCTGCTTCTAGAGATGTTTAGAACATTTTATCATCTTCAAGTGTGAACCACTTATGAAGGTACTGAAACTTAAAAAAAAATAACTTAGAAAGGACTTATTCTACCAACAGACTCATTCACTAATGTGCAAAAAAAACATGGTATATGAACTCCCTTTACCTCATAGAATGTATTAAAGACATAAGAATTAGAGAGAAATTTAAGAGGGAGGGCTGGTGGACTCACAGGTCCCTGGAACAGCATAAAATTGTACTGGATGATCTAATTTGTCCTGAAAAGAAATAAAATTCCCATCTGCAAGAGCCACTTGGACTAGCAATTCCACAACAAAAACTTTGCTGACTCCATGGTATTACTGTGTGTATATATGCATACTTAAATCAAAGTTTTTGCTTTCCACAGTCTTTGCAGTAGTTAACCCGAGAAATAATTCATAAATCTTACTTAATGCTTCTTGAGTGCAAAAATAGTGATGCTGCCAAAGAGAGGCCATATCAATTCCTTTGTAAGAATGAAAATTCTTAACTTGATTAAAAAAAGCCATACAAGGGTTACTAAGAACCAAAACAAATATCAATCTTCTATCCATCATATAATGTTTCTAAGATCTTGCTATAATTCTTTTGTTTTATTATTACTAACTGTTCGTCTCTTATTGCCCCAAACTTATGAATTAAACTTTATCATAGGAATGAATAGGATAAATAAAGTATCATTCTATACTATTCAGTTTCAGGAATTTGCTGAGGGTGGGGCGTCCTAAAAATACCTATCCCAGGAATAAAGTGTGGCTACTGCATAAATAAACCAGAAATAATGAGCAAATTTTGATTTCTTTTTCTACAAAAGTTTTCCAAGATTAATTCTTATTACCTATGTGTATTTAGATGTTCTCATTTCTATGAAATTAGTTTCACCATGATGAAAATTAAATTAACTTTTTGTGTACTGTGAGTGACTTTGCTTTGCTTGAAAGCCATACATAATGGATGAAAAGTAACTTATTTTTAAATGGGAAAAATTTTGTCGATTTAGTATTCAGTAATACACTATTGTGTTTTTTCTACTGAAGGCAGATGAACCCCAATAGTTTAACTTTCCTTACTTAATAGATTATTGTATCATATATGATTTTACAGTTTGTAAAAGATGAGGGAAAATAAATAATGATTTGAATTTATAATAATATAAGATTTATAAATTATAATTAAGTTGTATAAGCAAATAATATATATGCATATCTCAACTTCTATTCTAAAATTTTACTTTGTTTCATATTATTTTCTTTTTAAAATAAAACCTAAGAGTGTAAATTGAATTATTATACTTTGGTTAAAGCCTTTGATAGTTATTCTTTCAATTCTAGCTTTAAAAAAGTATTTGAAGTTGACCTAACTAATCTTAAGTTATAAGTTCACATCAGTCAAATACTGCAATGCCAATATTTTCAATAGATATGGAATACATCAATGATTAATTATTTCAGGAGTATTAAATTCATTCTTCTATTTAATTTTGTTTTAATCTCAATGTATCAGCTGATTGATTCTGTGAACTTCTTCAATTGTTCAGTCTGTATTGAAAAGAAAAGGCTCTCCTCTTCTTGGTAATACAAACCAAAATATAATAGCTAATATACTGATTGGATCAACTAGTTTGACCAAATCTAACAGCAATGCCTATAATAAACTCCTCCATATTTCCTCTTTGGAATTGCTCTCCAACCTGTCTGATACATTTGCCCATAAACATAATATATTCAGCTGCTTTCAATTTTTTCACCTTCTAATAATGCTCCCCATCTTCTACTTGGAACTCCTCCTAGAAAAGATAGAGTGATTCTTTATCCCTACTAGTAGTCTGCCTTGCAAGATTTTTCTACTTCAACTTCGGATACAGCTTTTCTACATTCCTTGAGTTTGACTTTCATACAAACCTCAAAATAAGTTCTAGCTTAAATGAGGTTTCTAGCATTAACCCTGCAGATAAATGTATCAGTCAAATATGGATCTATTTATTTAGAAAGGACAGATTTAAAGAAAAACCATGCATATAAAGCATAAAATCAGTCGTAATACATGTGTTACTATGAGGGTTGGTCTGTTATGTAAATGTTGTGAATTGAATTTCTATGACCAGAAAATACAGCGAACACTTACGCATGACACACGGAAACACTGGACAGCTGTTTCAACCTTATTAGGTCTCATCAGCTGTGTATACCATGATCTCCACCACTGGAGATTGAACCAGAAACCACAGATTGCAGAGCCAAAACTCTACAACTGAGCCACATTTCATATCCTGGAGGTGACCGTGTCCACTGCAAAGAGTACGGATGTAACTTGCAAGACACATTCAGGTCAATTGGCTGTGCAATTACCATGACAAGTTAATTTGGCAGCACTTGTGTGCAATATGGCCTGATGAGACCTAAGGTCAAAACAGCTGTCCAGTGTTTCTGTATGTTGTGTGTAAGTGTTCGCCAGATTTTCTGGTCATAGTAATTCAATTCACAATATAATTCCTCTACTTAAAAAAAAGAAAAATGTAGATGATCAGTAAATGTAATACTGTTTTGGGTAAAAGAGTAAAAAGCTACTCCCTCTTTCTGTGTGAGTTATACAGCTAAAAAGTTATGAGTAGGCACTTATAGTTTAACAGTTACAGTCATAGGAAATGAAATCAGCTAAGGGAGTTCAAATCCTGGTCAAGGCTATTTGCATTTCACAGTGCTAATACGCTTGGGAAAGGTTTGCATTCAACTTTTCTCCTTCCAGCAATGTGTAAATTGTTATGGGCTCTTTAACCTTGTTATGGGAACCAATCAAGGAGAAGGAAAACTGAATTCAAACCTGTTAAACTCTGCCAAGAAATTGACCTTGTGTCACATCCTGCTCAAATAAAATGGTTGGGTAAATACATATACTGCTAAAACCACCTGAAGAATGAAGTTAGTAACAATAAAATCAATCAAAATAATGAGATCAATAATGGACTAGAAAAATAAATTCTTTTCTCAAGGGAATTATTTATAATGAATTGCCTGAAATGAAAATTTACCAAACAAACAATGTTTTAATAAAAAAAAGTTAGATTCATTAAATTAAGTTTTATTCTATTTGTTCACCAGTGTTTATCAATATTGGATAAATAACAAATTTAAAATTTCCAATTGCATGTGTGTATGTAGATACATTAATAATTCTTTAGTCTGATGATGAAAAAAAATTCATTTTAGATAACATGATCTCCTTCATTGTCAAAATGTTTTACACAACATTTCTCCATTAATCATATGCATAAAACATTATACAATGAAAATTTCTGATCAAAATTCAAGCTACAAATTTATTTATGCACCCTTTATAACTGAGCTAAAATACTAAGAAATAACAACCCCAATTTTATTATAGTTTAAGCTTAACATAAATGCAAGATAATTTTCTAAGTTTGGGCTGGAGCACCCAATGAGGATTAAACACTGAACATTAGTAATAATCTGCAAGATTATCTCATTCACAATGCAGCATCTATATATATATATATATATATATATATATTTTTCGTGTTGATAATAGGGGTAACAACTTTTTACTGTCACCATTGCCTAGGGAAGTAAGGTTGTTATGGGGGAGTAGTTTACCTAAGTGTTCACTAACTCATTCTTCTGTCAACAATCAAATCTGTGAGAAAACATTTCCACTAGATATCTAACAATGAGACAGAGCACAGAGAAATGTGGATTCATGCCTTTTCAAAGAATATAAGCACAAAGTGCACCACTCTGTACACTTAATTTTTATTCTTTATCAATACATTATTTGATAGCCTATAAGATCCCTCTCCCCATTTCAGCAGAGTATGATTAAAAAATAGTCGTATGGTAACCAAATGTTAGTGGAATTTCTTTTTTTATGTGTCATCAAATATGGTAATTGTTAGGATTACTTCAATTATTCTATCAATATTATTGGTAAATAGAAAAATATCAGCAACAAATGTTGGAATTTGTAATTGAATTGAATCCTATTATAAAAAAACAGTGTGTGTGTTTATTCTTTGCAACACTTTACAAAGGGAACAGTGAATTGAATAAGAAATGTGGTTATGTCAAGCAAAGTAAATTTATGGAAAGAGATTGAAATGTATTATTTAGTTTCTTTTCTAAAAGAAAATCACAGAGTTATTAACTAATGTTTAATATATCAGTTTTTTTTTTTTTGGTGGAGGAGGGTACAAAAATGTGGCAGAAACTATTTACAAATTAGTCATGGTTAAAAGCGCAGTGAGGTTTGGTTTGGTTTCTTTGTTGAATGGCATATCAACTTTTGTGGGTCATTTAATGCCAAAGGCATCCTTATAGAAGAACAGCAGTGATCCAATTTAACTCATAGCAATGGGGATAAGAGGGTTCAATACCTTTTGCAAAGGTATTAGTCTGAAAGCGAATGTAATAGTGTGACAGATGTCCAAACTTGCTTATTTCAAGGCCATAGTCCAACACTTTAACCATTATGCCATGGGAACTCCCACTGCCCAGTAAAAGTAACCTGAAACAGAATTTCTTTTAGACCTTATTTTTCTGATGCAGGTATCACTGAGGAAATAAGGTATAAAAAATGTTCACCTGCGGGTTACCTTTTAACCTGAACTAAATAAGGATTTTAATATTATCTTTACCACTTCAATTTAACATTTATATGCTTTGTATGTTTAATGTTCTTACTGTTTGTAACAGTTGAGGGAAAATAAACTGTATAAAAAGCATGTTATGATTCCTTTGATCAATGCATGTAAGACTTGAATTTGGCCTTTAATGTATGGTTTTGGAATCAATAAAACTCATTTGAAAATTTAGACATGACATGAGCTTGCATCCTAGGAACTTATTTGGTCATACATCAATGTCTATAATAGGCATAGTAAAATTTGTTTTTTTGTTTTTTCTTAACAGTAAGCCAAAAAAAAAAAAAAAAAAAAAAAAAAAAAGAGAAATGTCGCCCACCATAAAGTGAACCACCATTAAAATAAGAATTGAACAATCATTTTGTTAAGTACAAAGTTCACAAAATAAATATTTTTTCAACAAAATGCATTCACACCAAATCTCAGTTGGGAAAAAGTGTGAGTGACTCATTATAAACAAAATGAAGACTAAATTTTGATGAAAAAAAAAGTATGAACATAAGATAAAGCATACCATTCAGAAATTCCTACAGAATCATATACTACCTTGGATCTAAACCATTTTCATTAAAAAAAAAAAAATTATTTTCAGAGAGAATCCTTTATATCAAATTCTACTGTCTTTGGTTTCTCTGTGAGTTTTTATTTACTTAGTAATGACAGCATTGTTATGACTCCTCAAAGTTGTCTTTAATATTTTAAATATGTTTATTCAGTATGTGTACTTCATCTTTTTATTGCTTATTTGCAGTTCCTGCAATTTGATTCTTAATAGTTGTCCATCAAATCCTATTTATAATTAATTGCAAATCACTCAATAACACTACATAACAAAATTCTATTTTTTTTGTACCTGTTTCCCAGTTGCTTATGACTAAAGTAGATTGAAAATACTGTATTTGATGGCATATAAAGCACACTTTTTTTTAAACTAAAAATATCTTTTAAAATGCCCCTGCATCTTATATGCCATATGTAGGTTTAAAATTTATGATAGATGGCTGAAATTAGCTACCTAGCAACTCTTATTAGCTTAGACTTTAGAATAACTTTCACAAACCAATTGTCATGACTTAAAAGGCTATTATGTAGATTAAAAGTGTTATCATTGATAATATTAACTTCATCACATTTAATATTAGTACATTGTTTTTTTCTTGATTTGCCTTGCTGAAATTGGGGTGCATTTTATATGCTATAAAATGCAGTACCTATTTTTCTCTTCAAACTTTGCTTTGTATTATGTTAACATACATATAAAAAATAGATCAATATAGTTATTTTTTCAAGGAATTTCTGTCACCTTATTTTTGATGATTATCATCCTATAATAAGAATGAGTTTGAGAATTGGGAAAAGCTACTAAAATGTATCCTGATCAGTTACAAAAAATATAGGGAGTATTATATGCCATCAATATGATACTTTCATTATCCTACACATTTTCTTATTAGTGTATTCATCTTTTGGTAGCTTTTTATCCCAATGATTTGGGCTAATCTATACTTGGAAATTAAATGTAGAAGGCCAATGAATGAGTATAAAACATTGGCAATTGCAACAAAAAGAATGAAGATATAAGTAAAAGTAAAAATGTTGGAAACTGGAAACATGACTTTCATGAGAGTTATTCAAAATAGACTTTGTAAAATATTACTGATTTGGAATTGATAAGTATTATAATCTAATTGGGCAAACATTTTTAAACAGTATTCTGAATTTCCAATATCAATTCTGAGTCTTGTATTGATTGTAATATATTTTCAAAATTTATTAACTAATTCTTATTTTTCTTCTTTCTTTTTTTCATGTAGATTCAAGCAATTATGCACACTATGTATTTAATGCATTTGACCATGATCACAGTGGCTCCGTCAATTTTGAGGTAAGTTGTCTGCTTTTCACAAATAAATATTCATGTGTCAAGTTAAATATGATATTAACAATTTTATGTTGTTTCTTTTTAATGTGTTAGTTTTCAATTTAGACAAAGATAATTGAATGAAGTCAATTACCTTTTTTTTATTATCTCCTTCTGTATACCTATTTCTCTGGTATATCAAATGAGATCAATGTTTAGCAAATTTTTTCACTCTTTAAGATATGCCAGAGAAACCCATTTAGTTCCGATTGTGACAATGATCTATCATGATACTAATAATAATCTTTAGGAAAGAGCGAGGAATTCTAGTTAGCATTTCATTGTTACTGTCATTATAGCAAGAATTTGGATAACTAAAAAAATGACATTCAATGCCAAGTTATCATTAATTTGCAAATTGGTCCGGAAATTACTTTCTTCTCTAAGATGGAGCATTTTAAATATTTCTCCAATATAAATCTTGCTGTGATCATGAATAATATATCTATACATTAATAATATAGTTTGCTACATAAATAAAGAGTGCAAAATATCAGTGATAAAGCATATATATCTCTAAGCTAGGATAGTGTAGAATTATAATCAGTGGTGCTTGGTTACTCTATTTAAGTGTCTGGACGTTCTTGTAGTACTATGCATATCATCACAGGAAATGACAACATGAGTTCAAATCCTGGATGATGCTGTTTGCATTTCATACAATGCTAATATCCTTAGATAAGGTATAAATCCAACTATTCTCCCTTCAAATATGAGTAAAATAGTAGAGCTAACTGGGTATAGCAACTAGTCCGGGAGAAGGAAAACTAAATTCAAACCAGTTAAACTCTGCTTAAAAAATTAACTTTGTATCGCATCTTGCTCAGGGGGAGGGGTTGGTAAATACCTGCTGTATACATACAATCATTCGATCATATATATATATATATATATATATATATATATATATATATATATATACATATACACACACACACGAGAATTTTGTTATTGTATTGATACTTTTTCTCTATATTTACTTGTAAGTAGAATCAATCCAGAATATAAACAAAATCATCAAGACGATTTAAAATATACGTTAGCATTACAAATGAATGATGTATAAATAAAATATTGTTCTTTTTTTATTATTTTTAATCTACAATAAATAGACTGTTGAAGAAATTAATAGTCAAATATAAAAGTTCAAGATATGATGAATTTAGCTGATTTGAGATAATCTCAGGTTTGCTGCAGTCAGGCCCATTGAGGATCATCCCATTCCTTGCCAAATCTTGAGTCTTGTGATCGATTTAATAATAATGAGTGAGCAGAAAATAGAAAAAAATAGCATGAAAACAGATTTATTTCATCAGACTGATACATGCTCAGAAGTATAGGAAGATCAATAAGTTTCTATAAAAGGGATTCAAATCCACAGTGATATAAGTCTCTTTCAATTACTAATCCTACAAAACTACCAACCCAGCCTACAAAGTTACAAAACTTTACTATAAAATTAGACTTTTCACTTTGAGCATAAAATTGTTTCAACATATTTTTTGATTGCAGGTTTTATGCTATGCTGAATCTCAATCTATAATTTACCATCATTGTATTTGAGGGATGAAAATAATTACAAACTAGCTGTTTATGCCAGATTTATTAAACAAACACACAAAAACATTTCACTCGTTTTCATGATACAGAAATACTAAAAGTATATAAAATAAGCTAATACAAAAAATTTCCATTGTATATTTTATATGCGAACCGATAAAGTGAATATAATATTAATACTGTATATACTTGAGCATAGGTTGTATTTTGAAGACCTAATTTTCAGATAAAAATTGCTCAAACCTGTACACGAGTAGTAATTTTTTAATGCAAAGGACAACATCTAACTTTTTTTTATCATTAAGGATTTTCGGACTATTGTCTTCATCTTTATTGTTATTTCCACAACTCTTCAGCTGATATGTCTTCCAGCATTCTTCAGGTGTTTGTTGAACTTGGGAACCTACACAGAACTTCAAACTACATTCTTTATTGAATCCACAGGGGTTGCCTGTTCTTATTCCATTAGCAATAACCGGGTACAAGTGTTAAGTATTCCTGTATTGTTACTCACCTGTAGTCAGGATTGAACCTGCAATGGTTATAGGCATTGGTTCCCTAAGCTTCTATGTAGACAATCGTCAAGTGACTGCAGATTCAATCCTGACTGCAGGTGAGTAACAATACAGGAATACTTAACACTTGTACTTGGTTATGGCTTAGAGAATCAGAACAGGTGACCCGTGTGGATTCAATAAAGGGTGTTGTTCCCAATAGTCTGAAAAAACCCTTAATGAAAAAAAATCAACAAGCTTCATCTAAAAAATTCAGACAACTAGATGAATTCTTTTACTTAATGATTTTGTGACCATAAATCAAGTGTTCACCTATACTTAAAATTGACTTACATGTTGTAAATAAAAAAGAAAATTAATTTTTTTAGTACTTATATATGTTCTGCTTGAAAATTTACATTAAAAAAACGGATTTTAGTTCCCATCACAGAAAGATAAAAAATTGCCCAATTTTGGTGAATGTTGTTTTTGGTGAAAGATATAAATCAGTCATGGGCAAACTGCAGCCTTCAGTGCTTCCTGAATGGCTCACCTAATTTTATAAGGAAAATAACATTAAAATTTTTTTGGTCTAATTTCATTCTCACTTATTCATTCCACACACACTCTTATTTGAAAAGGTTTGGTGAACCTAGTGTCAAAGGGGAATAACTATTATATTCTTGACTAACTACCATAAATTGTTAATGTACTGTCAATGAAAAATTACCTTGAATTCTTGTCAGTAGTGTAGCCTACCTAATGATTAGCCATGTCTTAAAAAAGGTTGCTCATGCCAAGTAAAACTCATTTAAAAGCCATACGTAAATGAAAATTGCCAATATAAAATTAATATTTAAAGGTAAAATTTAATACTTAAACATGAACATTTTCAATTTTTAACTTGGTTTTTACATTGTGCATTAAAATTCAATAGGTGAACAATTTTTAATTTCAATAATTAAGGCATATGTTCTTGAGAGAATCATATATGTATATGATATATAAAATAAATTTGATTTTGACCAAGTGGTTCAGAAATGTAACATTGTGCTGAATTTTGTTCCCTGGTAAATTCAACTCAGAAGAATTACATGTCAGTGAGCTCAGTTCCACTATCAGTCATCTTTACTTAGTTTATAAACTAGTAATATTGAGATATAGGAAGAAATAGGGGAATTAGAAAGATCAATAGATTTTGGTATGACTTGACCTGGGATTGAACCCCAATCTCCTGGACCATTGGTGAACACTCTACTCATTAGCCCAATGGCCTGGTACTATCATTAGTAAAAGCTATAAAATCAAGTTGGAACTTCACAATTATGTGAGGTTTGGTTTCTTTGTTAAATGGCTTATCAAACTTTATGGGTTATTTAATGCCAAATCTGTCCTTGCAGAAAAACAGTCGTGGTAAATATTTAATCCATAAAGAGAATGAGAGGTTTCATACCTGTCCCAAAAGTATTAGTCTGAAATTGAACCTAATTGTGTAATTGGAATTTGAACTTGTTTACTATTATTTTGTAGTCCAGCTCATAAGACACAATGGCATGGGGACTACTTCTCTTCCCCGGCCTTTTGGCTGGGCTGTCTGGCATTTGTGTCGGATGGGGTATCAATCAATGGCAGATTCGAGCTTGAAAGGCCCCCAACTTTGGTTCGGCCACCTTCAGGAGGGCGAGCTGCAACCTTTGTCCCCTATGTATAGCACTAGACCTTGTTGTCTAGTTTAAGCTATAACCCAGCATATGTGCCCGGATTCAAATTTGGATTCGTGAAACTGCTTGCCTCATTAGAGCCACATAGCACTTAGTGGGTCGATGAGCAGCACAGACCAGCAGGGTTCGAGTCTCAGCTCGTTCCCAACCTTCCCCTCCTCTTTATCCCTACTTTAATCAGCCTTCAGGCTTTTGACCTTGTGTCAAGTCCTGTCTGGTGGGAGGCAGCAACAAATACAAGACTACTTCTCTACAATTACATGAGTACGCATTAGATATGATATTATTATTGCATACTGTGATGATCTCAATAGCAATGATAATAATAATACGGGCAGACTGTTGTTTCAGATACGAACAGGTTTATTTCTTTCTGCCTTCTGCCCTTGGTGATATGAGGAGAGAGACACAATTAATAAGGGCCTATGCTAACCATACTATACTGATGCAGTGCATCTTATAGTGTCTAAGATCTCAACTCATCTCTGCCGGTCAAGACCCAAACTGATCAGATCTGAAAAATACCACTGTTTCCTTCAACGGCTGTATTTCAACTCCCAGTCTTTTTCAAAATCCTAAAATTCTCTGGCCGTCTCTTATGGGCATGACATCATCCACCCACTCAATTCACTCCAATGGCATGTCAAGCCCCATTTTCTGTCTAGGGGTTTATTATAACAGATGATGATTGTCATATCCTTTCCACACAGGCATGCAAAGACCCTGTCTGACTAGGATA
The DNA here is from genome assembly GCA_963585895.1 of Sepioteuthis lessoniana. Classification (NCBI taxonomy): domain Eukaryota; kingdom Metazoa; phylum Mollusca; class Cephalopoda; order Myopsida; family Loliginidae; genus Sepioteuthis; species Sepioteuthis lessoniana. The sequence continues at coordinate 42,389,393 of OY757923.1, forward strand.
CATGAACTAAGAGACACTGAGTAGTTCAAAGCCTTTCCAAACTAAAAAATTAAATATAATTAACAAAAAGTGATATAATTAATCATTACCTTAATTATATAACATTATGATATACATTATACTTTTTAAGAACTTAAGATGTGGAAATGATTATAAAAGTACAAGATCTCTGTTGATTTTGAAGGTCAGTAAAATAAAAATGATTGATTTTTGTAACTTGGAAAAAATTGTCTCAGTTTCTATGTCATCAGGATAAACTTTATAAAAATGGACTTCAGGAAATATTTTTTTAAAGATCAGATGAATCTACATAAAATCTAACTGGTCATGGATCTCAATTTGTGCATTGCCATTTATTAAATTGGTTTGGTTGGCTTTTATGGCATATCAACCATTGTTCGTTATTTAAAGTCAAATCCTTTTTACACATACATATTAAATATATATAATTTGATTGGGTTGGCTTTGATGATATATCAACAATTGTAAGTTATTTAATGTCAAATCCTCTTTATACAAATATATTAAATATATATGATTTGGTTGGGTTGGCTTTTGTGGCATATTAACCATTGTAAGTTATTTAATGCCAGATCCTCTTTATGCATATATATATATATATATATATATATATATGATTTGTAAACACTTTTTGTAGATAACATTCTTAAATGAGCCTGAGTTCTTTTTTGCACACAGTTAAATGGTTTCAAGTATTGCAATATAACAATCACAATTTAATATTAGTCATTTGTTTGTACACATAGTTTGTTCTATTTGACCCATGAATAAGACCCTATCAGGTGCTATCACTCTGGATCAGAGTGGACCAGGGAGCTATGGCAATGAAAGGGTATTCCACATTCATCAAATCTTCAAGACTGGAGTCTCGCTATCAGATTGTTTAGAGTCATATCCAGAATACTTATTGGGTAGAGGGATCTTACCTCCCAGCAGAGATGCAGTTGGTATATTCTACAACTCCACTTGACTGGGCTACCATTTATTAAAGTCTTTGATTTTACTACTTCCTATCCTTATTTCATGACACTCAGTTGATAAAGCACTGATTAGGGTGTCTTGAATATGATACAAAACTGCATCTGGTGTTGCACCTTCAATTATCGAGCTCTGAGGAATATGGAATCACTTCTTCCGTGCCATTACTCCCAGGTCTAATCTTACTCGAAAGTGGTAGTACCTGTTAGGGTCTCATCAATGGGTCAAATAGGACTGTTTAAGATAATATTTTTAAATGATTTTGGACTATATAAATATATTGGCTCTTAAAACACTGATATTCTAAGTATAAAGTGTTTACTTGTTTAAAATGATTTTGCACGATATATGATTGGAGAGCATGACTGTTAAACTTACTTTGGCATAAAATAACCCAACAAGGGTTGACATGCCATAAAACCAACCAACTTGATTAAGTCTCTAATTATAGTGACAGATTCAAAGTAGTAGTTGACATTTACTAAGCTTAGCTTGGCACAAAGACAGAAGTAAGAGACACTCAGTGAGAATTACACTCATTAATAATTGTCTTCTTGCCAAGCTCAGTATTATACAGACTCAAAGTGAGAGTTGCCAGACCACCTTTTTAAATTCTTCATCTGTTCTAGCAAATTTTAGATCTTTTTAAATTTTCATCTGTTATACAGAGTTTTAGATCTTTTTAAATTCTTCATTTGTTATACAGCGTTTTAAATTTTCTAAATTCTTCATCTATTATAGAAAGTTTTAGATCTTTTTCAATTCTTCTATATGCAAATGTGGAATAACTTGCTCATTTGAAGTGAATATTGCTTTACTATTGGTAAACTGCTTATTTATTGAAGTAGTCATATATTTCACCAGTGGTACTAGTCATTAATTTACAAAACCTGAATAAAAGCCATAAATGTGAATGCTTATTTTTTCAAGGTACAACTCTCTTTTCTTTAGGCTTTGTAAATATATGAATCATTTTCAGTATCAGTCAAGGTCAAACAGTAAACTTAAAGGAGGAAGGTTATGTTATGCTAATCTTCCAATTGGACAGAGTTTGTCTACTATAAAAATCAAAACATCAAGTCCTTAATTACTGAGGTAGTCATATATTTTCTACTGGGGAAGGATGTTCCCATGATATAATGGCTGAAGAGCCAGACAAAGTGAGTTCAAACTCTAGTAACATTATTATGTTCACTTTCAGAATAATACCCTCAGGAAAGGTATTGAATCTCTTTATCCCCCTTTTATGGGTTAAATAGTACCACTGCTGTTCTTATATAAAGATAACCTATGAAGGTTGACCTGCCATTGAATATAAGATTGCATAAATCTCTCTCATAAGGAAGGGCCTATCTGTTTTCAAATCGACATTTTGAACTGCCATGTGTATCTTGGTTCTAACACTAACCCATAGAGTTAAGTTTGACAAAGAAGTTAAAAAATGCTACATCAATAGTCAACTTAGAAAGGAACCAGTATATTTTTTCAAAATATCTTTATATGAAACTTTTGTATAGTTATGACCAATTCTCCTTCAGCGTATTACATTAAATCCAGAATACTTTGGATACATAACAGACAATGCAATTTTTGAGTTCTTTAAATTTTATAACAATAAATAAAAGAAAATGCTTAATATTCTAGAACAAATTCAGAATCAGATATGTCTGTATACAAATCATTGCTCTCTCTTTTTGTCTGTCAGAGCCAAAGAATCCAATGTTGAACTCAGAATTCCAAGTCCAAGGTCAAGAGTATGACAACATCTAGTTCTTAGTTTTCTTAGACATTCTTAAATACCACCCCTGATTCATGAGCATTGAATGATGAATGAGATGAAGATGAGAAATGCAGAATATGAAAGATATTATTTTTTTCTTATTCTTTTTTGATAATTTTATAGTCTTGTTGAGAACATATTCAGTTTTACCAAGTCAAGTAATATTAGGTTTCAGAGTCAAAACCAAAATGTCTGGAAACATTTTTTTAGCATTATCAATGTTGGAATTTTCATATTTATTCTTTTCCTTAACACTCTCTCTTGTCTAGAGTTTTCTAAATTCCCTTTTAAAGAAATAGTTTGGGCAGATTTTTGTGGCAAATATTTATAGCAAAAGGTTACAGGTCAAAACCTGGCCAGTGTTCATGGTTGTTTTCCATCATAAATGAGAACATCTTTCATGCTAAATCCAGAAAGATGATAATATATTGGATTTGCCAAAAGTTGGTTTGGTTTATTACACACATGTAGCATTGAAATGTCCTTTATATTATTTGGTTAGCTTTTTATAAAGTGATGATTTTAATTTTGTTTTAAATTTTTTTTAAACTTAAATCTTTATAAAAATCTATATTACCTTAGAGAGATCTTTATACTGAGAAATCAAAATTACTGAGAAAAACACTAAATACAAACTTTTTTAGAATTCTTGGATTCTTGATTTTTCTCAAGCATTTTCAGAACATCGGTACTATTATGAGAATAGTGGACTTTAATGGAAATTCATCAAGTTATTTTATAATATACAAAATAGAAAAATTAATCACAAAGACAAGGATCATTCAATAAATAAGGTGAATATTGCTTAAGTAGTTGGCATAAGAACTGTTTACAGTTGCAATTTTTTCAAGGAAATCAATAGTAATGTGTCCTTTCATGTCTCAAAAGACTGTCAGCATTACCTTCTTTACTGGTCACTGCACCTGAAACTTTTTCTTTACCAGAAAGTCTGAGTTTCCACTCAATGGACTGTCTTTTTAACGCAGTCTTCTAATGGCAAAGTCATGTTTAGCCATTTGTCAACATTTTTTAAACTAAAATATGCTTCTCTGTACACATCACACTTTTATTGGTAAATTTCACATGGTTTGCACCAAAAATTTGATGAGCTTGCTCTGAGCAAACCTGGAGCTCTCTGTTTGATTTGACACCATTTTGAATAGCCTCAAAAGAAATACTTTTGCAATTAATCAATTCCAAAAAAAGTGCTGTTTAGATTTATGAAAAAAATCCCCCCCCCCCAGTGTATTTTGATTTTTTTTTAATTCTTATTTGTTTATTTATTCATATTTGATAGATTGTATAAGATTATCTAATAATAGGAAAAATCCTAATCTGCAAGATTCCAATCTGCTGAACACACTGCTGAGGTCAGAAAAGTTAATTTTTTTTCAAATTTTATTTATTCATTTATTTATTAGTATTTTTATATTAAAAACTAAAACATGACCATGAGGAAAAATTTATATGTGCACAATAAATGAGTTTTCTTGTAAAAACTTCAAAACACTGAACAAGAGAATTATGATATGAAACAGATAAAAAATATTAATGCAATCTAAAAAAAAAAATTTATTTTACTATTTTTGTTACCTAACAAAGGTTACTGAATAAAAAATAACTAAAACAGAGGTTTGAAATGAAATGGAAATCTTTATAACATTAACAAAATACAATACTCACTAGCAGCATGAAGAAGGTACCCACTGTTAGTGGAGACTACTTCGTCAGCATAAATAGTGTCCAACATATCTATGAGAAATAGAACATACCCATTAATGATCACTGTCAGTGTATATAACAACAATTTTTAGTTATATGCTATTTAATGGTATTTTTCATTTATTTAATATCAAAATTTCTTCTTTTTTTCATAATGAAATTGGCACTTTCTTCAGGTATACTTTTTTTTTTTACTGTCAAGCAAAAATAAGATTGCTTTTATTTTTGACAATAACTTATTTACAGTTTCATTTCACTATCTTCTGTAATCTTTCAGGTAACTTTTTATCTTTCTCAACAAAGAACTTCTCTTTCTGGGCTTTTGATTTTTTTTTTTTTTTAAGTAAATTCTGTTAAGGTTAGAACAAATGAAGATCAAAAGCCAAATACAGCAAATGTGTTTTATAGTTTCAGCACAAATCTCTTTTTGCATATGATGGAATCACATTCTTTTCTTTCTTAAATATATTCTCATTCAGACACATTTGTATAATTGATATGCCATAAATTTGTTGAACATGAATTTTTTTGAAAATGATATTTCTCTTTGTTCATAAAAAAAATTAATGTTAAAAGTGAGACTGAATAAGGTAAGGGTTCAAATATCAAGGTCCAATTTACATTAGATTAGTATTTTAAGTTATATGTAAAGTACAAAGTCAGTGTCCAATGATGCAGTATATGTATATTAAACAGCAAACTCTCTTTTATTGCCATTTCACTTGGACACACTTAAAATTTTCCTAAATGAAATTGAAGCTATTATTAAACATAAACCTCTCTCTATATATATCTATATAAAGAAAAAAATTCTGAAGAGATTACAAACTTTTAGGCCTTACCAATTCTTAGAGTAACTTAAAATTTTTAACTAATTCTCAAATGAATTTTTACTTTGAATAGATAGTTGTTAAACATCAGTAGAATATATCTTTTGTTCAAATTAATAAGAAAAGAATGAGATCTGAAATTGAAATGAACAAATCTTTGTAAGTCTAATATCTATGGATTTTAAAATTATCAACATTTTTTAAATTTTCATAGAGTTATTTATTGGTTGCCTCTTAGTTTCTGGTCATAAATCCATAAAATTATTGAATTGATTTTAAAGCCCAGGGTTACTTCTAATCCTTTTCATTATCTTTGAGTTTCAACTTCGAAAAATTATTTATACATAGATTGATGCCAGTTTGTTAGCTAAAAAATTGTTTTCAAAATTCAACCGATACATGAGTACATATGGCATATTTTTCTTATATCAAGAAATTTCTTTTAGTATCAAAATACCTCTATGAATAAGGTTTCATAAATAATAATCCTTGAGGGATTTCAGAGAGAATTCACTTTTTTTGTTACCTTGATATAATGCAATTACTTGTTTTTATCTTTCCAAGAAATGTGTGCTTATAATATTCAAAATAACTCTCTCATAATTCCGGTAATTTTGTTGACAATGTGCAAAACTTGATATTCCTTACTTGTCATTTATTCTGAAAATTAAAAAATTCTAGATATTGAATAATGTTTCTTGGATGAAGATATCTGAACCAGAGGTGGTCATCAGGAAAACAATAGATAAAAATTGTTTTTTTTTGTCTTAAGCTAACAATATAAGTTCCCTTGTAAAACCAAGCATGAAACAAAGTTATTATGAATAGTCAAAGGTAAATTTTTTTTAGTTGAAAAGAAGAAAATCATTTTTACATAATTATTGCTCTATCCATTTTGTGAAGGAATAACAAAATGTTCTTATCATACATACATTTATGTAAAATCCTTTAGAGATATGAAAGTTTGTGAGAGACATACATTTTTAGCAGTGCTCCTTAGTTGTTGGTTGTGTGGAATTAAATATGCATGTGTGTAAGCTCATAACTTTAGGACATCATATGCTATGTACCATTCTCAGGTGCCATATTTAATGTGATAAGAGGTTAGCAGGAGACAAAAATATTGCTGTCCTTAGAGGACAAGACTGGTCTTGTCTTAAAGCATTCTGCAAGTAAAAAAGAGCAATATTTTCACACCCTTTTTTGAAGATGCCATCAAGTAGTTGTTTGTAAAAATTCTTTGGCAAACAAGGGTGGTAATCCCACAAAAGGCAAGTAACTGAGTGTTAGGTTAATAGTGTTTGTCAGTCACATACAAGGCTCATTAAATAAGTTTCCAGACTTTTTCATATGGGCACTTTTATTGATAGTACACACATGAAACTAGTCTCCTTTGAAGTAATCTCCTCCGGCTGCAATGCACTTGTTGTACCGTTCCAACAAGTTCTGGAAGGCCCCATGGAAATTCTCTTGTGTGAGTGTGTCAATGACCTTCGTCACAGCCTCTTTCATCTCCTCAATTGTCTCATAACGGTAGCCTCTAAGGTTTTCCTTGAGGTTAGGGAATAAGCAAAAGTCACAGGGAGCAAGGTCTGGACTATAGGGATGGTGAGGAACTGTCTTGATGCCCATCTTAGTCAAATAGTCTGTGACAAGGATGGAGTTATGGACTGGTGCATTGTCCTGTTGGAAATACCACTGACCAAATTTGAAGAGTGCTGGCTTCTTCTGATGGAATCTCTTCCTGAACTCCCTTAAAACCTCAACATAGTATTCTTTGTTGACTGTCTGTCCAGTGGGAACCCAGTGCATGTAGATCATGCCAGTGCTGTCAAAAAAAGGGATCATCAAAAGTTTGTGGATGGATTTGCTCTGTCTGGCCTTCTTGGGTCTTGGAAAGCCAGCATGCTTCCACTGGGAACTGTCTCTTGGTCTCTGGATCATAGCAGTAGATCCAGCTTTCATCGCAGGTCACCAGAGCAAGAACTGTGGGATCTGAATTCATCAGCTCAACCATCTTCCTGCTGTCATGACAATGTCTTTCTTTCTGATCTTCTCTGAGCCCCCTTGGGACAGACTTAGCGCAAATCTTCTGCATCTTCAGTTCCTTGCAAATAATTGTGTGTACAGTTCCCACACTGACATCAAACTGTGCACTTATTGTCTCTATAGACACACGACAGTCCTTATCCATGAAAATCTTTATTTGGCCAATCAATTCTGGTGTTCTGACTTCCTTACTCCTCCCACACCTTTCATCATCCCTCAAAGACTCCCTGCCTTCCTTGAATCTCTTATGCCACTCAAAAACTGATGCTCGATTCATGCAAGATGGTCGGTCCAAAAGCAGTCTGAAGCATTTCATACGTTTCTGGAGCATTTTTTCCAAGTTTAAAACAGAATTTTATTGCATATCTTTCTTCTTAAGTGTCCTCACGTCCAGATTGCATTTTTGAAATTCACCAGCTGTGACAATCAGGCTTTAGGAGGGTGTATTCCAATTCCTGCTGTAGCTGCTCATTTGAACCTGAAATCATAAAAATTGGACAGTCATCTCATAAGATGTATAGTAATAACATAGTGAATTTTCAAGAGTCTACAACAATTTTAAATGCATGTACAAAAAAAGTCTGGAAACCTATTGAAGGCACCTCATATTATTACCTCTGTCCCATAACATTTGTTACACTTGTGTATAGATTTTATTCACTAAATTTAACATCTAATATGGAACTGTGATAGTAATTTTTTTTTGTTCATCTAACAATTCAGCATTAACTAAACTGCCTCATACACTACTGAGGTCAGAAAGCTAAATTTTATCTCAATCTATCCACTAGTTTTTCTGTCTATATTATCTGGACACTCAAATCATTTTATATAAGAGATTGCATTATTGTATACTTTTTAAAAGAATTATTTTCATCCACATTTTTGACAGTCATTTATCACTTAAAGAGCTGAGTAGATTTGCCCTTATTCTCAGGTTAGGGTCAAGTATTGATTAGTAAGAAATTTGCTTTTTTTTCACTATTTTATTTTCTATGATTTGTAAGATTTATAATTTTGAGATTTGATCTCCTTTAACGAGAAAAGAACAATTTTTTTGTATTAATGTTGAAGAGAAAGCAGAACAACAAACATATCCAAATTTTTTTGTGCTCACCAGAAACACAAGCTCGCTTACACCTCTCATTGTTCAGCCAATATTTACCAAATAAGAGATTAAAAACAAGACAAGGAAAATTATTCATTCATATAATCCTAGAATGACCGATTGTGCAGAATATGAAGCCTTTTCTTTTATTTCTATTTTTCTCTGTTATGTTGACATTTGTTATTGGGAAGAAAATGATAATGCTGCATGTCTATAAATCTTTGTCCAAGTTGTGGAAATATTTCATATATATTCTTATATGTGATTGATGTAAAAAAATAAATTCTCTGTTGAGGGGAGGGGACCAACAATCAAGTATGATGCTTACTGGCAGAGTAATCTTTCTCCTCTTCTCCCACTTCTTTCTTTCTTCGCTTCGTCTCTCTGTCTCGCTACTTGGACAAACTACCTCCTCCCAATCTACCAAAGTTTTTTTCATTTATTGAGGCCAAAGCCTACCCATTTGAGCACTTAGTGACCGAATACCAGAACCAATCAAAAGAGGGGGTGGAAAGGTATGGACGCTCTCTTCCTCTCTGACAGACAGCACAACCTTTATCCTTTTTCGTCACGGGTTAGCATGATGGCTGCTATGTGATAAAAGGTAGACAGCACACAAAAACCTATCAAAACATTTAAGAATATCAAATAGATAAATCAAAATTTATTATATACTTAACTACATTTTTATTGGAGAGAGACAAGGTGCTCACAGCATAACAATTATTGCCATAGGAAATAGAATCAATGACCCTAGTACAAATCCTGGATGAGATTCTTTGCATTTCCCTACATGATAATGCCCTTAGGAAAGCCATGGGTAAATAGTAGGGTAGACTGAGCTCTTTTGCCTTGCTATGGCAACAAATCAAGAAGAAAACCTCTGAATTTAAACCTGCTGTACTCTACTTAAAAATTGACCTTGTGTTACATCCTGCTCATGGTGGAGGGATTGTGTAAATTTATAAAAGTAGGTTTATATAGTTATTATAACAAAGTAAAATTCTTGCTTGTTTTAGGCCTAGGGCCACATTTTTCTTTTTATCACAGAATTTAAGAAGACCTTTGCTATGAGGCCAAATGTAGCAGATTTGGCTGTTGCATCAAAAAACCCATCTCCTTCATTCCAAAAATATAATTATATTTACATATTTTATTCATTGATTTATTTGCTATATGAATTTTTGGTTGCATTATCTGGAGGTTATTATTGATACAATTTTTCAGTAATGTAACTTCTAGCCTTCATCTGTTGTCCACTTTTTGGTTGATTAGTGATAACTTAAATCAGTTATTTACTCAGCTTTTCTTTATATGGCACTAAAACAGTGCCTAAGATTATATACAGAAGCAGCTGTTAATTAGAGGTTACCCATCAGAATAGATGCATCATTGCTTAACTTCAGTTATCTGGTAAGAAGTTATAAAATATCTTGTATTCATTCAATCCTTGTGATACTACTTTTACTTATATATACATGTATATACTTAGAATTGTTTTAAAAAATCATATTCACTCTACCTACTGAGTACTGAGCACATTTATTCATTTATTTTTCTTCAGTTTAGTTTTTTAAAAAGTGATATATATATATATATATATATATATGCTTGTGTGTATGTCTTTAAGTATGCAATTGGTATATTTTTGGAACTTTTAAATTCAACATTCAATATTAGACCACTCAAATGATTCTTGCATAAGGACAAATCCTTGTTGAAAAAATCTGACAGAAATTTACTTTTTTGTCGTTGCAAGCATTTCAAAATAATCATGTTAAGAAAAAATAAGATTGATTTTTTTTTAAATTCCTTTGTTGGTTATTTACTAACATATCACACATCTTGACATAATAATCCAAGACTTAGAAAACTAATTTTCAAGGCAAGCTGATTTTCTACATTTTTTTTAAACCAATGAGTAAGATGAGGCAGTTATCCTGAATCAACTATATACAATGTTTACGTATAGTTAGTGACATTTTGATAAACATCTAGTACTTTTCCAAGGATATACATTCAAAATATTTTTTTTATTTAAATTGATTAATCCCCTTCAAAAGGGAAATGTATGATAAAGCACTGTAATCTTTGTTATAAGCTACACACTTGAAGATATTTAAACATCTTGCCAAACAACTGCCAGCATTTATGCACAGTTCGTACAACTGAGTACATAGTACAACTATCCCAATGTTACATGAAATGACACTCATTTATTTCTCCCTTGATTAAAAAGTACTATAATTGATGCATACTCTAAAAGAACAGATGATAAACTAAACTATAACTTTTTCTTTCACTGTTTTACTATTGGTGGGTTCAGACCTCCATATTTCAAATGTTTATTATTTTGCAAAGAAAATAATATTTCTATTAAGCAAATAGTTTTCCATAAGAGGTGCATATTGAAACAAATAGATAAAAGTATAAATATCCATGTAAAATCCAGGAAGCAGCACTCTACAAAACAGCAGCTGTATCACAAATTCTCCAAGTAAGCAGATGTATGGCCACCTCCTTCTAATCTCACAAATCATCCAAATAAGATGAACAGGGCACTGCTGGAGAAGTAGGAGCAAACTCATAAGCAATGTTCTCATGTGAGCTCCCTCACATGGACATATTAGTGTTGGCCAGCCATCAAAAACTTATATTTGTCAGACACTGTATATCATCTAGAGGACCTACCAAGAGAGATGTAATCCATGCTGTTAGCATAACTTGATGATGATGATATAAGTAGTAAAGTTGGCAACACCAGTCGAGCGCAACCAGAAGGCTCATTTTTCAATAGCTACTACACCGTGGTGTAGGGGAGGACGCTACTTGTTTCCCTGGATTGCTCCACTTTAAACTTGATACATACCTTATATTGCTGAGTGTTAAGCAAGGAGGTATCAAGTACCATTTTTAAAGTCTTTGGTATGATGCAACCTGGGATTGAACCCAGGTCTCCCGGACCATTGGCGAACACTCTACCCACTAGATATCCAAATAACCCTTTGTTACAGAATTACCTTTGTGTAATTCAAATAGTATGAAATAGTAAGCATGACATTCATTAAAATCTTTATTTATCTCTTGGTTTACCATTTAACTGTCCATTTTAATTTGTGGGATCCAAATTTGAATATTTAAAATATTGCATTTCTTTCCAAATTACCTCATATATTCATTAACAATGTACACATTGCTGCTGACGGGTGTGGTTTTTAGCTAAATATCTATTGCTACCTCCCACCAGACAAGATTTGACACAAGGTCTCTTTTTATAGTGGGGGTTTAGGGGAGTGGAAGATTGAGCACAAACCAAGACTCATGCCCAGCTGGACATAGACTCACTGGGTGCAATATGAACTGGATAACCCTGGACTTGGATTCACAATGTGTGTCTAGCACATATGCCTGCTCATAGCTTGAATTAGATCCAAAGGTCTTGTGCTATGCTGTGCTGTTGATTGTTTGCTCACCAAAAGGTAGTCAGGCCTAAGCTGGGAGCCATTCAGTCTCAAATCTATCCCTGACCTTGAGCCCCATCCAGCACGAATGCTAGACAGCTTGGCTAAAAAGCCAGTGCAGCAAGCATGAATGGCTGGCTGCTAACTGTGTGGTTTTTAGCTGGTAACTAAAATTACCTGTCGACAAGAAACAATGATTAGGGCCTGCCAAAGTTTGGTATTTACCTGCTTCTGCCTGACAAAGTAACAGTGATTTGCTTAAGTGCTCATTCATATACACTTTATCCTATCAACTATCATATTAGTCAAGCTAGAGACATCTTCAGATATCTGGCAGTGAGAGGGTATAAGGAGAAATGGATTTATACCTTTGTGAAATAAATATGAACAGCCTCAGTCATCATTTTAATCCAATTTGCTATGAAACCATATATTTTTCAGTCCATCTACTCTGCACCTTCTATATCAATAAATACACACACACACATATATATATATATATATATATATATATATATATATATATATGAACTGAACTAATTTCCATACTAAAAAAAAAATTTCTGTGCAAAAAATAGGCTCCAGAAGTTGTAAATTTTGTATCTGTATTTTTGTATTTATCGACTAATCAGCACATTCATGTTAGTTTTTAAATTTCAAGATGCTTTGCAGACAACAATATTTGACTTGTAAAAAATTTGAAGGATCAAAATTTAGAAATCTTTTCCCTCCAAAAAATCAAAAATCCAATTTTTTAGCCAACTGGATTCATTGATAAATCATTAATTTTTTTAATCTAATTTTGAGCCTACCTAAATTGTATAAACAGGTGAAAAATAAATGTTTCTTCAGTTAGTAATGAATTATTACTTACTCAAATACCTTTCAGTTTATTTCTTTTGAATGAAAATCTACATTCTTTTCTTCTTAAATGGAACATATGTTTGTTGACATTTATATTTGCATTAAAAATATTCATTTGTCCCTTGCTGATATATCCACAGTAATCATATACCTTAAGGCAAAAATACATTTTTTTCCCCTCATATAGTGACAAACTTATACAAAGATTTTTACACACACAAAATATGTCCCTTTATCTTAAGCTAACAATTACTACAATAGTTCATTGCATGATATTAAAAAATATCTATGCTCAGGCTAATGTTATCTTTGCTTGAAGGAAAAGATTTTTCTAGTTTTGTTTTTCAGCAAACTTTTTACACAATTTAAAGAAATAAAATTGTAAATTTGATTTTTATTCTTTCATTTACACATTTATCCACTACACTTACATAAGAGGGTTAGCTAAAAAGATCACATGATATCTACTACTAATGACTTTTTTGACCTGTGGGATCCAAGCACTATGATATTGATGGAAGAAGTAAGTGTGTGGACTGCAAGGATGACTATGTTAAAAACCTCATTTGGCAACATTCCATAAGAGTATCTTTTCAGGCAACCCTTGTACATGTGTATATATATATATATAATACAACATTGTAAAAAATTAAAAGAATAAGTGTAAAGAATTCATCTCAAGAGAAATCCAGAGATTATGATAAGAAGATTTGTCAATTTTCTTGAGTCCAACAGGAGAAAATGTCCATCATTATCTAATTTGCAATCGGATTGAGTTGTTAATTTCAGGCCTGAAAAGTTTAATCCTATTAATTGTTTATAGAAAGCAATCGCTTTTCTCTTAAGCACCAACACTGTTTATGTCTTCGTAAATTCTTTTTTTCTTTTTCTTTTCTTTCTCTAGTCTTTTATTCAAAACGTATCATGTTTATTGGACTTTTGTCTGACATCTTTTGAGCTCTGGAATAATAAAAGGTTAATTGAATTTGTAACAAAAACAGTAAAACATAAAAATAAATTAACCTGTTTTTCTTTTCAGGAGTTTGTGATGGGTTTATCAGTGCTGTCCAGAGGAAGTCTGCAAGAACGACTGCAATGGGCCTTCAACTTATATGATATCAATGGAGATGGAATAATAACTAAAGATGAGATGACAGATATAGTGTCAGCAATATATGAAATGATGGGTCGTTTTACTGAACCTACGGTTGATGAAAACACCGCTAGAGATCATGTTGAACGGGTATTCTCAGTAAGTATTGCTACAAAGTATATACCATATATCCCCCAAAGGTCACCTTGGTATTTAGAAATTAACTCTAGAAAATGATTGAGGACATCTAAACTTTATTAAATAAAGTTAACATACATTTTGAAAATGTTATTTTAGTATAAAAGTAATCACAAATGTTTAACAGACATGTTGTTTAATTTATAAATACAAAGGTGACTTGAGCACATTCTGTACTTATATACATACACACACATGTATATCTATATTTATTATTTTTTCCCAATTAATACCACTTTGGTTTTATGGTATATTAACCATTGTTGGTTATTTTATGCGAAATCCGGTTTTTAGATACAATATATGATTTGCAGATACACAATTAAATAATCAAACAGTTCTATTTCTAATAATTCAATTTACCATGAGTCAACAAAGTTAAATGGTTCCAAGTATTGCTATCTAACACTAACAATTCAATTAAACATCAGTCATTTGTTTACACACAGTTAAATTATCAAACAGTTCAATTTCAAACAATTCAGTTTAGCATCAGTGATTTGTTTGCACTCTGTTTAAATGTCAAACAGTTCTATTTGACACATAGATAGGACCCTAGCAGGTGCTACCACACCAGGTCAGAGTTGACCTGAAAGCAATGGTAATGAAAGTGTCCTCTGCATTCCCCAAAGCTCCAGCATTACTGGAGCCTCACCATCAGATTGTTTTATGTCATATCCAGGACACTTATTTGGGAAGAGGAGGGGTATACCCCTCTGCAGAGATCGAGTTGGTGTACTCTACAGCCCCAGCCATTTTATCTTTTCAATTCCCTTCCTATTTCTTCTTCACACTTCATTTTTCTTTTGTTTTTCCTCCTTTTTTCCTCTGTTACCCTTTCCTTCTTTAGTACTTTGCTTCTTCTCTCTTTTTTTAGATTTTTCCTCCTCTAGGTCATGTTTTGTTCTTTCTCTACTTACATCTTTTTTCCTCTCTTTTGTATCCCTCAGTAATATGAAGAGAAGGTCTCCTTCTCTTCATGCTACTGGCTCTCCCCATCACTGCTTGTTTTTATTATCTGCAAAACAGTAACAGGCATGAGTTATAATTATGTAATTTTGGCAGTTACTGAATCTTTATAAATTCTCACAAAAAAATAAAGCTGTATCACTCTGCTACCTTACATTTTAAAGCATTATATTTGACCACCAATACCTGTCCACTTTTGCAATTTAATTCAAGAACAAGTCATCACCCTTAAAAATTTCTAACCCTGCTTTGTGCATTATAATCAGATATTGCTACATTTTCTGCAAGCACTGCAACAGACTTCTATTTCCAAACTCAAACCACTTACATATAATTTCAACCCGAGTCAAAGAAAATATTTGCCAGTTACAAAGATTCTTAACTCTGTTGTTGCCTTTTCTTCTCTGTTATTTCTTTGATCTGCAAAATAACCTTTCGGTGTTAAAATTTCTGGCAAAACTTTTAATGTTAAGATAAGAACTGTTATAAAAAAGAATCAAGAATGAAGCTTTAATTTTTTTAAAAACTTAAATGGAGATATTTGCAAAACTAAGAAATAATATTATGTCAAGACAAGTCAATAACAAATTGATCCAAAGTTTTTGACAAAACATGAGATTCTATAAGCACAGCACTCTCCATAAATATTGTCACAGTTCATTTCTGTCTAGTGATAAGAATAAATTGAGATAAAAAATAAACAGAAACTTCTAACAGATTTTTATAAATTCACTCTCTTCACAATGAGATACCAACTTAAAACAATATTTTTATATTATCACTCTCTTCCCTATTTTTTACTAGTTGTTCTAGTATAATTTCATAGATCATCAAAAACACTTATTGTGTCAAACTTTCATTGATAATCAAAATCTATACAATTAAATTTGAATACCAAAAAGGAGACTGGAAAAAAATATGATAAAAGCAATAAAAAGGTATAAATAATTTAAACAAAAAAACAAAGGTTTATTGAATATTTCTGGGTCATCATCAATAGAGTGTGAAGAGAAACTCTAATGTTATTTGCAAAAAACAACATCTAATAGTGATTAAATTAAAGCCATTCCATTAAACTATCCATTTATTTTTCCTCCATGCAACTTTGTTTGACTCCTTAGGGCCTCTAAAAACAGAGATATCTAATTACTTCAAAATTTGATTGGTTAGTTTCTTGTCAATGAATTAGATACCTCACAGCCCAGTCAACAGGGGCTGTTGAATATACCAAGTGCATCTCTGAACAGAGGTAAGACTCCTCAATGAGCGTCCTGGATATGACCCAAAACAATCTGATGGTGAGGCTCCCATCCTGAAGCTTCTGGGAATGTGGAGTACCCCTTCATTGCTACTACTCTCAGGTCCACTCTGACTTGGAGTGGTAGTACCAGTAAGGGTCCCATCTATTGGTTAATGGTGAAGAGAGTGATTATATAAAAATCTGTTAAAAGTTTTTGTTGAATTTTTATCTCAATTGATTCTTATCACTAGATAGAAAAGAACTGTGACAATATTCAATTTTGTGCAACCAAATGACTGGTTTAAATTAAATGGTTTCAGATATTTATATTTTACATGAACAATTCAACTGTGTGCAAATAAAACTATTAGTGTTAGCAATACTTGTCCAACCAAATGAGCTCAGTATTGTTTAAAAATGTTACCTACAAACTATTCATTTACAAATCATATATATTTAATATATGTATAAACATGATTTGGTGCTAAATAACCTACAAGGGTTGGTATGCTAACCAACTAGACATCTCAGTGAACATGCTTAGGTTTGTAATAAAATTGTGATCTTTTGTTCTCTATTGTTTTGAAGATTTCATATAAATTTTCAAATTTTTCCAAAATGATGAGTACGCTTTATATTATAGCAGTAATTTTAGCACAATGCAATGAAAAGTTTCTGACCTATATCAAATAGTAGCACTAAGCTCAACTGATTTAATTTTGTAGCAGATAATATGTGTGAAGAAATGGGGAATGATAAATGTAGTTTCCTCTCAAGAATCAATATAAAAATAATTTGTACAACTCCACAAGTTTCATAGCCAGGGCAAACTAAATAGAATACATAAAGAAAATATATATGTATGTGGAAGTTGTGTCTGAAGGACAAAAATTAGTTACCAGTTCCTTTGAATGTTCTTATGTCAGTGTCACCTGTGTATAGTGTCAATTACTTATGGAAATATTGTTCGACAAACAGGTGGACAGGTGTTTTACTTCTTAATGAATCTGGTGGCACAGAATCCTCTAAATCAGAGCTTCTGAAACTATCTGATATGGCATACCAGCAGGATATTTTTCCAATGTACTCTCAGCCAACAGCAAGCAAGTTTGTGCATAGCATTTATTTCTGATCAAGTTCCAAGTATTTCTCTATCTGTTGTATTGTATTACAACATATGAAAAAAATAATATCAAACAATATAAAAAGATTTTAAGCATTTTTATTTTTACATTACATGTTATGTATGTTATATTAATGAGAAACTAGAAACTCTCCATATACCAGCAGTCAATAACTTGTGTACCAGTACTAGTATGTACCAGGACTTTAAGTAGTGCTGCTTAGTACAATCTAAAATTTGAGCATTCCTATAAAACCTTTTGCAAACCAAAATAGCTTAAAATGGTGTAAAGCAATTGATAAAAGTATATATATATATATATATAATGATAAAACATTAAATCATTTGAAAAAAAGTTTTTGAGTTTTCCAAGACACCACAGGTCAAGATTCATTTTACACAAGACTGCTAAGTTTTATTGTAAATATGATCTAATCACTAAAAGGTATAATATATTCTAAAGAAAAAAAGAACATGATGCTCCCTTCTCTTTTGGTTCCATAAACATGTATTTATTTTGCTTAATGGGATAAACCAAACCTGGATGAAGTCAGTTTTTAAATATTGAAGAAAAACTTACAAAGTCTCAACTTTATTGGTGAATATTTTCCATTGTTCTAATTTTTTTTTTAAGTTTATGTAATCTGACATGATTTAGTTATTCACCTAAGTCAAAAATGTTTAAATATCTATTTTTCTCTAAATATCCAGAATTTTACAGCTATACAAATGTTCCAATGTTTTTTCTCATCACTTCTGAATGAAATTAAGACAATATATCAAACAGTTTTCTTTCTTTACTGAATTTTCTCATTAAAACAAAAATATCACAGTTAAACAAGATTACAAAACTCTTAGTACTATTCCCCATAACAATTTTGAGGCAACAGCTGTCCCAACCAATAGTCTTCCACTATGCCCTCTCACTTTTGCTGAAATACTTCACCAGTCTTGAAATAGTAATTATCAATTACTTTTAGTTTTTAAGTCATTAAGATTAGATTTTAAAATACTTAGAAATCAAACATGCATATACCAAACTTCTGCAACCAGATGTTATACTGGTGCAGTTAAAACAGTTTGTAAATATCAACACTAATCAACAAATTCTTATAATTTTCTATTTAATTTCTTTAAATCATTTTCATATATATTTTAAGGTTAAAATTCATTCATCCAATATTGAAGAAATTCTAAAAGGGAAAATACTTTTACAAAAAATATTGACTGTCAAAGTTTTAAATGGGTAAAGTAATCTTTTCATTTGGTTAGTTTATATGCTTAATTTATTCATTTTGTCTTTGTGTGTGTGTGGAGGATTTAAGCCAAGGAATTTTCACATGTTCAGCTAGTTTCTTTAACTATCTTCAATCCTCTCTTCCAGAAAATGGATTTAAATAAAGATGGTGTGATATCACTGGAAGAATTTATGGATACATGTCGAACAGTAAGTATTTTGTTTTCATTCTTAAAATAATTTGTATATGTCGAGGCAATCAGTTGTATTTTTTCATCCTAGAATGTTAACTCAGGCAAAAAAAATGTTCATTTACAGGAAAAGACAAAAATAAAAAAATAGAGATATTTGTATGATTTGAACTTGGGGAAACAACCTTTCATTATTGTTCATGAACAAATATATTTTCAAGTTTCACCACAAAAATAAAGATTTCCCATCACAACAAGGTCTAAAACAAATCCATTGTTAGAAAATTCCAGATAGAGAACAAAAATCTGGCTATAGCAGTTGATTTAAATAACCAGATTTTCCTGAGCCAAAAGGTGATGTGAATTTGAGTCTCACTATAAGATTATCCTTTATCATTGTCTTTAATACATACAAAAGTGTATATCACAATCATAAAAATAATGACCAGAGTGAGTCGCAATATAAAAACAAATAAATGTAAAAATAATTTTTTTTAAAGAATAGAGATAAAAGAAAATACCAGATAAAATAATTATTATTATCATCAATGATAATAATGATAAATTGATTCTCACCGACAAATCAATGCCTGCAAAGTTGGTAGTGTCTCAATACACTAAAATATTGAGAGGTATTTTTAACTATTTTAAACCTGCATTATTTACATCTCTTTGTAGACCCTACAAAGAAACAAACAGAAGATGCCTCATTGTTCATTATACAGTTTATTCTAACATAAGTAAAGTTGGCAACTATAGTCAAGGTTGACCCAAATCTCCCTTTTTGATAGCTATTACACCAAGGTGTAGGGAGGGTGCTACTCCTTTCCCTGGATTGCTCCACTTTACTCTAGATCCGTACCTTAGAATGCTGAGTGTTAAGCAAGGAGGCATCAAGTACCATTCTGGTAGCTGGACATTATTCTGATATCACATACAGTTATCAGATATTGTAATACATGGTCTTGAAGATTTGCGCAAAAATTTTTATGATTGATTTTTAAATTGCATCTTCCAAAACAGGAATTATGGTATTGAGTATTATAATAGGCACATGACCATAACTATGGAATGTCAGATGAGAATCACACTCTGTAAAAACGGCTTGCTAGGTGAGTTCAATATAAGACGTAAATAAACTGAGGAAGACAGTTAAACTCTGTGTTGCTGCTTTTTACAAGGACATATATTCAGGCAGCCTAAATTTTGGCTGGAATCTCCCCATTTCTATTCATACATTGCTATTGCCTAGTAAAGGCTAGTAAATAAGTAAGTAAAGTTGGTGACTTTAGTAGAGAAGGTGTAAGGGAGGGTGCTACCCTTGATCCTCACCTTATTGTGCTGAGTGCTTAGCAAGGCAGCATCAAGTACCATTTTTTGAGTCTTTGGTATGACTTGACCTGGGATTGAACCTCGGTCTCCTGAATGATTGGCAAACTCTACTCATTAGGCCAATAACAGAATACATTTGGCTAAATTTCAGCCAGATGTGGGGGAGGTACTCACCTGAAAAGGTGCTCAAGGGTATAACAGTTAATTTTTGTATAGCCTATATGAAAATAAAGAATCTACACTAGGTAATTTAAGATATGAGAACAGATTTACTGATTATCTTAGATATGTACTTAACTCTAGAGATTTTATGAAAGCATATGACCTATTTTAAGTCCATGATGGATCAATGGTTTTTACTAGGATAGTCAAGTTAATGTAAATTTACATTTTCCTGGTTATATTAGAGTAGATCAATAAGGTTGTAGGATAAAGGTTCTCAGCTGAATTTTATATCAGTTTTTCAATGTAACAAAAGGAGAAGGTTACATTAAAAATAATTTATTGGTTTGATGGCATATCAACGTATGTAGGTCATTTAATTTCAAATCTTCTTTATACATATATATTAGATATTTTATTTATAAACATTTTGCAAACAAGCCTGCACTCATTTTTTCCCACAGTTAAATGGTTTCAAGTATTTCTATCAAATACAAGTCATTCTATTTACTGTTTGTTTGCACACAGTTAAATGGTTTCAAGTATTACAATGTAACAGTAACAATTTAACATCAGTCATTTGTTTGGAGATATCTATGTAGATATACATGATATGTAAGTGATTAGTTTGTTGGTTATTTCATTTTTACTTGTTTAAGCAGAATAATTTGTACATAACATTTAAAGTAGTGTTTTAACCCTTGGTAGAGTTGCAGTCAGCGTATTCTACAGCTCCAGCCAATAGGGAAGAATATTTATTGGGTAAAATGAGTTATATCACCATAAGGCTACAGATTTATATATATATATAGTCATCCACAGACAGATCTGTTTCGTTCTATCAGAACTCATCAGTGTGGCTAGACATATTAGCTTCCTGTAGCTGGGATCGAAACCCAGTCGACTCAAACACCAATCCAAGCTTCTAACCCTTCAGCCATGAGGAGCCAATAGTGAATAGCACTAAGGAAATTACAAATATATATATATATATATATATTTGTAATTTCCTTAGTGCTATTTACTTGTTCCTACCTGGAGTTATCATGATTTCTTATCTATTAAAAATTTCCTTTAATTTATTTTTATATATTGATATGTGCATATACACACACTCATTTAAGCATGCTTAGTGTAATTGTTATCATTATAGGAAAATGGAATCAGCAAAAAAAGTTCAAGTCTGGGACACGGCGGTTTGCATTTTATTTTGTACTAATGTTCTTAGGAAAGGCATGAATCCATCTGTTCTCCTTCTCAGCTAAGAATAAATAGTAGGATAGACTGCGATGTTTAGCATTAGTTTGGCAACCAGTCTCAGAGAAGGAAAACTCTGCTTAAAAACTGACCTTGTATCACATCCTCCCTCTAGCTGATGGGTTGGGTAAATACATATACACTCACTCATAATAAGGATATTACCCTACAAAGGTTTACAAGTTACCTTACTATCTGTAAATCTACTAGCGGTTTTATTGTAACTAAAAAATATCTGTGATACATTTATATTTGTCATAAATACAACAGAAAACCAAAGTGGTCTTCTTTGGTGGGGAGGGGGTTAAGAGTTACATTAATACACATTCGTCCATTAATTATCAATAATAGCTTAAGTGCTAAACTGCAGCTTTGAAGTAAGCAAGTTTGAACTCCGATGCATTCACTTTTGAACTAATACCATTGGGAAAGGTATGAACCCCCTTATCCCCCACCACCAGCAATACATTAATTAGTATCACTGCTGTTCTGCAAGGATGGCTCTGGTATTAAATAACCCACAAAGGTTGATATGCCATTAAAATAATGAAATTGATCATTACATGTTTTAAAAAATCTATGCCATGGAAAATCAACCTAAAAGAATTTTTCCTTGCAGTAAAACAAATTAACAGTCTTTTTAGATGCAGAAGTTTCCAGAGAGGTAGATTTTACTACCAACCAATGTTTATAGATCAACTGATTTGGAATCAGAATTTTCCAGCTCTTATACTGGTTAATAAAGGCTAGAGAGTACAATCTACTCAATTACATACTCATAGTGGAGGTATAGAGTAGATTAATGTATTTCTCTAAGGGTTGGTTGTGGTTTATGGCATATCAACCTTTGCAGGTTATTTAATGCCAAATCCATTTTTATGGGAATAATCAGTTCTATTTCAAACAATTCAGTTTAGCATAAGCACACAGTTTAAATGTAAGTACAGTTTAATTGTCGAAAACATTTCTATTTCAAACTATTCAGTTTAGTCAAGCAGTTCTAATTCAGTGAAGTATAAGTACAGATTTTATTTACACACAGTTAAATGTCAGAACAATTCTATGTTAAACAATACAGTTTAGTGTAAATACAGTTTCATTGTCAAAAATATTTCTATTTCAAGCTATTTATTTTAGTCAAACAATTCAGTTTAGCATAAGTATGTAGTTAGTTCTATTTAACCCATAGATAGGGCCCTATCAGGTGCTACCACACAGGGCCAGAGTGGACATGGGAACAATGGCAATGAAGGGGTGCTTTGTATTCTCCAAAGCCCCAGCATTACAGGAACCTCACCATCAGTTTGTTTAGCATCATATCTATGACACTCGTTGGGGAGGGGGGGTTCTTACCCCTCTGCTGAGGTGCAGTCAGTGTATTCTACTGCCTCAGCCGACTGGGCAAGCATTTCTATAAGCCATTAGATAAAATAACGTTTAGTTATATTTAGTCAAAGTTAACCAAGATGTTTTGAAAAGGTAAATACTGTCACCCATAAATAAGTACAACCTCTAACAATTTTTTTACAAAAAGTTAATTTCCTTCTTGAACAAAATTTTATTATTTCTTCTGGAATAGTATATGTTCTTAATGAATATCATTAGAAAGAATTTATTACTAAACTCAACATCAACGAAAATATGTAGCACTCTAAAAACCTGTACACCCATTATATATATATATATATATATATATATATATATATATATATATATATAAAATGGAAATTAGGACAACATAAACACCTATACATTCATCAGGTGAAACTGACAGTTGCCAAGCATCAGTAACTCTGTATCTATGGTATCCTAATTAAGATATATCCATTCTATCAATATTTATTTATGAATATAGCAAACTATATATATATCTATATATATATATATAATTAACAGATGAGAAAAAGAATGATTTGCAAAAAAGAAACAATTGTTTTAGAGCATTGGATAAAATGTTCAAATGCTGACAGACAGAGCAATATAAAAACTAAAATAATTGCCTTTTTCTGTTTTTTTTTTTTTAACAAAATTATCAGACAAGTTTGTAGGAAGCAAGAAAAAAAATGTATTCCATCCAAAAAAAAAAAAAAATGCATGAAACTGCAAGTTAAAGCTGAGCAAGGGCATGTGAGGTAAATGATGATTTTAGTATCCTTGATCCATGCCTTGTTATGCTGAGAGGCATTTTAAGTCTTTGATATGACACTACTTGGAATTGAACCCCAGTCTCCCAGACCATTGGCAAACACTCTACCATATATATATATATATATATATATATATATATATATATATATGCAATTTTATCTTTAGCTACAGAGCTTTAATTCTGTAGAGTTTGATTATAAATGCCACCTAATAATAACCATTTGGATTGTATGTTGTTTCACTACAAATGATAAAATACTGGTATCTTGGGCTTAGAAGAAAATTGAATTGTTAGGCAGGTGTACTTATCTATGAGTGATACTCTATCAAAGTTGTAATCCACAAAGTTTTAATTACCTAAAAGTTTATTTTTGCATATAACAAAGTAAGATTTATAGTTTGTTATTTTCATATTTTTTCTTTGATAAGACAATGATCCTTTTAGGTTAGCATCCTCATCTTTATTATTTTCATGATGTTTTGACAGAAAAGTACAGCTCCAGAAATATTATGATAAAAACAAGAATGCAAGTTCAGAAGAATTGTTGAATCAATTTCATCTATTATCTTAAAGTCAGACCTCAAATCAATCACTTGGTTTAAAAAGAAAAAGTATATGTTGAGAGGTTAGTCTTTCTAAATCTATCAACTAATTTCTTTAGATGCCTCATTGTTCAGTTGGTAGGGTACTCACTCACTTTGTCAAGTGATGGCCTTTGTTTATCCAAAGTGTTGAACAGAAGTACTTTTGCAGTTATGACACAATAACGTCTGCTTTAAGCCATTGGAAGGAAGCAGTCAAGACAGAAAAGCAAAAGACCACATAAGCTTTCATGGCAAATACCATCATAGAGAACTGATCAATGCACTTTGGAAAATGGCTTCTATTAAATTAACATTACATGACAATTACATTAACTCTGGACTTATATTTAATCAGAAGCTGATTTTTTTTTCTTTTCTCTTCTGTTTTTGCCTTGTGTCAAAACCATTATTTAGTCACACAACAGTAACAACAATAACAAACCAGTTAATCAAATTGGGATTGGGTAAACAAAGGGAAAAAAGTGAGAGGTTGGCCAATAAAAAACAAAGTTAAAATCTTAAGGTTTTCCTTCCAGCTAAAAGGTTACTTCTAAACTTTGTATAAAAGAAAAATAAAGATTTGGTTCTTTACACAAAGCCATTTAAACAGAAATGTACAGAAAAGCAACTGATAAAATGAACTAGTCAGACTGAATACATATAAAGTTATCTTTGCCATCCTTTCAAATATCAGAAGGAAAATTCTCTCTAAAGTACAAGGGATATCAAAAAAGAAAGATACAAACAATTCTTAATCTCTCACGTCTATTATTATACAAATAAAACATTGTGCATATGTTACTAGTTCTACTATGATACTTTTATAAATACACTCCTCAGAGAACATAGTGTCAAACAACTGGATCCACTGTTGCTCCTTAGCAACATCATCATCATCTGTGTGAAATCACTTCCCAGATCAAAGTCATTTGAGAGGTCCAGCTAGGAAATAATCTAAAGGAATCAAATCAGGACCATGTGAGGGATGCAGTAAGACATACCAACCATATCACTAGAGCTAATCTTGAGCTCCAGTTTTTTAACTCAACATTTTAGAAGGATATTTACATGCTCTTTCCACAGAAAGACAAGTGAATCAATCTTGATGGGGACTACATAAAAAAGTTGCATAGTAATGCTGGTAACGTATGTAAAATGTTTCATTCGACTGGTGATAAATATGTAGGATTGATAAATGCTTGTATCTTACTTTTTGGTCATCCCTCATATATACAAAATGTTTCTGATCCTATTGATTGGTTGAAGTACAATTTTAAACTTTGTCTTTTCTAGAATCTAAGAGGAAAAGAAGGGTAGTTTGGTGATGTCCATCTCCTCTCCAAATATGCGACAAATAGTACTTGGTTGTATGATACCAACCACACTGATTGAACGTTTTTACTAATGAAATGAATTGTTTTGATCAAATATATTTTGCATTAAGCTATCTCTTATTATTTAAATATCAGATGTTATTTTTCAATGTTATGACTTGGTTAATTGATTCATCAGAAAACATTTAAGAAAAATTAATTTTAACAGTGGGACTAAATGAGGTGGTCATTAAGTGGTAGTTCAATTTACAGTATGTGTGTAATGGACTTAGAGTTTGGGTCCAAATTACATTAAATTTACATGGTAAATTGAACATAAATTCAGTATCCAATTATGTATTATACAACCATTTTAATCTGAACACACACTTTATGACCCTTTCACTTTGTCCCAGTTTTAACAAATTTTTCTGAAAGAAGAAAAAAAAAAAAAAATATATATATATATATAGGTGCTTTATCGTAAATTGAAATATGTAAAGACAAATGATGACCAATTATCTGAATGCTAATAATTTTCATTTATTCAAATGTTTTCTAAAGTCAACGTAAGTTGGTTAGTCTATTTCAATTCATGACCCAAAGATCATTAAGGTGTCACATGTTGGACTTTAGTTCTTAGTAGTATCTCTGAGGAACATTCTTTATCCTCAGAGACCATTACATGGCTTCTGATTGAATTTTAATTTTGTTCTCAATACTTGTAAATGCTTCTTCAAGCCTTCAAAGATGGAAAATTTTTGTCTTTTCTTGAATGAACACAGTAAACATTCAGGTAAAAAAAGAAAACAATATTTATGCAAGCTTTGCTTTATAAGTATAAATAGTTTTCATTATAGTTTGAATTCTTAAAAACTATGGTTAGGCACTTGGAAATAAGTATGAAAAGGAGCTGAAAGGTTTTTGACCCAATCATAAAGGGAATTACCATTTTTTAAAAATATATTAAAACAAATATTTTAAATTAAAACAATTTAAGAAACAATATTCCAAGTTTGTTGAATATGTGGAATAGCATAAATATTTCATGGATCATTCCCTTATTGGTCAGTTCAAGAATTTGTATGCATGAAAATATGGTCAAAAATTTGCTTACTTTCTATCCTTCCTTTTTGGTCAAATTTTAATACAGTTGTCCAACTTTATACACTCAACTCAAACCAGTTTACTTTGCTTTTAAAAAATTGACCTTGTGTCACACATCCTACTTATGACGGAGGGGTTGGGAAAATACATATCCAGTTTTACTTTCCTCTAAAAATAATCCCTTTGTAGATTTTAATCAATAATGCTTCCACAGCACAAGAGCAGTAATCTTAGCAATTTGAACAGGCTAAAGAGAAGCTTTTAAGTTCTTCCTTTTTAAGATCTTGACTTTATAAGGAAAGAAAAAAAAATGTATACTGAGATTTTTTATGATAAGAATAAATCTCATCAACCATAACTTTTGAGTGTATAGTTATATTGAGCCCATTTTATTAATCATGTTCAGTTTAATTGAATTTTCAAATTTTCATCATAGGTTATAGAGAACTCTTGATATATATAGTTCTGTACCATCCATAGTTTTGTTTCCCCTAGGGATTTTTGAAACCTATCTCCCGTGATTAAGTGTGGCTCTCTCACTCACTGGTCCTGTTTCTTAGTTTAATTGTGAGGGTGCTACACATGTGGCATGTCTTGTGTAAGAATAGTCTGGAGGGAGCCCATTTCTCTCCCGGTCTACAACTGGTTTGAATACTCTACTATTCACCCATAGCTGGGAGGGAGGAGAGAATAGTTGGATTGATACCTTTCCCAATGGTATTAGCACTATGTGAAATGTAAACAGCCTCATTCAGGATTTGAACTTGAGTAGCCATGTCTTCGGAAAAAAAAGATATTAATGATATTATCATATTCATTTTAATTTCATATTTGTTTATTTTATTTATTTCTTAAATTTGCTTTGTTTCTTTTTTTTTCTTTTTTGCCAGGACCAGAATGTGATACAATCTCTTGCTGCCCTTGATACTGAACTTTTTGTTTGAATTTTCAAAAAAAAATCCAAAAACTGGTTTTACGAAGAAATGGTACATTAAAAGCACATCACTCCCTATATAATTACAATTCTCCCTTTACTTTTGAAGATGTACCCCCCCCATCACTCTTATGCAGATTAGCCACCATAGAGTCACATTTAGAAACAGCTGCATTATAATTGTACAACAACTATTTTAGCCAAGCACTTTTCATTTCTAAAGAGTAAATAAAAAATGCTTTATATTACTTAGTTCCTCTTTGGTACTTTTTTTTTAAATCAAAAAACAAAAAACTCTGTAATGACAAGACCACTCCATTCATCAATCAAAAAATTGTTTTTAAAAGAACAAAAATTATCTTGAAAATAAAACATTGTTTTCTCCTCAACTAAAGCTAAGAATTATTCTATAAATACCTGCTTAAAGACAGCTTTTAGTGACCATTAAGCTTAAAATGAATTCACTTTCTATTTACAGAATGTACAATTAATTTCAAATAAATAAGGAGAAATACTCTCTAGCATTTTTATTTAGAAACACTTACAAAAATCATGTCATTTTTGCTCTTATACAAAAACTGAATCATAATAGATTTTATATTCATCTTTTAGTTAAATCTTATGTGAAAAAAAGATTTAGTTTCATATCTAATTAACAACCAGAAAAATATATTAATTTTGTTTAGCAACAAGTCCAAAACTTCTTTTGCTTTAATCCTAATAGGATTATATACTCCAAAGAAAATATCTGTTAATAATCCCAGTTGTTGAGATATTTTTACTCCACTCCTAAAAACAAATTTGGTTTCTTTAAAAACACATTAAATCAAACCTCAAGTTTAACGTTTATTGATTTCTTTCTAGTGCTGTAAAACTATTTGGTCCTATTTCATACTACTCTTTTGTTAAAATATTTTCATCTATATTCCATGAAAAGAATATTTTTTCTTCTAGCAGAAAAATATAACAACAGTTCAGTCTGATAAATCTGGAATTATGACAAACTTCATTCTCAACAGAAATATATTAAAAGAATCGTTTGCCATTCAAAGGTTTAAATGCAATTCACAATGAGGCAATGTCACTTTTAAATTAACACCTTAGGTTAATTGCTTGCAAGTTCTATCAAGGCAACTACCTACTAAATTCATTACTGAAAGATTCAAAAACTATAAAGTGTGGTCAAAAAGTATCAAGACTGAGACTTTGATTTTTCTTTTTAATTTACATGGGGATGTGTGCACAGCTAAGCATGTATATAATGGAATTATTATGTCTAGAAAAGTCAGTGCCAATTCTTGACATATTTTATCAGTAGTTTCAATACTGTTTGAATGAAATGATTTTTAGTGTAACATAGAAATGTGCAAGTGCAGCAACCTCCATACTCACTACCCCAAGTGCCAATGCAAGTCTTTTCTAATTTCCTAAAGTGGAAATTCCTCTCAAGGTTAAGATTTGAAGATGTAGAGGACATTAAAAGGGATATAACAGCATAGTTACAAAAGAGGTGTTTCAAATCAAGGAAAACTTATGAATGTTAAGCTGACTACGTTGGAAAAAAATTATTGTTTATTTCTGTTTTGGTGAATATGGCTGAAGTCTTGATACTTTTTTAACACACTTCATATTTTGAAAGGCATAAAAATCTTTGATTGTAAAGATTTCAAATATTGAAATTAATTTCTAATTTCTACTTGAAACAAATAAATTTCAAAATATTTTTCAAGCATATGATATGTCAGTAGCAACACTTAAGTAAAACATATTCAGTGCACTATTATCAAACACTTGTAATAAATTATTCATTAGTTCAAAAGTAAACATGAGCAGATCTATCCAATTCTTCTGTTAACCACTTTGCATAACAGTAACACAACCAGTAATTATTTAACTCATTTCATTAGTGAATGATTTGTAAGAATATTAAAGCTATCCTTGCTTGCAATTCTATCATCTGTTGTTCAATATATTTCTTACCAGAAGGACAACAACATGATATTATTCTAGATTAAAATAAGTCTTACAAGAAGTTATCAGCTGAATTGAGATATGAAATGTTTACTGTTTAATCTGATTGATTAATAATCACCATAGAGTAATTCTTCTTTAAAAAAAAATGTTAAAGATCAACTGATTTAATATTTTTAGTGAATTTCTGCACCCAAACTAGTCAAACTGATCTGTTCTCTAAAAAAGAAAAATTTCCTGAAACCGATAAAATAAGAAAAACATCTAGCAATTTGATGGAAAATTTGTACAATATCATCCATTAAATCTGAAAACTATGATGTTTAGATATTGAAGACATAACTATTTGATTTCTAATTTTTAACAGATTCAGAAAAATTTTCATATTCAGTGCAATGAAGGACTGCCAGATAAAGTTGGCTGCAACAGAACTATCTACATCCCTCTTCATAATAGCTATAATACCAGCCAATTTCATCTTTTAGATCAGAGTCAACTAAAGCTATCTTCTAAAAAGAAAAGTCCACTTGATATATTTGTCAAAACTGAAGCTATTAATCAGTGTGCAGCTTAACTAAAAATAAATTCTAAGATAATAAGCTTGTCAAAGTTCAGTAACGTAAAATGATGTACTGCAGGTGTTAATACATCATATTAAAAAAATACATTTTCTAACTTTACAATCAAAAAGAAGAGAAGATGAGAATATATAGGAATCAAGTTTTATTTCCAAGTGATGGTTTTGTACTAGGAACATAAGAATTTATGTATATTAATAAGTGACAAGGATCCACATACTCCTGTGGACCCCTTCACATGGACAAGAAAAGGCAGGATGACCAGCTAGAACCTATATACAACAGCTCTGTGCCAATACAGGATGTAGCCTTGAAGACCTACCGGAAGCAATGAACAATAGAGACGAGTGGCAGGTGAGGGTCAGGGAGATCCGTGCTGGCGGCATGACATGATGATGAATAAGTGGCAAAAATCAAATTGAGAATTCAGTGCAAGTCATTATTCTTTCCAGCATAAGTGAAGAAAGAGTGAAGGATATCATTTTGAGTTAGCTTTGATTACAAGCTGCCCAAAATGTGTGAGATATTACTGGCCAAGATAGTTCACATTTTATTTTAATAAATTTTAGTCAAGCAAAAATATGACTCTATATTAGCTGATGAGTCATTAGTCCAAGTCTTGTTTTGCATTTTTGCATAAATCTCAAACAAAACTGTCCAACCTTCTGCAGCTATAATTTCTGCATTTTACATTATGATGAAACTCATATTACCTACTTGGTGAAAATGGTACTGCTTTTCAAGAATTACAAAACTTTACTGCACATCTTCAAAATGAAATAGACATTTCTTATACACCTTCACAAAATTACACATAAAATACGTTTACAGTCAGGGTGGTGGTACATAATATCACTGAAAATATCTAAATGTGACTTGGAAATCAGTTGATCTTTAACATGAGAGATTACAGTATGCTTTTTTTCAAAAAACAATTTCTCTTAGATACTTTTAAAAGAGAACAGAAAAAGCTGAGACATATCAAACAAATAAAACTCCTGCATTTTTGATTTCAGCATTTTTTACCCTTCTACATGTTTTTATATAATCTTTTATCCTTTCTATTTCTTTGTTTAATAATATGCTTCTTTCTTGTAATTTATGATTGCAGTCTTCATGATTATATACCAAGTTTATCGTTATTCGTAACAAATTCTAAACTTGATATTATTTCAATTAAAATAGCATCAAAATTATTCATGTTGTTTATATTACTTTTTCAGGGAAAAATTCTAAATATTTAATTCTGTTAACAATCCAAATGTAGTGTTTAAATAATATTTAAAATATTGCCACCTGGGAAGCTAGACTTGGCACAAAGTCTATTACTGTGATTTTCACAGTCAATATTTCAATGAGGAAAATATCAACTAGATGAATATCTAAGGATATAATAAAAGACTAATTCCTGATTGTTGGTTGTCGATTCAAAATAGTCAGCTAATTTGTTTCAAGTATGAAATAAAATAAAAAGGAAGAATATTTTAAACTTGATAGAAGACTAGCTTCAACAAATACCTCTGAGGATAATTCAAAGTAGAATTTTACTGAGCAACAGAAAATCTTTTTGTATTAGTTTTTTTTGGTTACTGAGAGCTGAATCAGATTTGTCAATTGATTCAATCACAAGCATACTCTGAGAAAGCTATTTTTGCTTTCTGAAATTTCCATTTTTGGAACTGAAGTGCACTGGCATTCAAAGAACCAAACAAGTAACTCTCTTGAAGTTTCTGATGGTAGCTTAGTGGTTGGAATATTTCATCAAAAAATGTACAGTCTATAAATATATATTGACAATCTTCACACACACATATAATAGTGACCCAAAGGCTCCTTTTTCAATAGCTACTACACCAAGGTGTAGAGGAGGTGCAACTTCTTTCCCTGGATTGCATCACTTATCTTTGATCCATACCTTATAATAATGACTTAGGCAAGTACCATTTTTTGAGTCTTTGGTATGACTCAATTTGAGATTGAACCCTGATCTCCTGGACCATTGGCGAAGACTCTAACCATTATGCCAAATATATATATATATATATATATATATATATATATATGATGGTGCTTTTTATTTCTACACCTATGAGACTAAACAAATAAAGGGCTATCAGGATTCATCTTGCCATTTTCAATTACTTTCTCATAGCTTATAGGGCTAAGTCTGGCACAAGGAAACAACAGTGGGGCACACACTTGGGATTGAATTTACAACAAGTGACTCAGAAGTTTTAAAGGTGTCCATCAGGACTGAAGAATTATGTAATACTAGCATGGTGAATATAAAAAAAATGATGGGATGATTTACAATCAGCAATTATGCTGATAATCAGATAGCAAAGTGTGTATGCACGCTACTAAGTCATGAGGTCTAGGGCAGTAATGGCCCGACTATTTTACCCATATCTGGATGAAGAAGAGATGAATTCATACCTTTTCCAAAGACAAAATTGAACAAAAAGAGTTTCAGCCAAAATTTTAACCTGGCTTACTATTTCCACTTTCTATGTTGAAAAATGTTACAATATATATATATATATATATATATATATATATATATATATATGAGATATTTACTAAAATCAGTCTTCTATTAACTGTGAAAAAATTTCTCCACTTAATATATACTGACCAAAACTCTTGTTTGAATAATTTTTATAAAAGTCCTAAATTGTTTCTTTCACTCTTTCTTTATATATAAATTTAGTCTGATTTTTAAAAAATGATTTTTTCCTTTGTATTTTGCAGGATGAAAATATTACCAAGGGGATGGCGATATTTGACACTGTGCTCTGACAAACTACAGTCCCAAATTGTACATAATCAAAGAAAGCTAAACAAAATTTAAAAAAAAAAAAAAAAAAGCACCTGAAAACCACTTTGATTTAATTTCTGTAACAGTCTTTAAAACATTTCTCCTTTGATAATGTTGTACATACCTTTTATTAATGCTCCTGAGCCCATGAGCGGGAATATATGCACTGAACATTATCATAATGATACTGAAGAGTACCTCAATGTAAAAAAAAAGAACACACTACAAAGGAGTTTGAAAGTAAAAAAGAAAAGTTTTAAAAAAAGAAAAAAGAAAAGGACTAACTATTATCAACCCAAGCAACTGAGTATGCATGGACTGAAATTTCAATTAAAAAAAAAAATCTGCTAAAAATATATAACCAAATTGAAACCTTTATACACCACCACCACCACTACCACTATTACTTCCTTACAATGTTAATCTCACTTACTGAAAAGGTTAAAAAAAAAGACTGTTTGGGAATGTATATTCTCATATGTTTCTCTTTTCATCATAAATTTATATGGGGTTTAGGGGAAACAGTTGTTTTTGTTGGGGGGGGGGTTTCAATTATTAATATGAGGCTAAACTGGAAAGACAGTAAAATGCAGAGCATTATGGGATACTTTCCCCTTCAAAAGCATAATTGAAAGTTAATGATCCAAGTGCAAACTTGGGAGTGTGTGTATATTTTGGTTTTTGTTTTCACTCTTGCGAGTTGTTTAAGCAAAAAAATTTAATTTAAAAAGTATTCATTTATCCCTTGATCTCAAACCAAAAACTAACTGAATAAAGAGTAGAATATAGAAGATTTGGTTAATAGTCCTTTTCTGTTGATAATCATTTTAATAGTCTTTTTCTGTAGATGATCATTTCAAAATAGATTGTTATATTAAGGAAAATAGAAAATCATAACTATGTTTAGTTTAATTAAATAAAATCCGGTGTATGCATGTTTATATGCATTGGGGAAGCAATAGATAAAATTGTTTTAATTATGCATACATTTGTATGTGTGCTCACATAATACCTTAAACCTACAAGTTCTAAAATAAATGGATTTACATATTTATGCATATTGTATATGCATCTGTGTGACTGGGATACTTTAGCTAAAGGGATACCAGATAGATATTTCTTCTTTCAAACATTGTCTTTTCAGATATTTTTTTCCTAAAATTTATCCTGTTATTTCTTACAAATTCTTCACATAATCCAAGCACACGAGGATTTAACTGCACTTTTAATAAAAAAAAAAAATTCTCTTGTAATGAAAATTTAAATATTAATATCATTCAATTTTTTTGCCCCCTTCATTTTCATTTATTTATTGATTTATTTTTTGGTCGGTGGGGTCACTTTAACACAATGGCCATGATGTTAGATGGACATTGAGATTGGAAAAAAAATTAAGACAATGAAAAATATCAACAAAAATTTTCCCACAGATAAAATAAAATTCTTAAGCATATATTTGCTTACACTTATTTCAGCATGTCATCTGATTGGTTTCTTATTCCTCCTTTTTTCTTTCCAGTCTTCACCATCTTTCTATCTAAAATGGCCTTTTGATATTATATATATATATATAAATATATATATATATAGATATTTTTCAGTTATTTAAAATCAGCAAAGAAACATGATCCCTATAAAAAAAAAAACAAACAAAAGCACTGACCTTATAGCATACAGTCCCCCCCACCAAGATGATTTGTCTTTATATTCATTGTTATATTTGATAATATAATAATTCTACTAATAAGAATTTTTTAAATTGATGCATGCCTAATGACTTCCAATTTTTCCCGTGTGCTCTTGTTCTTTTTTTTGTTGAATATTATAAACATTATTGTTGTCAAAAAAAAAAAAAAAAAATGAACTTAGTGTGAATTGTTAATTTCAATTTAAAAAAAAAAACAAGTTGTTTTTTTTCCCTTGTTTTAGTAAACGATTTTAAATCGTAAATACAACTGATGAAAATGACGCTGACACTCCACAAACATTAACATTACAGATATGTGTATGTATTGTTTAGTATATCAGCTCAGAAAAGGGTAGGGTTATCTCTTCATTCTAAATTATATCAATTATTCTTAATGGCTGTAGAGAGAATTTGGAGCAAATAATCCAAGAGATGACATTTCAATTTCTGTTTGGTACACTCCACAGAACAAAAATAATCCAGAGACATAACAATGAAAAAAGAACAAACAATGTGTACAGTACTTGCATGCTGAAGAGAAGGTGTTCCCCCCACCCCCCAGCTGAATAACAAATTAAAAGGCCAATTCTTGCACTGAGCTTTTAGATGAACAAAATGATGAACTCAAAGCATTGACAAATATTTAGAAGGGAGAAGGTAAGTGTGACAATATCTATGAAGTATATTCATGTGTTTATTTGTTGGAAGTAAAGAACCTCATTGAATTGAGGTTGATTAAGGATTATTTCTACAAATAAAGAAAAAAATTAACAATTTAAATTTTTTTTCTGCAGGAGTTTGGGATCTTGACTAATTAAATTATTTGCAATGATTTTACTGGAAATTAAAATTTGAGTGTTATGAAATGAAGACCCCAATCATAAAAAGATGAAAGTCACAACGAATTAAAAAAAAAATCACTTTTTAGTGATAACCCAATATAAATTCTATGTATTGACAATTTTGAAGCCTTTAAAATAAAATAAAAAACAATTCAATATATATGAGAGAGATGTATGGCATGTGGTATTACTAGGTAAGAAAGTTTGATAAATCATCTTGATTATAATTAATCATGCTTAAGACTAACTAATCAAAGAAAATCTATCAATATTACATTAAAAATAATTTCTCTGCCCATAAGATATCCTGAAGAAGGAAGCTTGAAAACTAACTTATATTGATATACAGGCAGTTATATATATATATATATATATATATATATATATATATATGGTACAAAAGATTAAAATAAATATAGTGTAAGAGAAGAAAAATATCTTACGTATAAAACATGTAAAATATATTGAAAGTTCGAGTGAGAAAAGCTCTTAAAATGTTTAGTCTTTGATTTTTTTGTCAAAAAAAAAAAAAAAAAATCAATGCAGTTTGATGATGATGATAAATATTTCTTAAAGAAATCCCAGTATCTAATTTTTTAAATTCTGTATTTTATTCAGAGAAAACTATGATGCAATTTTTCTTTTTGTTATCCCAATTGAAAACCCTGTAAAAGACAGTAAAAAAAATAAACTGGGAGAAGACAATTTTTACCCACATTAACCTCAATTTTATATTTACTACTTACTTGATTTCTCTTATACACATTTCCAAATGTCAAAAATGAGGAAAATATACAATTTGAGGACTTTAAATTATGTATGTTAAATATTCTGTTAAAAAATATTTGCTCTGATCAAATTAAATAGGAGTGCTTCAGATTAGAATGACTTAGCCCATGCTTCAAAAATTATCTTTCAGTTTAATTAACATTTTAAAGCATTCCCATAATTCAATAATTTAAATATGTTAAACACACTTCATGCAGCAAGAAAAGAAGAGTAAGCTGGTGTGAATCCAGGATATTGAACAATATGGGGTCCAAATTGAAAAATCTGTAGAGGGCACAAATGTTGATCAATAACTTGGTGAGGAATTTAGAGATTTTCTGTGTGGGCATTTTTTTTTTCAAACTTATATTTATGGCATAGATTCCTTTTTCTTTCTTACATTTATGGCATAGCTTTTTAGTACTAGAATTGACTAAAAACTAAAGAAATTTACCACAGAACCAATTGATTAAAAAATAAGATGAAAAGGAAAAACAAAATACTAAATCTGTTCCATAATACTTGTTACAATTTTAACTTAACTTAACATTACTTGGGAATATTTGGTTTATTTTTATTTGAAAAATTTCATTGTCAAGAATTTTATTTTTCCAAGCAGTTGGTGGGTGTTCAGACTGAGATCCATGTCGAGTAAGATAACAGACAGAACTATGGGCCAGATTTTTATATTCAGCAAATATTTTTTCTTATGTTTATGATATGAATAGACAGCAAAAATTAGAATAATCTACTACAATCCTTATCACAATAATAAAGATAATATCCCTTATACTTATGATAATAGCAAAACTATTGACAACGACAGATACCACTGCCACCATCAACTTAACAGAGCTAAGCCTTAGGGACAGCTCCTTTTAATTAGAGCTAAGACTTTCTATATATTGATGAAATAAATCTCAAGGGTTACAAGAAATGATGAGAGACATGAGCATGGGGAATCCCTCAAGTTCTATGCTGAATGGCAATATTCTTGCTATCATTAAATTCCTTATTAAAAGCAACAAAATCTTACTGCTTACACCAGTAAAGAATAATGACATTTAGACTTTATCAAATAATTTAGAAAAGTTCAAATCAAGTAGTATGAGCATTAGTGGATGAGAAGGTCTGTGATTATAAACCAATCAGAATGCGGCCTGGACTTAACTGCAAAGCATTATTTAAGTAGTTCACCTGCACATATTTATACGATGTTTTGCGGCCTTAATGAGTGCATTATGTCACCTGTTACTCTACGTCTTACTTCACGTATAAAATATGAAAAAAAAAAAAATATAGATATATATGTGTGTAAATATCAAAGTACATTTTAGACGAGTGTGTTTCATAGGCTTATCCTACATTTCATATTAAACTTGATAAATCTTAAAGGACACAAAAAACATTTCTGCTGCCTTGTTTTAATCCAAAGAGGAAATTCAGCCACTTGATAAAATAAATATAATTAAAAAATAATCTTAAAATAATCATTTTTTTTAAATAAAATGTTTAAACATGAAATGAATGAATTACATATAGCTGACGCATACATATATACAAATACCTTTGTAGTTATTTTTAACACACAAATACAATAAAGTTTTTATTTTTATTCTGTTTTTCTCTCTGTTCATCTTTGTTTTAAAACTGCTAAAAAGAGTTTTAAAAACTTAAATTCTGCTGGAAAAATTCAGAAGGATTTTTTAAATGCTATTTCATCTTGTATTTATTTGATGCTATGATGGAAGATGCCATTTTTTCAAGTGGCAAGCAATATAATAAGTTATCTTTACTTAAATGTGTGCATGTGTGTGTATGTGTATACATGTGATTAATTTATTCAAAATTAAAGATGTGAATGTATAACAGAGATTTAAAATATCTCTGGCAATCATTGCATTTGTACTTGATACACAGCCTTTCATATGAGGATATATACACAAGTCGTTACTGAAACTACCATAATTCATGTTGAACAAAAAAAATATTATTGTAGTCATAGACTACACACAAATGACAAAGATGGACACAATACCAACTTTGAAATTAAAACGAGGTACTAAAACAGTCCATTCAAATAATGCTTGGTTTATGAGTTGAAGATAACCAGTCAATGTACCAGCCAAAATATGATAATAAAAAAAACAAAAAAACAATGAATGCAAGTACAGTTTGACCAAATTATGTTCAAATTGGAAAAAAAGTTTTCGGCCAATCTTGTCATTATCCTCACAACTTTAGTTGTATTAAAAAAACAAAAAAAACTTCATTCACTGAGGAAAAAGCTGTATCATATAAAACAACCCATTTTTTATATATACAAATGGCAAATTTATCCAATCAGCTGTCTACATAAATAAATATATATATATATATATATATATATATATATATATGGCCATTGTTATTTATATTACTGTCGACAATATTTTTCCTTCCTTTTTTCTTCTTCAGTACAAAAAATAAAAAAATAAAAACCTTGGAAAATACATATTTCTTGAACATACACACATTTGAAGTATAATAAAACCAATAAATGTGTGTGTGAGTGTGTGTGCATACATATGTATGTATACTTGTATATACATTTCAAAAGAAAAACTTTAAATTAATAGCTATGGACTGTGCGTTTTCAAAAAATTAAATAAAAAGAACCATCAGTTTTCCTTCATAAAATGCACAGAAAATATACTTTTACAACTGGATGAGTGTTTTTATTCCACAGAGTGTGTCATCCGTTGATCTTAGAACTAAAGTCCTATGCCACCCACTATTGTATGTATGTCATATTGTCTTGAAGAAAAAAAATATTTTCTATTTCTTTTGTACTGCTTAGGCCAAAATTCATACAATTCTTCACATTCTTCCTCTTTTCCTAAATTTACCAGCATAATGTTGATGTTTTTTGTTTGTTTGTTTTTTTCTCATTATTTTTTCTGAAAGTTGAATTTGCTGCTAATAATAATAATAATAATAATAATAATAGAAGAGAAATTAAAGCAAACACCAGGAAAGCCAAGATTATTCTTGTTACTATTATAATTGTTATTGTTATTATTACCATCATCATCATCAATTAAAGGGCTCATTAAGAATATTCACTGGGGTTTGCAATGGTCATACCCTCTCCCAACTTCTAATGGAATATAATTAGAATAGAGAAATATATATATATATATATATATATATATATATATATATATATATATATATATTACTAAAGAAAAAGAATAAATTAATTCAAATATAGAAATACAATGAGAGAAAATGAACTGAAGCAAATATAGGAATAAAAGATGCAAGCAAAAAAGTTTAAGAAACTAAAATTATTAAATAATTTCTCCAAGAAGAAAAAAAATTGATAAAGCTAAAAGCTTCTTTATTTTCTAATAAAGTGATTTCAAGAAATCATATGGAATATCCAGCAAGATACACCAGATTTTGGGTTAACTTGACTAATTGATCAACCTGTTCAAATTTCCTTAACTTTTTAATCACAACTTATACATCTAATGCAAAAAGGAAAGTATATATATATATATATATATATATATATATATACACACATACACAAGCATTTGAGGCAATTTTTAGTCCAAAATAAATCAGAAAAGTTTTTAAAGTGCTCAATGCCATTATCCATTTGTTGATCATTCAGGTATACTACGTGTGAAACTGAGTTATGGCCAGTGTATGTGTGTGTATATATATATATATATATATATATATATATAGAGAGAGAGAGAGAGAGAGAGAGAGAGAGATATGCAAGCAAGTTTCATTTAACATGATAGACAAGAAATATCTTAACTATATCTTATTTTGTTTTCTTACAAGGGAATGTACATAAAGATCAAGTGAATATAAGTACTCTCAATATTCATTTCCTTTGGGTTCAACTACTTTCAACTATTATTTGAACATTATCAAGAACAAGATATGCAATGTCATATAGGTCTAGTTGTTTTTGGATGAAGACATGTTAAATTGTTTTCAGCATTTCTTTTTAAGTATGCTAATATTTAAATTACATCTTAGAAGGCATATTAATTTGAATTGTGTGTCTGTGTGTGCATATCTATTCTTAAAAATCTCTTAATTTTTACAACAAAAATAAGTACTTAACAAATTTATCATCTTGCATATTGAGCAGCAAGAATTAATATGAATTATATTTCAAACTTAATTACAACAGAAAATTTTTTGAAAATGTGAAAATAACTGATAAACTCAGAATTATTAACCCCTTTTTTTCAAGCATTACTTATAAAAGAAAAAAATGATCATTTTTTAGCATGAATAAATGCTGATATTAATAAAAGCTTAGTATACTGTTAAATAAAACTAAACAAAAAAAGAAAACAATTTTCGTTAAAAATATTTTCAAAAGAGAAAATGTGTTCAGAAAATCTTACCCAGTCACATATTAACTCTCCTCTCATGTATAAACATTTTAATAGCTCTGTTCTTAAGTCAGAAATTAAAAAAATGCTTACATACATCACTAATTATGTGATAGATTTTGCCAGTGGAAAAACTACTGGAATCAAATTTAAATTTTTAAAAAGTAATAAAAACAAGCAAATTTATTTGGAAAATATGGACTAATTATTCAGCTTGGGTTCTGAAACAAAACCAATTCTTTCTTTTTAAATCTCTCTCTCTCTCTCTCTCTATTTGGGGATCACTGTTACCCAAGGGAAAACCAGTTTTATAGAACAAAGTTCAAACATTCAAAAACTACTTCATTTATTTATTTTTCTTAATGCATCTGGGAAATTCTGGACTCTTTGGAATCATAGTGGAATAAGTTACAAAGGATAACTGAAACACAACTTCTTTAAAAGCAGTTAAGAGAAGTGTTTACTTGTGTCACTCATATTGAGTCAATACAAAGACAAATGTTATCTGTTGGCAAGACTGGATAAAGAACACTAGGTCTATCTATTTATCCCAAGTATATTCAGATTTTTTTCTTTTTTGGACATAAAAATCTTTTTTTGACATAAAAATCTTTCAGTTAATTGATTTTAAAAAATTCTAATTTATCTTAATTCTTTTTAATGACGAACATTTTTTATTTACTTCAACACTTTCCATGACTTAATCTTCCTACAATTTCTTCAAAGTCAAAATGAATAAATAATTCCAATTGTTTTCAATTCTATGACTTAAAATTATAAAGTCTATTACATTTTATGTTATAAAAACAGATTTTTAAAAATACATAGAAAATTAAGTATTTTCATAAAAGTAACTAAACTGGATTTCTTATCACATCATTCTTTAGTGTTCTCTACAAACTCATTTACTTATAATGAATTTTATTAAAAAGATTCCTCTCTGAGCAATTCCTGAAAAGTTAATCATCTTTATTATAATATATCGTTGAACATTTATAACATATTC
This sequence comes from Sepioteuthis lessoniana, assembly GCA_963585895.1. Lineage (NCBI taxonomy): Eukaryota > Metazoa > Mollusca > Cephalopoda > Myopsida > Loliginidae > Sepioteuthis > Sepioteuthis lessoniana. The sequence goes on from OY757923.1 coordinate 42,431,171, forward strand.
AACAATGATATAACACTTTCACTTAAAGGTCAATATAGAAATTACACATCTTTGTATGTGTACACCTTATAAAATTAATACTATCTTTTGTATTTGTTGTAAGTTTCCATTTCAAGGAAATTCTAAATTGAAATTTAGGATTAATTATGTTAAATAATATAAAAGCAAAATTCTATCCTTACTTAAGTTTTCCATTTGGGTAACTGACTTCTTACTAGACCAGCAATTGTCTTTTCTATAATATATCGATATATAAAGCTTTCTTCTGTAAAATGATCCCATTTTTATACAAAATCATGACCATGGTGATAGCCCCAGTGTATTCTCAAGTGATTTCTTGACCCTCTCTAAGCTTTGTCAATCTATACCAAACTATAAAATGATGCCTACTTCTAAAAATAAATATAAATAAAAACAAACATGAAGGCCTGCTGCTCTTTATCTTTCAATACTATTTCTGCAGACAGAATCTTCCATTATATTTGTCAATCGCATGTACCCTGTACCCTGTGGAGCACTTATAAATAAAGTGAGTGTATTAGTATCAAATCAACTGTCTTTTTTTCTTATCCTTGTCTTGTTTATGCTTCATGTTCTTCCTTACAGTATATATATATATATATATATATATATATATATATATATATATATATATATATATATATATAAGGATCATTCAATAAATGAGGTGAATTTTTCTAAGGAGTGGGCTAACAGTTGCAAATTTTTCAAGGAAATCATGTGATGGGTCCTTTCATGTTCCAAAACAATGTCAGTATGACTTTCTTGACTAACTACTGCATCCAGAACTTTTTCTTTGCCAGAGAGTCAATGTGTTTTCACTCAATAGACTATCTTTTCAACTCAGGCTCATAGTGGCAAACCTATATTCAGCCCATTTGTAAATATTATTTTAACTAAAACATGCTTTTCCATACACATCACATATTCTTCTGTAAATTTAATCTGGAGCTCTCTGATTGTTTTGTGGCAATTCAAAATGGCAACGTATCAAATATTTTTGCAGCACTAGAATAAATTTTGCTATATACCAATTCCAAAAAAAATGCAGAGTTTACACATATAGAAAAAAAATCCTTTTTTTTTTAAAATTTATTTTGCATTTTAAAAAGATTTCCCTTATTTATTGAATGACCCTTGTATATATAATGGATTCCTGTCAATTTTGATATATAACGGCTCAAAAGCTTTTATCACTTCTGATGTTTGTGTCTCAGAGATTTCAAACCAGCCATATATTTGCATACAAGTTCAAAGATATATATATATATATATATATATATATATATATATATATATATATACACCCTGTCTGAAGTTATTAAGCAAATCAAATAAACATCAATAATTCAAATTTAGTTTGGAAAAAATTGTCAAATTTTTAATAATCAATTTAGTAGATGTCAACTCAAAGCCTGAGTTAAAATTTTAGGTAGTATCAATATGTATTATTAAAAGTAACAAAGTTATTTGATATATTCTAAAAAAATTGCCATCTGAAGTTATGCGAAACCAAATCCCAACATTTTACTTCAATAAAAAGGTAATAAAATCATCAAAAATTGATCAACACCTATAGCAGAACAAAAAGAAAACCGCATATGATAATTCTTTGAATCCCTTAGATTTTGTTATTGTCACCCTTCTTCTCAAAAATAACAGCCAGTAATCTATTATACATTTTGTTAATTTTTTTTACTTCAACAAGTTCAATTTCTGACTGTAGTTTTAATCACTTCCCATAGGTTGCTTTGCTGTTATACTGTATGCCATCTTTATATAATTCTATCTTTATAATTAATGATAGATTTTTGATCAGATTCAGATCATGAGTAAGCTTAGATATAGGAGAAGAGACATTGTTGTACATAAATTCACACTTCACTGTACAACTACGAAACTGGAACTTGTACTATGCAAAGAAAGTTATTCCATAAAATCACAATAGTTAGTACTGTTCAGTTTAACTCCTTCATCAACTTTTCATGGTCTAATAATGGTTTGGTTAACAATTATGGCCCAAAACATCACACTACAGTCTCCTTATAGACTTCTTTTAGCCACAGGCATGTCTGAATTGTATAAAATTCATTCTTAGGTCCATGAAATATCACTCCAGGTTCATCTGTGAAAATTACTTTTGAAAAGTCAATTTTCACATATTTTTGGGCCCTCTTTTGATATTTTAAAATATTTGCTTTAGTAAAAGGAGCTTGCTTAAGAGATTTTTTTTACAGATTCTAATTCATAAAGTATTCTAATCCTTTTGTCTTTTTGACTCCCTCAATGCCAGCCTTTTCAAAGATCAAAAGTGGTTGTTTTGTTATAACTCACTTTAGTTTATATTCATATCAAGGGAATAAGTTCTTAAAGCCTTTTTCTTTGCTTCAAGTTCTCAACTTAGTTATATCTTCAAAAGCCTTCTTTATCATTCAGTAATCTTTGTAAAGCTCCTTTGATATCTCCAAAGAGGACATTCCCTCACTCAATACTTTTGTTATTTTCTATTTTTTAACTGTTGTTAGATCCTTTGCTTTACTCATGTTTCAACATATATTAAGAAAAAATAGTTTTTATTAGATTTCAGAGGTCTTAGTGTAATCTGTATACTAACTTCAGTCAGTTCTTTTTCATGAATTCCAAAATGGCAGAAAATTTGAGTTGTTGTTTTACTGAGTGTGAAAATGAACAAGTTAAAATTTAACAAATATTGGTTGAATTATTGAGGTTTATTTGATTTACATAACTTCAGACAGGCAAGATTTCTTCTAGACCAAAGATATCAAAATATCATTTCTAGTGGATATTTTTGGGTAGCATTAATTACTAAATTCTATTGCATTGATACAGTAACCAAAAATAAAATTGAAAAAAAATGAAGTGTACTTATTTTGGAATTGCAAAATATTCCTATTTTTTGGTTACAAAGTTTCAATGCTGTAGAATAAGGGTCTTTAACTCAATGATACAAAAGGGCCATTTTTCCTTAGAGATTTTGTTTGCCAAAATTGAGGTGGGGAGAGGAAACAGTTGCTTTTAATATTTCTGTGTTTTATGGTAATAAACCTAATAGGTAACTCACAAGACCCTTTAGTTATCAAAATGAATTTACATATGACGATAAACATCTGGGGGTAAGTGAAATACCACTAAAAGTCTATGTGAATAAAAATACAATAAAAGAATTATTTTGTTTTATTTACAACTAAGATGAAATAGAGTTCTTATTTTCTTTATTTGATCTCAATCAATTCATGATGATTTTTGGTAATATTTTGTAGCAACCAGTGATTCTATGTTTGGCTTTAAATGATATAAATAAGTGAGTCTTGATACAGATTGTAAATGCTTATCTGTAATTCTTAACAGTAATACAGATTTATTTATTTTCATTGTTGAGAAAAACTGTTCACAAACACTTGCTTCCAAACATTGCCAGATTTCTAAAAGTTGAGGAAAATAATTTGAGAAATCCCTTATATGGAAGGAAATTGTAGAAATCCAGAACTATGACCTTTTCATATTTTTGCTTTAGTATGGTACTATACTATCAACTCCACCTGAAATTCCTCAGAAATGATATCAACGTCAATGGTCAGCAAAATACATAAATTGCTTCTTTTTTTAAGAAATTTTGAAAATGATCAACCTCTGCATCCTGTTTTAAAATTATATAGACATGGCTCTGGAAGTCACATGGGTGCCATCTACTGATTATGCTTTGGAGAAAATTGGCAGGTACATTTTAATGCGGATTATTTTATTTTTGGTAACTCAGGCACCAGATTAGATCAACATGCAGATTGAATTAGAAGATATAACAAAGAAAGACTGAGATTAAAATCATTAAATGTGAATTCTACTCGCTACCGAGAATAAAAACAGACTGAACTGAAAACAATGGAATTCAAGTAATTTGTTTCATATATAAAAGCAAAATTTGCTTGTATTCTTATTATTCTTCACCCTAATTATAAATTTAGTTGTGTTTCTTTTCTTTTTTCTTTTTAAGTAAACTTGTCTGCATGTTGAAAGATGAAGGAAGCAGGATGAATATATGTAAACATTCTTTATAAATAATATTAATAGGAAAGGAAGGAGGGTGAGAAAGAAGAGATAAGTATATTCATTAAGCGTTTAAGTAAATTATGGTTGTAAATTAGTAGAATATTTCCAACTAGAGCAACAGAGATGCTGACAAATCAGGACATCTGTCTCACTAAATGAAATTTCATTTTTTAAGAAAGAATGAAGCAGCTGGGGTAAAAAATGTCAACTTTTTGGAAAATATTAATAACAAAAATGTTTCTACTGCAGGATGCATGCAGCTCACACATTGAGTGATTGTGACTTCTGCTGTAAATTTTCATAATAATACCTAATAATATCTGCTTTGATTGTATAATGTCTCACTAGAAAGAATAAAATCCAATTATCTTTAGTTTAGAATTTTTTATGAGCAATACTGTATTTCATTTGTTTTTCTCTTTTCTTTTTATTGCTTTACTTTATCAGTTTTTTCACTCATCCATTCTTAAGTTGTTAAATTAAACCTGGAATTCAAAAATCACCTTTGTCAAGACTTGAACTCATATCTAATACTTTTACAATTCAGTTACAAAAAACTGATTTCAGATTCTTGGATGAAACATTTCCAATAATCATATATATATATATATATATATATATATATATTGAGACGAAAGTCTTCATCTTGTTGCTCTTTATCTCCACAGCTGGATTAAACTGGGAATTCAAAACGAATATATTTTCATGAACACAACTTATTCAAATTTCACATCTTTGCTATTAAGCTACAAATACTTATGATAAAGTAGAGATCTTATTAGTCTTATTTCAGTGACTGTTTTTATTTTTTCACTTTATTCCTTGCTGTATTATTGATCACCTTATAGTAGTAATTATTGTAATTATAATACTACTAAGTTAATGGAGGATTCAATATTTTCACAAGTAAAATAGACTAAAAATTCTCTTCCAAAAATTTGAGTATTAATGAAAATGCTTGATCTCTTCTCCTTAAAATAAGCTAATTTCTATAAGAAGATAATTAACAATATATTATAGAATAGAATCCAAAGAAAGAGAAGATGATACAAAAACTACTGCTGAAAATGTAAATTAATGATTACTTAGACAATTCAATGACCAAATTTAATTCCATATTATGGAATGCAAATTGGAATTATCTCAAATTGCTTCTTTATTCCAAATTTCTAGTTATTTTTAACCAGTGAAGAATTGTATGTCTACAAATTGACAAAAGAAGTGAGCGACTAAAAAAGAAAAAAAGATCAGTGAAAAATTACAACTAAAATATGTTTTGTAAAAGTACTTCACCTGAAAAAAAGTTTAAGAGTATTAATATTTTTAGATGATAGAAAAATAAAGCATAGAAGAGAAAATAGAAAAAAATGATTGGTAATGAATAAAAATCTTGCCCAATCATTACAGATTTAAAAGTCTAATTGGTCAGATAACATAACAGATAAAATACACCAGGATTATCTTAAGTTACAAAAATAAAAATGCGAGTCAAAAGTTTTGCAATATTTTGGTTGTACATGATACACAATTTTGCAGCAGCAGTTGTGAAGATGACAAACCACACTGAACTATTAGATGCCAAAGCTCTCCTGATACTCACCAGATTTCCCTTCACAGCTTCTTGAACAATCTGGTTACTGAACTGTGATCAACTGTGCTTTCACCTTTTGCACAACAAATATTTTAGTTACTTTCACTTTGTTATGGCCACTAGTTTGAACTCATAAAGCATAGATTCCAGGATTAGACTACACATTCATCTGTGTGGCTTTCAAATCACACACAATGTAAAGCAATGCACAATGTGTCAGCACACCAACTATCACAATACTACTAATTACAGCCAGTACCTTTTATAGATTGAACTGCTTTGGTCACATGATGTATGCACCACAAGCTAGCACATACCAAAATATCGCAAAAGTTTTGAGTCACTTGAATATTTGATGGCAAATAATCCTAACCAATTAGTTTTTATGTTTTAAAAAATAGATAAAAATTATCTTCCAGATCTTATATGCAAAGTTGAATCTTTTTTTCAAAATCTTTTTCAGGTTTTTGAGTTGCTATACCAAGCTATGCCTCTTCATGACATCTCTTAGGGTAATGGGAGGGTTACTTGACCATGGATATCTCCTCTCCAAAGAAAATATGACAATGGTACTTGTGCCAAAGAATGATCCCTAAGCTGACTTAAATGACCCCCAATCCTTGACTTAACTCAAGGCAGCATGTTACCCAACCACATTGATAGGGGATTTAAAATCTGAGTTTTCTTCTCAACCAGTTTACCAACCTACAAGGTAAAAAGAGTCCAGTCTTCCCTACTATTTATCCATGGGTTGGGGTGGAAGAGATGGATTCCAAACTTTTCCAAGTGAAACATCAATTGTGTCCAGGATTTAAACCCAAGTTGTCAATTCTGTTTACTATAAGTATTAGACTATATATCCCTACATAAAGTTTCATTATCTGGTAGGCTAGGATTTATCTAGACACCATAAACTAACACTATTTGCATCAAGCCAAACTTTATAACATTGTAATATTAACTATAAATAGGAGCAAGCCAGCCAGTCTTATATACTATTAAATCCCATGTTCTGTTATCCTTGCCAGTTGGATGAATTTCCAAACAATAATTTGCAAGTGACATAAACAATATGTTCCATAGCAACATGCAAAATGATGCAAATATAGTTCTCTTTCTTTCAGGATGCCGTAAGAAGACATGAGTTTTATACATCTGTGGATGCCCACCTTCAATGGACTAATGCCATAAAATCCACTGTTAGGTTATCTGCTCTTGCCTGCAAGATCAAATTTCAGAATTATTGCTTGAAAGTGACATAAGTAATAGCTATAGCAACAAGGAAATAAACATGAATATAGTTGTTCTTCTCTAAGCATGCAATAAGAAAATAAGTTTTTTTTTTTTTCATTCTCTATCCTCATCCCAATTCAAGGGACCAGGGCATTCTGTAGCAATAACACATACGCAAAGCTGTTCTATGCTGACACAAAACGCAGTAAATGCTGATCATAATCAAAGAAACATTATTACTAAGTAGATAAAATGGACCATATTTCATCTTTACTATGCACACTTACACTTTTCCTTTTTTGCATCTTTGTTTCTGATTGATGACACATCAATAAAATTATGTCATCAGAATCGTCCCTTGAATTTCTTCCTGAACAGAATTTAATACTCTAAATGTATGAGTATTATAAGCAAGAAATCACTTAACAGAATGAAGAATTTTAGATTCAACCAACTCTATTGAAGGAAGGAGATATATTGCTATATGAAATAACAAACTCCCGGAGAAATGTATGCAAAGGAAAATTTCTACCTGAAACAGTTTTTCTTGATTCCATATCTACAGTTTTTGATAGCATATAGGACTTTTTTTTCATCCCAGAAAATGGTTAAAAATATTTCCCTGGTCCAACATAAGAAGTTGAGGTACGAGGTAAGTAACTGTTTACTCTGACATGATAGAATGCAGATATTTGTGTCTTCTCTAACTTCTTATAAGATTAGATGTAAATAGTCAAGGAAGGGTCTTATCTGTCATTGAATACACTATTTAATTCTGAATTCCTACAGCTGAAGAATGGATCAGTTCAAAGTGTGATAAAAAGCTACAAAACAAAAATAAAATAAAACTGTAAACGGCTAATTAAATCTTATTAAAATCTGTGAAATAAATGATTATTTAAAAAAGTATTATTATGTTTCATTTAGATATTAAAATAATCTTCTTGAAAAAGAAATTTTATTCAAAATGCACTAAATGAAACAAACTTTACAAAATGTAATGAGGATCATTCATTAAATAAGGTGAATTTTGCCATAGGAGTTAAAAATAAGAAACACTGTTTGATCTTTTTTAAAGAAATTAATAGTGATGGGTCTTTTCTTGTTCAGTATGAAACCATTTTATTAATAAAAAAAAAATAATGATTTGTAGACATCGACCCTTATCCCTGACCAGTTGTATGCATAACAGTTTGGGGTATATTACTTCTTAGTAACCAGAGTTGATGGATAAAAATGGATTGCATATTTAGAATCAGCAACTAAAATTTACTTAAAACAGACTAATATTTCAGGCAGTCAATTTTATGTTTCCAAGTGTTATTATTTCAGCTGTTATCATGATGATGTATTAGTCAGTTTGCTTTCCAGTCTTGTTCAAGTGTCTATTGTAAGAAGTAATATATGTTATGCAAACACATGTTGGTGTATCAATAAGCTTGCAGCCTGACATGGCTAATAGCTGAACTTTGATCTAAAGTTTTTACTGTACAATGTTGGATTGATGTGATTAAGACTCATCAATGAATCAAGTGCATTTACGAGGTTGGAGATTATGTTGTAAAATGAATATTTTTTCCATATACACTGTTTGAAAGTACCTAATGATTTATGAATATCTCAAAACCGGTTGTGTGGCCTTGATGTAATTTTTCAATTAATCAGAAGGACCCTTACTGCATGTATATGAACAGACTCTAAATTAACATAACCATATATATATATATATATATATATATATATATAATAAGAAAGATATGACTATACTCAGATCCTAGGCAAAGCACGTAGATATGACTATACTCTTATCCCAGGCAGAGCATGTAGATATGACTATACTCTGATCCTAGGCAAAGCTCATGGATATAAATATACTCTGATCCTAGGCAGAAGTACTGTAAATAATCCTGTCATTTTTGACAGGAACTATGCTAATTTTCATAACTGATTTATTCTTGTGAAGTCACGTTTTGCTTTCTCCATTTAACCAGAATATATGACTCAGTATTTTTATTGCTTATTCTGTATCTTGAGACTGAATGTTTCATTTGTTATTGATCCACAATTAATTCTAAAGGAAATGTTAGACAATAATTGAAGTTTGTGTGTTTGACTCGAAAATAAACTGCATAAACTGTAGTGAGCTCGTTTCATTGAGTCAAGGGAAATGACTATAAATGTAGTAAACAGAATTGAAAAGGCATTGATTGGGTTAACAATGAACTAATTTATTGCTGATATTCATAAGCAAGAAAATAATCAAAGCTAAATGATAGTTTCGAGTGACGTAATAATAGAATTGAGATGCGTATCTTTACACGTTACAGTTCAACAGCCAACGCAGCACTGAGAAAAGGAAATTTTTTTGTGTTATCCCATAAAATGTGTCGGAATACGTCAAGACATAGATGGAGTAATGTTATTGTTAAGGAAAATGGACTCAGCTAGCCAAGTTCAAATCTGGGATGAAATTGTTTGCATTTCACTTTATACTAAATGCTCTTTTGAAAGAAAGAATTGTTGCCGATTCAACACAATCCTTGATCACAATAAACAAATGTAGTTTATTTGTTAAGCTTTAGCTGAGTTGATGGTCATCTTTGATACTAATGGATGAACATTCAGAAATATGGCCATTTATAGGGTGTCTCATATACATGTGACCTATGTGACTGCTAATTACTCTTCTAATGACAATGTATTCTTTTTTGCTTCAGATTTGAAACTAGTATACTATAACAACTATTAATCTTCAATCTCAATACATTGGACAAGAGAGGAAAAAATATTTTGTTTCACTCCTTATTTGGAGATAAAATCATTCAAAACTGTTCCAAAACAGATACAACCCATTATTTCTGAGACAAGAAACTCAAAAAAAGATTGCTTGTCCCGAAAGCTGATATCATCACCATGTTGTACTGCTAGCATGGATCTCCCTGACCCTCTCTCTCCACCCGTCTCTATCATCCATCACTCCTGAGAGGTCTTCAAGGCTATATCCTGTATCAGCACAGAGCTGTTGTATATAGGATCTTGCTGGTCATCCTGCCTTTGCTCATCCATGTGAAGGGGTCCACAGGAGTATATTGCTTATAAGTTCGTCCTTACTTCTCCAGCAGTGTCCAGTATGTCTGGTTCGTCTAACCTGAATAGTTTTTGTGATGGGTGGTAGGTGGCTGTACAACTGCTGTTTTACGGGGTGCTGTCTCCAGGACTTGTTCAATATAGCTCACAGCATTCTTGTGTAATTGCTGTCAAGCTTTTTCTCTATACATTTAATTAGCATCCATGTAGTGCATTCATATAGCAGTTTCGACACGACCGCTGCTGGAAAAAAACTGCATTTTATTTTATCGGTCAGGTCGGATTTCCACATGACCGATAGCCTATCAATAGCTGTCCATACCTTTGCTAGTTGCATGTTCATGTCTTTCTCAGTTGATGAGACACTGCTTCCTAAGTAGATGAACTTACCCACCTTTTAGTGTAGACATGTCACCTCTTTGATTAAAGCACATATATTCTGTCTTGTCTGCATTGACATGGAGGCTTATGCCACCAGCTAAACCTTACATCCATAGCGGCCAAGATCAACAATGCTCTACTTACTACGTAACCACATAGACCTGAAAATTGAGAAAATACTTAGGAAGAACCAAAATGGCTTTTGGAGAAGTCAGTCTACGACATTACAAATTTTAATTATCCATTGAATTCTAGGTGTACATGCAAAAAAACCTTGAGGCAACAATGTTATTTGTCGACTTCTCCAAGGCTTTTGACTCCATACACAGAGGGAAGATGGAGCAAATACTTCTCACTTACGGCCTCCCCAAAGAAACAATTGCAACCATAATGATGCTATGTAAAAACACAAAAGTAAAAGTCCATTCACCGGATGGAGACACAGACTACTTCGACATTGTAGCAGGTATGCTACAAGGACACTCCATATCTGTTTATCATTTACCTAAACTAGGCGCTTAGAACATTTATTGATTTAATGAAAGCAAACAGTTTCAAGCTGACAAAGGAAAGAACCAGAAATTACCCTGCATAAACAATTACGGACTATGCCAATGACATAGTTCTTCTGGCAAATACACCCACCAAGCTGAAACCCTGCTACATAGTCTGGAACAAAAGCTGATATAATAACAATTAAAAAAAAACCTTGATTTGATGTGTCTAGCTACAGGATGCATTTTTTACGGGACATGTTCTAAATGACTGCTATTGTACTTGCCTTGGTAATAAACCATTATCATATTAATGGGTTGCATCTATTTTGAGACATCCTGTATCTGAACAAGTTAAAGTATTAGTTTATTTCATTAGAAATAGTATTGAATGAAACATATTTTTGCAAACTTAATGTCTTGGTTAATCCCAAAGCCAAACTTTTGGTTGGTTTTTTGTTTTATGGCATATCAATCCTTTTAGGGTCATTTAACACCTGAATTAAATTTCAAACAATTCAGCTTAGTTTAAGTATAGTTTTTGTTTTCAAACTGTTAAATATCAAAACAGTTTTATTTCAAGCAATTCAGTTTGGCATAAGTACACAGTTTAGTTCAATTTGACCTATTGATAGGACCCTATCAGGTGCTACCACTCTGGGCCAGAGTGAACCTGGGAGAAATGGCAATGATGGGGTACTCCGCATTCCCCAAAGCCCCAGTATTACTGGAGCCTCATCATCAGATTGTTTAGTGTCATATCCAGGACACTCGTTGGTGGGGTCTTACCTCTCTGCAGAGAAGCAGTCAGTGTATTCTACAGCCCCAGCCAACTGGGCAACCAAACTTTTTTAGACCTTATTTTTCGATTTAGGTGTCATAGGGGAATGGGAAAAGTTTTAGTAAACTGGCCAGGCTTTGCCAACTTTATTATTTTTTATTACATTACCAAAAATCCGATATCATTTATACAACTAACAATTCAGATATAAAGAGGACAGGATGACCCACCAGAGAAAAAAACTGCTTTGAAAGCAGCAATGAATTACAACAGCAATATCTCATCTTGGAAAATGAGGACAGAATGATGAAATAAAGGTCAAAATATATGAAAAATTGTTTGGTTAGATTTAATGGATTTTAATGGTATGTGAACCCACCAAGGGATATTTCATGCTGAGAGCTTATGAAATAAGCTATGTTGTATGTTTACAGTTACATTTTTGTAGTTAATGGGTTTGACATTACTTTAGCATCATTGGGAATCATGTTGCAGGGTTAATTTAAATGGTATTGATTAGGTATATGTTTATATCTTTTGATATAATTTTGTTTCTCTCAAAAAAGGGTAGAATTTCATCTATGTTGATTTTACAATTAGATCTTTCATATTTTTTCCATTGAAAAGATGTTTTTTGATGTGAGTGAAAATTTTCCAATCAATGTGAAAATGTTTAACAGTCCACAAAGTGTTTGACATGTGATACATTGGGGTTGTTGTTCTTGTTTGAGTATAAAGAAGTGTGTAAGTATTGTGTGACAAACAATTCTGTACTAAACAATCCACAAAGGTAGATTGTTCTCATTCTATTGCCTGTCCCTTCAACTATCTTGTATCAGTTAATTCACCTTCCTTATTACTTCACCCTTGTAATGTTGCTTCTCTTTCCAATGAATCCAAGGATTGAACTCATTCCTATCAGGTAGATTCCTACCAGAAGCTCTTAACCAATGACTATCTCTTAACCATTGTCAAATAAAACAATTAAGAGAACATTTTTTCTTAAAACAACCCTAATAGTTTGGTTTGGTTTTCTGGTATATCAAACATTGTTGGTTATTTAATACCAAATCCTGCTTTTGTTAAATATATGATTTATAAACACATTTTGTAAATATTCACAGTTCAAGGATTAAACAGTTCTGTTTCTAACAATTCAAGTTACCATTAGTCAACCAAAGTAAATGGTTCCAAGTATGGCTAACAATCCAATTAAACATTACTCATTTGTTTACACATAGTTAAATGATCAAACAGTTATATATCAAGCTATTCAGTATAGCATAAGTCATTTGTTTGCACTCATTTTAAATGTCGAATGGTTCTATTTGATCCATAGATAGGACCCTATCAGGTCCTACCACTCCAGGCCAGAGTGGATCTAAGAGCAATGGCAATGAAAGGGTACTTTGCATTCCTCAAAGCTCCAGCATTACTAGAGCCTCACCATCAGATTGTTTGATGTTATACCCAGGACACTCATTGGGCGGGGTCTTACCTATCTGCAGAGATGCACTCAGTGTATTCTACAGCCCCGACCGGCTGAGCCATGGAATAATTAATGTGCTGACTGGGCAGCTTAAACCTAATGTCATTTTTATCTGGCTCTTCAACAAGACATGGAGAACAGAATGAGAACAGTCTATTCTTGAGGAATGAATAAAGGGTTCCAGTAAAAAAAATCCATGAAGGTTACCTGCTAGGACAAAGAATATGAGAGGAAGGCTGGAGGATAAAGTGACTAAAACATTGTGAGTCTAACAACCGAAATGAAAACAATAGTTTTAAATTCTCATCTCAGAATTTTAGACATATATTTAAATATATCAGAGATATTATTATCATTTGAAAAATTGGTACAATATAAACTTCCAACCAACAATCCTTTTTTTTAAATCATGACAAATTTTGGTTTGGTTGGGTTCTATGGCCTATCAGCCATTGTAAGTTATTTAATGCCAAATCCTCTTTATACATATATATTAAACATATAATTTGTAAACATATTTTGTTCGTAACATTTTTAAATGGGCCTGAGCTCATTATTTTTTTGGCACACAGTTAAATGGTTTCAATTGTTGTTATTAAACATTAATTATTCGATTGGTGACATTGAAATGGTTACAAAATAACCAGATGGGGTGTCACCTTGCCAAACACAGGAGTTATTCTTGTGGTTTTACCCTGGTCATGCTGTGCCAGGAAATTTTGTGATTAACCAAGATTAATTCATTTTCCACTCATGTTGTGATTTAAGATCCAGACAACAAATCACCCACTATCTGTTTTGCCAATAAGACAGACACTTCCACACAATTATGTAAGGAAAAAAAAAAGAACTGAAAATCTGTGATCACAAACAAAACAACAATGATAGAGTTTAGTACATATTATAGAAATTCTCCTTCATCAACTTTTTACATAATACAATTTTTTCAGAGACCGACAGGTATTAGCTTATTTTCTCTCTTCCACTCCGGTGGTACAATACAAGGCCAGTAAGCTTAGAGTCAGGGGAAAGCCACTTTACATCTGCCGTCAAATTCAGTCTGAATCAGTGTTTGTCTCAGTCTTTTTTTTTAGCTTTGGTTTATGTATTTTTCATGGCTTGGTTAGGGGTGTGTAGGGGTTATTTCAAAAGCCCATCAACTTGTAGTAATTTATGTGCATAGTAAATTCCACAGCAAATTTCAAAGCAAAATTTAGTTACTGAAGTAACTTTGATGATCAGTTTACTTTGAAATAACAACATTTTGTTTTCATGTTTTTTGTTTTTTTATCAACAGACTTTTAAAATCTTTAGAAAACAATAATTTTCTTCTGTCTCTGAATAATTCAGATGTTTGACAAATTCCTTTGAGCAAGAGATTTCAAACACCGATTTCATAGCAGAAATTTACATGATAAAATAAACAATATGCTTCTTACTACACATCCCATTCAAAAGCTATTATACATTCGCAATGTACATTCTCTAGTCTCCTAAAATCCACATTAACTTCATTCCTTTTTCTAGGTATTAAACTTCCTCTGTCAGTCTCAGAAATCTGCTATGTTATAACAAGTATTGCTTTTAAACACTTATTCTAATCAATACCAGCATTTACACAGGATCAGATTATTCCAGGTATTGCTATGCAATACCAATAATTCAATTTAGGCACCAAGTTAAAGTTTCAAGTATTGCTATTTAGCACGAATACAAAGGTGAGTACAGGAATAATTACCAACACAGGAACATGTATTATCCATTAAAATGAAGCTGGCCCTTTGTGGATCACATCCCTACTTCTCAACATAGTCACTGTTTCTCTCAATAGCAATGTTCCACCATTGAATGAGAGCATGTATCCCTGCCTCATTAAATTCTATTGACGTCTTTGAGCCACTTCATCATTGCAGTTTTAACTTCCTTGTCATGGGCATAATGTTTTCCTCTTAAACCCTCCATCATGGGGCTAAAGAGATGATTGAAGGCACTAAGTCTTGCCAATTGGTAATCTCCTCCTTCTGCATGACAATGCTCAACAACACACAAGCATTAGGATAAAGGAAACAATTGCCTCATTCAGGTGGACAACTTTAACACATCCCCCAATACTCAGTAGACTTAGTTCCTTCAGACCCTCAACTAAAATTCAGTCAACAGTTATCTAAGTGACATGACAAGTAATAGAAAAAAGAACTTCATGAATCCTTATACATATCAAATTTTAAAATCTATTAAATAAATGCAGTCAGCTCAAATATTTTTTACTAGTAACCGAACATTAGTCTAATGATTAGAGTGTTCACCAATGTTCAATCCCAGGTCGAGTCGTATCAAAGACTGAAAAAATGGTACTTGATGCTACCTTACTTAACACTCAGCATTATAAGGTAAGGATCAAGGTAAAGTGGAGCAATCCAGGGAAAAGAGTAGTGCCCTCCCCTACACCTTGGTGTACTAGATATTGAAAAGACAGCAACCCCAGTGGTCATTTAGAATCCACAGCAGTGATTGGTCAAGATATCACAAGATCAGATGACATCAGGAAAATAGTTTGAATAACCCATTTGTTCTAGCGGAACAATTGAATGAAATAGTGTTTCCACCTGTGCTCTTAACTCCCCATAAAGATCACATGGGTGAAATGGTTGTTGTAAAATAAAAATGTGCCCATAAGAATAGTGTCTACATTGTTTTTATCTTAGTGAAGAAGTAAGACAGTTGAGGTTACAGCAATGAACAAGACCATAAGAGAAGACAAGTTGGTTGGTTGGTTGGTCATTTTGTTTTACGACATATCAACATCAAATTAGATTTTAAACAATTCAGTTTAGTATAAGTATAGTTTCTATTTACAAACAGTTAAATGTCAAAACAGTTCTATTTCAAACAATTCAGTTTAGCATAAGTACACAGTTTCAATGTCAAAACAGTCGTATTTCAAGCAATTTAGTTTAGCATAAGTACTCAGTTTAGTTCTATTTGACCCATAAATAGGACCCTATCAGGTGCTACCACTCTGAGCCAGAGTGGACCTGGGAGCAATGGCTTTGAAAGGGTACTCCACATTCCCTAAACCTCCAGCATAATTGAAGCTTTACTATCAGATTATTTAGTATCATATCAAAGACACTTGTTGGTGGGGTCTTACCCCTCCACAGAGAAGCAGTCAGTGTATTCTACAGCCCCAGCCGACTGCGCTAGAGAAGGCAAGAGATACAGCACAAAGTGACAATGACAATAATGATGGGAACCAGAACAGAACTGAATAAAAGAACAGGTGGGAGGATCAGATCTGAGCAATAATAAACATAGACACATGATGTAAGATATAAGAGTAAACTTAGGAGCAAGAAAAAGCTTTTGTAGCAGTATTCTAACCTTGTGCCAGACTCAGCTAAAGTGACATATTCTCTTTACAAGCTTCATGCTAAATTACAGCCCAGGGAAAATGCAAAACCTGACTAGATCTTTTAATTGATGTTTCAAACATTTTAGCTTAAACAAATTGGGTCCTTGATGTTCCATTTTAAATAACTACAAACAACGACTAATCATTAGATTTTAGGGGATATTAAATGAATGAATTAAGAGGGAAAAAAAAGAAAGAAAAGAGATCACAGCTTCTACTGTATTTCTCTTGGTTTTGTAAAGATTTCCTAATACCAACTTGATCTCTCCAGAGATATTTTTATTTAATTTATTTTTCTATTTATTCATTTTTGGTAAAAACAGAAGCTGTCCAAATAAAAGGAACAGGGGACTTGGTCAATAAATTTAATGGTTGAATAAATCTTGTGCTAGCCAGTTTCCTGATGGAATTAATGCTTGGGACTAGCCTTTGAGCTGGCATATAGGCCGAATGTCATCCATTGCAATAAATCCAAGTGAGTTCACTGATTGTCATGGCTGAATCAATACGTGGTTCTCAGTGACAAATTTCTTTTTACCTGTCACTGCTGAACTATTTTTACCAAATTCAGATCAAGTAGAAATTGATCAACCAAAAGTGGATTTGGTTGGGCACTTTGCTTATTTTAGACTTGATTTACTGGTGTAGGTATTTTTTCCCAAAACATATTTATCTATTTTCATTGATATTTCATTTCAATACACATTTCTACTACTCACAATAAGTGTGTGTATGTGAGAAAGAAATGGAGATAATATTTATACACATGTAAATATACATTTATAAATCAATACCAGGTATGCATGAGAGAATTTTACTAATACATATGTACACATACATGTATAAAAGAAAATTTTGTACATATCCAAATATATATATATATATATATATATATATATATATATATATACACTCAAATAGTTTTCATTTTCATATATACAATGTCAACATTACATATATATATAGAGAAAGAGAGAGAGATGTTGCACACATGAAAATAAGAACTCTGTGTGTGTGTGTGCGTATATATATATATATATATATATATATATATATATGCATATAGACACTTGACTCATGAAAATAAGAACTATATATATATATATACACACACACACACACACATATACATACTACCACTCAAAAGTCTTTGGCCACCCTTAAAAATGTCTATTTCTTGTCCTAAAAGTGTTATTTTTAATAAAACAAGTTAAGCACCACAATGCTTTTATTTATCATACTAAATACAAGTCTCCCTGAGCCACATTAAATACAAATTAAACAAAAAAATCTTCTAAAAACTTTTGATGGATCAAAATCACTCCCTTTAGCCACTGTCATTGCTTCACAGATTCTCTGCATTCTTTCCACTAGAGACTGGAGGTAGACTGAAGATAGTTCTGCTTTGATTTCCTGCAAGAGTAGCTAGAAATGCGTCGCAATAGTGTGTTGTTTAGCTCTGATCTTTTGGTCAAGTTGATCTCACACTAGTTCAATGGGATTTAAGTCTGCAAGACATCAGTTGAAGGACATGCTGTTCTTTTTTACTTTTAATGTATCTCTGCCAAAGTTTACTTGTATACTTTGGGTCATTAGCTTGCTGGAGTACAAATACTTGACTCACAAGCCTTGTTCCAGATGGGATCACATACTGCAGTATGCTGTGATAGTTGGTCTGATTCAACTTGTCTTTCACTTGGTACAAATCCCAACTTTGCAATTGACAAAAGCTCCCCACACCATAACAGAGCCTCCTCCATGCTTTACAGTTAGTCTGATGCAGGGGGTTGCAACTCTTTCACCAACTCTTTGCTGCACATCATCATCATATCGCGCTGGTAGCACGGATATCCCTGACCCTCTCTCGCCACTCCTCCCTATCGTTCATCGCCCTAGGTAGGTCTTCAGGACAACAGCCTGTATCCTCACATAGCTGCTGAATGTACGTTCGAGCTGGTCGTCCTGCTTTTGCGCGGCCATGTGTGGGGATCGATAAGAGTACATCTCTTATGAGTTCATCTCTGCTTCTCCAGCAGTGTCCAGAGCCCAAAATTTTGAACTTTGATTTGTCAGTCCAAAGGTCTTTATTTCACAGCTCTATTGTCCAGTCCTTGTGTGCCTTGGCCTACTGGAGCCTTTTGACATTGTTTTGCTTCCTCAACAGTGTTTTCTTGACAGCAATTCTGCCATATAGGCCAGCTTCACAGTCTTCTCCTCACAGTGGATTTTGACACTTTTTTTTTCATGATATTGGTTCAATTGTGCAGAGATGTTTGAACCAGTCAGCCTCCTGTCATGCAAGCTGGTGACTGATGAAATTGTCCTCTGCATAGGTAAAACAGGTTCTATCTAACAAGCAGTAATTCAACACAATAATAGTCTAATGTGAGTTCAAATGGTGGTATAATGTAACTTTTGGAAAATGTTTTATTCATGCTCAGTACTTTAGAAAAATACCTTCAAATCAATTTTTCAAAAGATATCTGGTTATGCTAAGGTTAAAGTTACTGAGAAAGACTTGTATTTAGTATAATAAATAAAAACCTTGTGGTGCAAAACTTGTTTCCTTAGAAATAAAACTTTTAGGATAAAGAATAAAAATTTTTGAGAGTGTCCAAATACTTTTGACATGAACATGCAAGGTAGGGTTTTAAAAAATATTGAGATTAAAAATTTAACTGAAGATAGATGCACAACCGGGACATTGGCCCAGCGGTTAGAGTGTTCGCCAATGGCCCGGGAGACCTGGGTTCAATCCCAGGTCGAGTCATACCAAAGACTTTAAAAATGGAACTTGATACCACCTTGCTTAACACTCAGCATTATAAGGTACGGTTCAAGGGTAAAGTGGAGCAATCTAGGGAGTAGAGTAGCGCCCTCCCCTACACCTTGGTGTAGTAGCTATCGAAAAGGGAGCCTTCGGGTCACCCTCGATTATGGTCGCTAACTTACTAGATGCACAGCTGAGCAATTCAGATAATAAAGTAATGATTCTAAACTGATTTCTAGATATGTCTATACCAATGTAAAAAAAAAAAAAAAATTATAAAGCCATGATAGATACTTTTTTAACTAAATCTTTTTATTGAAACAAGATTGCATAAGTGCAGCAGACTCTATACTCACCAGACTTAACTGTGTGAAACTTTTTCTTGTTTTCTAAACTAAAGATTCATCTCAACCTTAAGACTTGAAAATGTGGTTGATATTAAAAGAAATACAACTGTTTTAGAAGTGCTTTAACCAATGGTAATCTCAGTAAAATAGATGAATTGAATACCAACGGGACTATTTTAAAGAAAATATCTATTGTTCATCTGACCTGGTAAATCATATTTACCCAACCCCTCCGCTCAGGCAGAATATGACACATGGTCAATTTCTTAAGCGGAGTTTAACAGGTTTGAATTCAGAGTTTTCCTTCTCCTAGACTAGTTGCCTCACCAAGGCTGAAGAACCTAGTCTGCCGTACTATTTACCCATAGCTGGAGGGAGAATAATTGGATTCATACCTTTCCCAAGAGTATTAGTGCTATGTGAAATGCAATCAGTCTCGTCCAGGGTTTGAACTCATGTCGCCGTATCCATTTCCAGCGACGATAACCATTATACCACGGGCACCTCTGACTTGGTTAATAGAACTTCAATTTTTTAAACAAACTTGATATGTCTTTGTACATAAGTAGATATCATCATCATCATCATCAAGGCATGATGAAAGCTGATTATCTTAACTCACTCTCACTATGTTTCCCTATTGGTTATCCCTTTTGATGAGTCCTCTAAACAGCATCTTGTGTCTCAGCATGTCTTGCTCATCTTAGTCGGATGGTTTGAGAGATGGAATGTAAGTGGCCGCACAACAACTTTTTTCAAAGGTGATGCTTCTAAGAGTTGTTCAAAACGGCATTCAGCATCCTTGTGTTGTTTCCATCTGGCTTTTTCTCCAGAGGTTTCATAAAAGTGGTGCAAGCATATATAAGTACTGGCACAGCTGCAGCTTCAAAGACTTCCTACTTCATTTTATCAGAGATCAATTTTCCGTGTGGTCATCAATCTTCTAATAGCAGTCCATGCTTTACCTATGCATATGTGGACATCACTTTCAGTTGATGAGATATTGCTACCAAAGTATATGAACTGGTCTCCTAATTTCAGAAGCTTGCCATTTAATGAAGAAATGACATTATCTTGATTAAAACACATTGAACTCTGTTTTACCTGAGTTCATGTTGAGACCAATGCCTCTTGCTGCCTGCTCCAGGCTATGCAGCAAAGATTTGGCTTGAGCAGGTGTATTTGCAAATATGTAGTTATAGTATCCTTAATAAATAAGTATGCCCACCCAAATTCTAAAAAAATCTACAACCATAAAAAAAAATCAAGTTTGGTTTGAAAATATATTTACTATATAGAATTTTGCATAGGAATATACTTACTTTTAGACTGCTAAATATTCCTATTTTTCGTTGAAGAGTTTCAGTGATGTAATTTGGTAATAAATAATACCTAATAATATATATAAGAGGTTTGCTTATTTTTGATAACAGAATTTTAATATTATTGAATTTGATCATGAATAATACTTAATAATATTTATTTTGATTGTATTATTGGAACATAGAAATAAGAAAATTCTGGTATCTTTGGAAGAAAATTAACTTTTTATAAAAGATTTATAAGTGTGTACTTATTCATGGACAAAAATGTATATATGAGATATCTATGCATACAGATTAAATATTGTCAAGGGAGACAATATCTTTTTGTTGCGGCAGTCTCATCAAATAAGGTGGTTTTCAAAATTCTATATGCTTTTCTAACCTTATCTATACTTATTCCATGAAACTTTATTTAACTATATCCTAGCATTAATAGAAGTATTTTTTAAGTTATCAGAACTAAGATGAATCATTTTACATACATTTACATACATTTTTTAAAGCTGAATAATCTATTGAATGAAGTATTTCTATAAAGAGCAACTGTACCATCAAAAATGTGATCAAAATTTAGATCATTCTTGATATTTGATTACCAAGGGAAAAATGCAGAAAATACCATCTTTAGAATTTGAATGGCTGGTATTTGTGCCACTACCAAGAAGTACAGAATGGACTAAATTCAGACCCACCATTTCTGTATCATTATGTTAAATGGTTGCACCCCTCACAAAATAGGAACCACACAGACTTTCTAAAAAGAAAAATAAACCGGTAGATAAAAATGTACTTATAAAAAATCTAAATTTTACTGAATTAATGTTTGTATCTTTCATAAGGGAAATAACTGAAGAAATATTATTGTTAATAATATTGTTCACAAAATAATGTTTTTAGACATGTACAACACTGATGCAGAAATAGGGATTCCTTGAGTTGAATTCAGTTCACTCTGCCACTCAAATTATAAGGTTTAAAAATTGTAAGAAGATCTATCATATTTGTCTTTTTTTTTTTTAATTACAATAAATATCTAAGTGTAAGCACAAATAATCAAAATTTTAAACAGTTGTTTGGCATGCTGATGTAAATTTGTTCTTTGCTAACATCAATCTTGACATTTCAATAACTGACTCAGTTCTCCAAACTCTAAGAAAGACTGATGACTTATTTTTTCTATCAAATAATATTGTTTGGTTTAATTGTAGATCAACCCTTGTGAATTATTTAATACCAAATCCATTTATATATATATATATATATTATCTGATGGAAACTTTATTGGAAAATCTCTCAAGTCTACACCCTCCAATTCCATTTTCAAAGTTCTAGGTGAACTTTACTGGCAACAAAGTTCTAAACAGAGAACAGACTTAAAATATTAAACACATTATTACAAACAAAATATAAATAAAACATATCTAAAAATCCATCTGCTACACAAAATATGCCAATTTCTTTTTTCAAAATTCAAGGAGGACACAAATGAAACCAAAGTTAAAGATGTGTAGATCAAACCTTATATATTATACACATAATATTACTAACAAAATATACAAAAGGCAAAAAAAAAACATATATAAATAATACCAACTTAAGATAATTTCTTGCTGTAATTTAAAATTGATAATCTGTAAATAAATTCATGATAGAAATCATAAATTTCATTAGTTATATAATATGAATTCATTTTTTAAAAACATCTTGGGTATCTCACCTCACATTAATTTTAGTGGTTGTCTGTAAGAGATAGGATATAGGGTAAGAAAAAGTGAAACAGTAGTAAGATTAAAAGGCAGGAAAATAAAAATGACACATCCTGTGACAATAAAAAGATAGGGTGGGGGAAGAAAGATATACATATAGAAAATAAAATAAAGAATATAAAAAAAAGCAGAAGATATATAGATTGTATAAAGAAATCTGTAGAATCTCATTTTAAAGAAATTCTCTCCCAGAATATATTTATAAAAAAAGCCAAAGTGGCTATAATGGATATATAACAGTGATTTTCACACTTGTAAAATCCAAGTTTTCCTGTTTTTTTCTGTACTATAATATATATATATATATATATATGATTTGCAAGTGAATATTTTGGGGATAAATTTCGGCTCATTGGCCTAATGATTAGAGTGTTTGCCAGTGGCCCGGGAGACCTGGGTTCAATCCCTGGTCGCATCATACCAAAGACTTTTAAAATGGTACTTGATACCTCCATGCTTAACACTCAGCAATATAAGGTATGTATCAAGGGTAAAGTGGAGCAATCCAGGGAAAGGAATAGTGCCCTCTCCTACACTTCAGTGTAGTAGTTATTAGAAAGGGAGCCATTGGGTAGCCCTCGATTACGGTCGCCAGCTGTACTTTTTTACTTTACTTATTTTTTTTTTTTTAGAGTTTGTTTGCACACAGTTAAATGGTTTCAAGCATTGCTATCTAACACTAATAATTTTATTTAATGTTAATCTTTGTTTATACACAGTTAAATAGTTTCAAATATTTCTATCTCAGTGCAGTTAACCCAAATCACAGCTTTCTGGCACCTGTAAGATAAAATAGGGTTGGGTACTTGTTTGTCACTTTGAATAATATGGTTGGAATAATCATATCAGTTCTCGGGGTTTACATGACCAACTGATTGGTCATATCAGGCCACTCTGACTGAACATCTAGCTCAATAAGAGACAAAGTGGATGGCTGAAAGTCATTTGACCACTTCATTTGCCAGGTCAGAGACTGCTCAGCCATATGGATCCCATCCTAAAGTATTACAGGTTGCCAATGGTGGTCAACAGGTAGCCTCAATGGGGAGAGGGAAATTTTACCCTTCTACAAAGATGCAATTATTGTATTCTACAGCCCAATCAACAGGGCAGATAATACTATTTCCTATCCACTTGCCATGAAGTGTAGAAAAATGATGATTGCTCATTGGATTGTAAGATATATTAATACAGGAAATTGACTGTGCCATTAAAAAAACAGTCACAATCCTATGGATGGAGTTTTACTTATGACTTTTTTCTTGGAAGCTATTTTCCATCAACTATTTTTGTGTATTCTTATTTCATGTTTTTCTTTGTTTTTTTTTTTGCTTTTTCATTTTTTGGAAATATGTGTTTTGCACTTGTATTCAAGAGTAAATGACATTGGATATAATAACTGGGTGTGGTCTGCTGCCCAAGGTAGGGAAATTATAACAGTTATTACTACCAATTTACTTTTCACGGCTTACTGCTCAGCTAGTATCTTAAGCAACATTATCTATATATATATATATATATATATAAACACATGTACTTACAGGTGCATCAATAAGTCCACAATCTAATGTTACAAAGATTCGAAAAGCAATTTATACAAAATATTCATTTTAATAGTTTTCTTTGTCGATGCACTTAATCCAGTGGTGAAAATTATACAGTGAAGATTTCAGATCAAAATTCAGCTTACAGCTGTGTCAAGCTATGGACTTATTGATGTACTCTGATATCTATTTGCATTGAAATACTGATTTGTGAGTGTATATATATATATATATATATATATAAGAACCAATTCACCAAAGAGATGTAAACTAAGAATATGTATGGATACATCTTCAAATTAATAATCTAACAAATTCTTACCTCATGTAGATACACTTTCAAAAACACATGTTGTATATCCATACGTACACATATACAAATGCAAATACAAAACACAGGCGGACACTGTCATTTTAGGTACAACAGTTTATTAATTTCTTGACTTCAGTTCTTCGACACAATTCTTAAAAGTCTTTCATAATTATACTATGCTAAACCCACTCCCAACATTCGGCACATCTCGTGGTGTTTAAGATCTCAACTCATCTCTGTCGGTAGAGATCCAAAAAGCTCAACTCTTCGACTCAATGGCCGAATCCCAACTGACTCTTTTTCAAAATCCTCAAATTCTTGGGACCATCTCTTCCAGGCATGACGTCATCCACACTCCAGCCACATTTCCTGTCTGAGGTTTATTAAGACAATGGTGATTGTCATATCCTTTGCACTCGAGCGTAAAACTGTACCCAATGGCTATGCACGTGAACTCTTAACCCGAATAGTTCAAAGCCCAACCAAACTGAATGATAAAATATAATTAACAAAAAATGATTAATATAAAAAAATCATTCCTTAATTATATAATACACAGACACATATATATATGTATATATATATATATGAGGTACTCGTGGTGTAATGGTTGTCATTATAGGAAATGGACATGGCAAACCAAGTTCAAATCCTGGATGACAATGTTTGCATTTCCCATAGCACTAATACTATTGGCAAAAGTACAAATCCAATTGTTCTCCCTCCAGCTATGGGCAAAGAGTAGAGCAGACTGGGTTCTTTAACCTCCATATTGCAAACAGTATAGGAGAAAAATTCTTAATTCAAACCTGTAAAACTTAAAAATTGAGTTTGTGCCACATCCTGCTCATATGGAAGGGTTGGTGTGTGTATGTATATATATATATATATATGATTTTATATCCCTATGTGTTTATATATATATAAAGGGATATAAAATCATATATATATATATGTTTGTGTGTGTGTGTGTGTGTGTGTCTGTATATGTACACACATTTTGACCAATGAAAAATGGCAATATTTTGTACCTTAGTAAAGTATTGTACTAAATAATAGTGATTAGTATCTGATGTGGACATTAGGTTTTTAAGTCTTAAAAATTCACTCTGAATTGTCCAGTAGGACACATAACCCACCAGATATAGGTGTTCGGTTGAGAAGTGCTTCTTAGTGAAATCATCTGAGGGTTGCAGGTTCAATCCCAGCTACAAGTAAATCACAAGGAATACTTATTATAGTTTTAAGACTAGTACCTGGTCATGGTTAACAGAATTGGAACAATCTACCCCTGTGGATTAAAAGAAGATTTTGGTTCAAAGTATTGTGTGGGCTCCAAAGTTTGTAATGAAATGCACGAAGAAGCTGAAAGACACATTAGCTGAAACATTGTAAATATAGCAATGAAAATGAACTCAATAGTCCAAATATGCTACATGCTAAAATATATATATATATATATATATATATATATATATATATATATATATACACACACACACTTACCCAATCCATCCACTTGAGCAGGATGTAATACACCCTCTATTTTTTTTAACCAGAGTTTAGCAGGTTTGAATTCAAAGTTTTCCTACACTTAAATTAGTTGTCATACCAAGGTTAAATAGCCCAATCTGCCCTACTATTTACTCATAGCTGGGGGTGGAGAATTGTTGGATGCATACCTTTCCCAAATGTATTCATGATATGTGAAAAACAAACAGCTTTGTTCAGAAATTGATCTCGGGTCATCTTGCTCACTTCTTACAATAATAACCATTACGGCATGAGCGCCTCCACAATATATATATATATATATATATATATGCATTCACACACACACACATAAATATATAGATATAAAAGCACATAGATATATATGCAAGCATGCATTAAAATCAAGAGTTTTAGAAGTTAGGACACACATATGTTTCAGGTATATATACAAATTAGCTTGGCACATACCACAGTAAGAAAACTCAACAATTAAACTCAGTTCTCAATGTACACTGCACACCGTTGTGGAATTAGGCCAGAGCAATATATATATCCACACATTAACACTGCCTATAACTATAAAGGTATACATACACAAACTTGCAAGCAAACATAAATTCTTATTTTGATGTATTCAGTCTTTGTGTCTTCATAGTTTAAGAGTTGTGATTTTTAATACCTCTCTTCAATTCAGTCCACCAGTTTATTTCATTCATATTCAAATTTTGAAACAGAGTTTTAAACCAACATTACAACACATTTAGATATATATATTTTTCTATTTTTCAAATATTTCTTTCAGGACTTTTGTTTATTTAAACATATTTTCTTTATTTCTTTTTTCTAATTCCTTTGTCTTTCTTTGCTTCTTTCCTCTTCTTATTTCTATGTTTTAGAGTCAGTAGTAGCAGGCATGTACTTATTTGCATTCTTAAACAGGAGAGTTCTCAGAATTATAAGGAACTATTTTAACTTAAAACTGGCAACATTTCATAAAAAACAATACACCGAAATAACCCTTAAAGAGTTTTGGCTTCTTTGTTTATATTCAGAGTTCATTAATTTCTTTAGACAGCCTGATGCAGTAAATTCCTTATGGATTTCTGTTTTTTCAGTCATGCCTTTTGGTTGTGTTTGTAAGTATGGGTAATTTTCAGCTGATTACTGTATAAAAACAACGTCTTCATTTTTTCTGTCATTTTTTTATTCATCTTTTCATATTTAGAATTTTATGAATAAAAGATGCTAAACACCCTCTAATGAAACTTAATTTTACTTTGGATTGAATTCATTTTCATGACTTTGTAAATTTAAAACTAAAGATGACATGTTTAAATTAGGCTATGCTTTTCAAGTGAGTTCTGTCTGCAAGAACTTGGAGCCTCAGTTACAACCTCAGTTACTGGAAAAGTATTTGGTTAGAATATTTTCCATTAAAGAAAAATAAAAGATGAAGATATTGTTGGATTATAGAGTAGATTCCTAGTCAATGGCTTGGTAAAGAACCAAAGAGAACTACCTTCTCATGAAAGAGGAGAACTATTTATGGCATATTGGGAGATTCCATCATGCACACATGGGCCAGTCCATTCTTTGGATTGTGATTGGCTGAATCGTCTCATTGGATATGCTTGTACATAAATACAAGCCCTCAGTCCAGCTGGTCAAGTCTTGTGCAAAGCTGGACCTCTGGTAAATGTTGCTACTGTTATCATCATTATTATTGTTGTTGTTGTGTGTTGTTGCCTTCTACAGTTCTTTTGTTTATTCTACAGATATTGGTAAAAAAGAATTGGTAAGTTACCCTAAATATTGCAAAAATGTTGAAAATCAAGTCTGCTAATCTGTTTGGTTTCTTTTTCAATTAACCTTATTCTTGAATTATACAACTAAGATGATCTCTACTGAAGCAGAAGACAGATTTTCAGGAATATTGTATAAAGCTTGAAAAAAGCAGATGAAAAGGGACAAAGGGAAATTAAAGAAAAAAAATCAAGATGAAGGAAAAATAGAAGAAAAAAGAAAAGAAATAAATAAAACTTGAAAGAAAAAATAGGAAGAAGGAAATTGTAAAATTGAATTAAAAAGAAAAAAAGCAACAAAAACATCTATAAAAAGGAAAAGAAAATGATGAAATGGAAGAAAAATAAATCAAGGAAGAATTCTACTTTCTTCATTAACAAAAAGAAAGAAAGAGGAATAAGATAATGGTGTAAGTGAGCATGAAGAAAGAATAAAAGAAAAAGAAAGAACAAAAGAAAAAGAATGAATGAAATCAAAAGAAAGATTTTGTTGGTTGGTTGGATTTTATGGTGTATCAACCTTTGTAAGTTATTTAACGCCAAATCCATTTTTAAACAATAGTCGGTTCTATTTCAAACAATTCAGTTTAGCATGAGTACACAGTTTAATCATCAAAAACATTTCTATTTCAAGCTATTCAGTTTAGTCAAACAATTCTAATTCAAACAATTCAGTTGAGTATTAGCATAAATTTTCTCCACAAGTACACAGTTTAATTGTCAAAAATATTTATATTTCAAGCTATTCAGTTTAGTAAACAGTTCTAATTCAAACGATTCAGTTTAGCATAAGTATGCAGTATAATTCTATTTAACCCATAGATAGGGCCCTCTCAGTTGATACCATTCCAGGCTAGAGTGGACCTGGGAGCAATGGCAATGAAGGGGTGCTCCGCATTCCCCAAAGCTCCAGCATTACTGAAACCTCACCATCAGATTGTTTAGTGTCATATCCAGGACACTCATTGGGGGTGGTCTTACCCTACTGGGCAATACACAGAGTTAATGTCAAAACAGTTTTATTTCAGATAATTCAGTTCAGCATAAGTACACAGTTTAGAGGTCAAAACACTTCTATTTTAAACAATCCAATTTAGCATAAATATGCAGTTTAAATGCCAAAACCAGTAAACTCAAACTACAGTTTAATTCTATTTAACCTGTAGCAGAAAGAAATAATTTCAAATTATTATTTAGTGCAGGAATTATTTTGGCCATTGAGGTTTTGATTTTATATTTTCATCCAATGAGGATGATTTAAGCCATTCTACTCGGATGACTTTCCTAGGTAGTATAAAAGGCAGCGCAAACACTCTCTCAGCCTCTCCCTCACATATTTTTTGAGCAGGACAGACCGACTCTCTTCCTCACTCTTTCTAGAGCAGAGCAGAACAGACCAACATTCATCACAGCGTCATTCAACCATGGGCCATTGTTCCTTTTGAAGACTAGTCTTTTGTCATCTATTCATTCCTCCCAGACCAACTGGACCTTAAAACTGCAGGTTAAATGCTTAATTCCTGCTCTAAATTCGCAACTATTTTTCTTCTATTTGTACTACTCACATTAAAGTTTTTGAAACTCATCAATATTCTTATCTACATTCCAGTAGTTTCCTTTCTTCTTAATATAACTGGGCAGAACACTATTTGCCTTGTTGCTAAAAACCCATAGAGAGGACCCTTATCAGGTACTACCACTCCGGGCCAGAGTGGACCTGGGAGCAATGGCAGTGAAGAGGTACTCTGTTTTCCCCAAAGCTCCAGCATTACTAGAGCCTCATCATCAGATTGTTTAGTGTCATAATCAGGACACTCGTTGGGGGGGGCAATCAAAAGAAATAACAAAAGAAATTAAAAGAACGAACAAAAGAAGATTGAAAGGAAAGGAAGAAAAGACAAAAGAATCAAAGGAATAAAAAATATTATTTCTTTAAGGAACAAAAAAAAAATAAAGGGGTTATGTTTGAAAAGAAGGAAGAAAGAAAATAAAAGGTATAAAAGAAATAAAAGAAAAGCAAGAAGAAAGCAAAGAAAAAGTATTATTTTTACAGGGAAAAGAAAGAAAGAAGAAAATAAGAAGATGGTCTGGAAGAAAGGAAAGCAAAATTTAAATGAAAAAATCATTAAAGAGATTTTAAAAGTGCAAAAAAGAAAAAGAGAGCATGGTAGAAGAAACAGTATCAAACAATAAAAACTGATGAAAAAATTTCTTGGGAGAGAAAATCTTTTTAGAAAGAATTAACAATTACAAAAAAAGTCAAAAGAAATAAAAGAAAAAGAAAAAAGAAAAAGCAATGAAATCAAGAAATTAAGTTTCAAGCAAAAATAACGAATATTTAAAAGGAAAAAAAATACTTGTTATAAATTACAAATAGCCATTTAGACGGACAGTATTTTCTCTTGGATAATAAAAAAAGTTGAGTAAGTTTATACTCCACAAAAATCTTCACATCAGCAATAAAAGTCATTCTAAATAGCCTACCTCACCTCTTCGTTTCTATCTTAATGTTTAAAGTTTATAATGTCTAGTTCAACTTAATGACAATAATTTCTTGCAAATTAAATCTACAATCTTTTCTAATGAATATTAAACAATTCTTTCTATATATGGCAGCAGATTTTATTCTTTGAAAACATTCTATGGATTACAAATATAACATGAATAAATTTTGATCCTATGAGAAGAGATGCTAACTCTTGGAATATCACCTTGGTTCATGGGGAAAAAAGTTTTAACCAAAAAACATTTTTTCTAATGAGTAAATGATCAAAAAGTTTTCCTTTGTTGTTAGAAATAACTTTTGCATATATTAATCTTCTTAAAAACACTTTATATTTCATTGCTGATAGTTTGTCAGCAGCAAATTATTTAAAAAACCATATTCATTGAATAGACTCCTCTGGCAAACATTAATTTCAGTGTCTAGGCATACAGAATTTCTATTATAATTTGCATCCACTTGATGGTAACTATGCAAAGATGCTGCATGCTGTTTTGAATTAAAATCCTGGAAGCAGCACCTGACAAATCAGCATGTATTTCTCATCTCATAAACCATCAAAGAAAGGCAAATAAAACATGTTGATTATTACTAGGGAAGTAAGGATGCACTCATAACTGACATTCTCCTCTGGACTCCTACACATGGACACACAACCAGCAAAATACTTACATTCACCAGCTCAGTGTACACTGGGCACCATCTTGAGGATTAATATTATATAATGATCAATAAAAACACATGGCGAGAGAGTCAAAGGAATTTGTACTGTTAGCATGCCACAATGACTATGAATCCCCATAAATGGCAGATTAATTGCATATAGATGTATATTCTGATTTGTCGCAAGATGGCAGCATTAATTGTTTTGGTAAATTAGGAATAAAGGTGGAGAGAGACAATGAATAATTATTTCCCTTAGAGAATGACTGTCTTCATTGAGTGCCTCTTGAGATATAACAGTCTCAAAAACCCATTCTCAGTCTCTTATCCCTTTTCTTTGAACAGGAGAGACATGTCTTGGATCCTGCCAGGCAACAGTAAAGCCATATCGCTATTTTACTTTCCCCTCATCAAGTAAGCTTCCTTCCATTTTTGTACCCCTTCTACATATTGCCTGTTCATAGAACAAGATGTGTATATTTCTAGCTATTGGGATATGTTTGTGTATTCTTTCTTCTCAATACTCTTGGTATTTATGTATACAAAAGATTAAATGTTCTTGCATTTACAAATGGGTTGTCTTTCCTTCTGTTGTGTCCACTGTTTGTTTATCATGGGTATGCTTATGCTAAAATTGGTCCAAGGTAGGGACTTAAAAATATCAACCCTAATGATACAGGAATATTCCTCCACTGAAATCCTTTTAAATGCTAGAAAAAGAAAAATCAAATAGAAAATAAATTTGAAGGAAAGATAAATTGAAAAAGAGACAGAACAGGCAGATAATTGAGGAGACTGAAATATGGAAAAAATAAAGTAAAAAAGAAAGAGTTTAAATAGTGAAGCTTATTTTGGTTTACTCTCTCACTTCAGTAGCATCAAGTAATGACTCATGTAATAATACAGTTTTTTTATAGCTCTACCATGAAACCAGATTGTATGCCTCATAAAAATATATAGTTAGTTATATATTATTTTATATATTATTATCAACAAGTCATGCTGTAAGCACTGATTTACCTGACTCTCATCTTTCATCACTATCATCCATCACTCCCCGATCTACATCCTGTGTCTCTATAAAGATGTTGCTAGTAAAAATTCTTGTTGGTCAACCAACACTGGCATGTCCATGTGAAAGGGTCAATTAGAGAATGTCACTTATGAGTTCATCCTTGCTTTTCCAGCAGTGTCCTGTTCATCTTATTTGGATGGTTTTTGAGATAGGAGCTAAATATCCATATAGCTACTCTTTCATGTGTTGCATCCAGGATTTGTTCAATATAGCTTGTAGCATTCTTGTGCAGTTCTTGTCTAGGTTTTTCTCAATATGTTTTGTCAGTTTATCTGTAAAGTAGTATTAACATAACTACTGCTTGGAAGAAATTCTCTTTTACCAGACAGGTCAGACTTCCACATGGTTGATAGTCTATTGGTAGCAGTCCACACCTTTGCTAGGTGTATATTGATGTCACTTTCAGTAGATGAGACGTTGCTGCCAAGGTACATGAACTTGTCCATTAATTTCAGAGAAACACTATTTAGAAAGGAGATATCTCCTCCTTGATTAAAACACGTCCTCCATTTTGTCTGCATTCACTTGGAGGCCAATGCCTCTTGCTGCCTGCTCCAGGCAATGCCACAGGGATTCTGCTTGGGTCGGTGTATATGCAAGAAGAACTAGATCATCTGCATAGTCAGCATCCGTAATAGTTTCTGCAGCATATTGTCTGCTTCTTACCTTTTTTTTGTACAAAGCCATTTTCTTTAAGTAGATCTATTGACATTTGAAGTACTTAATCTAGGCAGATTAGGAACAGATATGGTGCTAATGCATCTCCTTGCAAAACTCCAGCAACAATGTCAAAGAAGTCTGTGCCTCCAACTTTGGTTTTCATGTTACTATAAAGCATCATTATGGTGGTAATAGTTTATTTTGGGAGATCATAAGCTAGAAGTATTTGCTTCAGTTTCTCTCTGTGGATGAAATCAAATATCTTGGAGAAATCTACAAACAAGAGTGTTGCCTCAGCATTTTTTTTTTTTTTTTGCAAGAACTCCTATCATTCAACAGACTTTTGGAATCTGTGAACTTGTGGATCGATTTCTCTGAAAATGGTTTTGATTTTTCTAAGAATTTTCTCAATTTCTGAGTCAATGTGGTTGAGAAGCAGAGCATCATAAACCATAATCACCAGGGAATTAAATGTGTTATACCTTTGTAGTTCTTGGTGATTCTGGGGTCACATTTCTTGAAGAAGGGGAGGATGCAGCTTTTTGCCAATCTCTCTAGTGTGCTCTTGGTTATATATAACATTGCAGAATCGGACCAATAAGTCATCAAATTTCCTTGTCTTCCATTGTCCTGATAGATTTTCTGTTTTTAATTTATGTTTGTACTATGTTAAGATCTTCTTGAATAAACTGTCCTAGTTTGATGTCTCATTGGTTATCAATAATTTTTGTATATATCACTCACAAAGAAAAAAGGAAAATACTTAACTACAAGCATTTACTACTTCTCATCAACTAAGACAGACATCGATACATAACTAGCAAAGGAATGGACAGCTATCGATTGGCTATTGATCATATGGAAGTCAGACCAGTCCAACAAAATGAAATGCAGTTTCTTCCAAGCAGTGGTCATGTCGATACTGCTATATGGATGCACTACACGGACACTAAATAAATGTATGAAGAAAAAGCTTGAGGGCAACTCTACAAGAATGCTGCAAGTAACATTAAACACGTCCTGGAGGCAGCACCCCACAAAGCAGCAGCTGTATGGCCACCTACCACCTATTATAAAAACTATCAAAATTAGACAAACCAGACATGTAGGAGACTGCTGGAGAAGTAGGGACAAGCTCATAAGTGATGTACTCCTGTGGACCCCTTCATATGGCTGAGCTAAGGCAGGACAACCAGCTCAACTCTACATACAGCAGCTCTGTGCCAACACGGGATTTAGCCCTGAAGACCTGCCGGAAGCAATGGATGCTAGGGAGAGGTAGCAAGAGAGGGTCTGGGATATCCGTGCTGATAGTGTGACATGATGATGACTACTCATCTCCCTAAAGGAATTATAAGGATCAATATGAGCATGAGCTATCACACACAAATTTTTTTTTGTTTTGTTTTAACTGGTATCTCTACCCTGGTTGGGTTATTTTATGCCAAATAATTTTTTTCATTTTTTACGACACATTTGGTACTAATACATAAATTCTTGTAAAATTTTTAACAACCACTGAAATTAATTGTTAGGGAATCCTTCATAGTTTTGAAAAATTACCATAGTTATTAAAGAATGTAAATCCTTAAATTGATTTTTAATATCTATAAGTTTTTTTAATAATTATAAAAGAAAAGAATATGTATTTATATTTTTGTGTAAATGCTGATTGTTATATATATATATACACATACACTCACTAGACTGAGGTTTTTAATCATTTTGTCAGTTTCAATATCTATACTTTCTACACTATAGTATCTATTTAGGGTTTTCCTTGATCCTTGGGCATGGCATTATGTTTGTATGGTCTTTTTTAATATTTCTTTTGGTGGTTTCATTTTTGATGCTGAGGGGTCTCTATTGAGTTATGCTGGGGTAGTCAGAATATGTTTTGTTTTTTTATTATCAACTTTGGCATTTAGTTTTGAATTTGTGATATGTCTTTTTTCCCCAGATTGATTAATGCAAATTCTGGTTTTTGTTTGATTGGTTCTGGCTTTTTGAGGGATAAGTTTTAAGTCTGTCTTTGATGGATTTTGGTGAACTGATTGGAGATCTATGTGACCTTTGTTTTAAAGGATTTCCTTTTAAAAGAGATTTTGTATTTTTTGGAGGAGTGGTAGATTCTGTGCACATTTTTTCTTTATTGATTATTTTGATTGTTCCATTGGATTTATTTTGTGGTTCAGCTCCTAATATTTCCTTGATGTAAATGTTTTCACAATAGCTTTGAAATTTTGCTTAGTCATTTGGTCGTAACTATGTTAGTTTGTCAATTAGAGCTCCGTATTTGTCAGGTTGATTGGTGTTATTTCTGAGTGTGTGTGCTTTGTGGGCATTCTGTGAAAAACTGGTATATACGTGTGTTTTCAAGTAAATATCCACATGTTGTTTTACTTCAAGGAAAGCAATGTTTTGCACATTTCACTTCTTGACAATCTTTTTCCATATGGTTTACTTCTTTTCTCTACATTTTTGTATCCTCTACAAATATCTTTATGACGCCCAAATTTTTCATATTTAGAACATTATAAAAGGAGCCAAAATGTAGTACTCAACGCTTTTAATGTGTTGTTCATTTTTATCTTTTTATGTATAGTTGACATGTTAAAGGTTAAAATCTAAGCATCAATAGTTTCCCCATTTCTCTTAATACAAAATCTTTTGTGATTTAAGACTTCCTGCTTTTTCTGTATCATCTTAATTTCTTCAGTAGTTACTTGAGTTAGTTCATGGCTTTTGATGATTCCTTTCAAAGAATAAAATTTTTTGTGTGGATAAGATTGGAACTTCTAGTAATAGAATTTCCCTATTTTTAATAGATTTTCTACAAGGTTTTTTATTTTTAATTACAACTCTTGAGGTTTTTAACTATTTTGAAATTTGACCTGCAAGAAATTACCTTTTCAATTAGTAAGGGTGATAATTTGCTTAGTTGTGTTTCTTTCAATGATTCACTAACTATGAAATCTTGGGAATTTTTTATTTTCTTGTCAGCATCTGACTCTGAAAGATTTCCCTTGGACTTTTATTTTAGTTTGCCATGATTTGCTTGCTTTTTAAATTCCTTAGTACCAGGCTCCACAACCCACCATAGAGTCCAATTTTCATTGGAAATTTACCAAAAGGGAGTCGGGGTTCCCATTCATCCTTGGCTGAGATGGGGTTACTTTTACCAGTAAATTCACATTGAGAAAAAAAAGTCATGAGCCTTTGCTAATTTCTCATTTCAATGCCCCCAAAACTGATTTTGAAAAGGTAAACATTGTTGAATTCTTTCGCTCTCAACATTATTGACCTTGAGTAACCACCTTTTTGCAACTTTAAGATATAATTGGTTAGGTATTTATTTGCCACAAGAACGATTTGAAGAATATTAGGCTTTGACATGACCCGTATTGATCAGATCAGGCCTCTCTGACTCTCCATCTAGCTCAGTAAGAGCCAAAGTGCAATGTTGCAAGTCTCATGACCTCTTCAGTTACAAGGTCATGGACTGCTAAGCCACATGGATCCTGAAGCATTACAGATTACCACCCATAGCCAACAGGTAGCATTAATGGGGAGAGGAGAGTCTTAACCTTTAACAGGGGTGCAGTTGATATATTCTACAGCCCCAACTGACAGAGTTACAATAGTTTGATTTTTTTCACTAAAAACTGCTTTATTCTTTAAGTGAAAAGATTTTAACATTGCACTAATAAAAAAAAATCCCACTGAAAAATGTCATATTGCTATAGTAACATGCACACAAAAATCATTTCATTATAATAAAGATGAGATAGAAAAATGGAGCCAATTTAGTCCAGAAACAAATGCAAGTGATTATTTGATTACTGATATAAATATCAAAATCCACAACTCTGCAGAAGAGAAAAAAAATTTAGTTTTTAACAACTTTTGAACAGAAATCAATTTCAGGTTTGTGCAATCAGAATTAGATAGTATCTTTTCTGTCATTCTATTTATTCGTATGTATGACCATTATAAATTTTCATCAAGGATCAGAGTGCAGTATCTGCTTGATTCAAAGTCTTTTTCTGTTGTTGTCGGTGATATTTTCTCACTATGAAAACTACTAAATAATATTAAGTTGAAAGAAATTGGTGAAAAATCAAGAGTAAGGAAGAGAAACGAGTAAAGGAAGGAGGAAGAGGGAAAAAGGAAAAGAGGGAGGAAAGGTTGAAATATAGGATGTAAAAAGGTTAGAGAAATAAAAAAAACAAACAAAAGTCAGATATTTCTTCTATTCTACACTCTTTTCCCCTTTCTTTTTTCCCTACTTATCCTCCTCTTCTTTTCTCAGTTTTTACCCCTCTTACCGGACATTGGCATAATGGTTAGAGTGTTCACCAATGGCCCAGGAGACCTGGGTTCAATCCTAGGTCGAGTCATACGAAAGACTAAAAAAAACCGTACTTGATACTACCTTGCTTAACACTCGGCATTATAAGGATCAAGGGTAAAGTGTCGCAATCCAGAGAAAGGAGTAGCACCCTCCCCTACACCTTAGTGTAGTATCTATTAAAAAGGGAACCTTCAAGTCACCCACGACTACTTGCCAACTTACTTTTATATATATATATATATATATGCACACTCACATAAAGTTTTTCAGAAAAATTTATATCATTTCATGATCTAATGACTTGACTAATTCTCATTCAAATGATCTCAGATTTTAACAGCATAAGAAAAAACAACTTTTTCAGTGAACAGAATTTCTATACCTTAAAAACCCCATTAAACATAGAATTTTGAGTTATTTCGACTCAGGGTGTTAAAATTTAAGATAATTTGAACAAGAATTGGTCAAGTTATATGAATGATAGTGATTTTCCTGAAACATCCTGTACATCTCAAATGATATAAAATTTTTTGAAACACCCTCTGTGTATGTGTGTGTGTGTATAAAGAGAGAGGGAGAAGCAAGGGTGTTAAGGGATGTAGAAGAAATAAAGATACAGAGATAGGCTTGTCGCTGGATATCAAGAGTCGGTGATTTCATGTAGTATAATGAAGAAAGGCTATTATTTGTTGCTTTCGGAGGTCGGTGAATTGTTGGGTTCTGTTGGGATGATTTTGAGTTTCATATCTGACTCCTTTTTCTTCTTCTTACCCCATTTACTTGTTGTCTTCTTATTTGTGTAGAAGCTGTGAAAAGAACTAAGGATAGAAAGAGGCAAGGAACATTTTCCTGAACAAGTAGAAATAGTCCCATTTCCCTGACAAGGCATTGAAATATATTTGAGTCATTTTTGGTGAGTCATAAGTTTGAAGTTCATTGAGTATTCAGTAAGTGTTTTCAGCAAAGGCGGCTACCAGCAGGAGACACAGCTTACTGCTAAGACCTGGAACTTTTGCGAGCACGGCGCTTCAACCAGCAGCCAAGAGAAAGGTCTATCCTATAGCAGTGGGGAATGGTTAATAAAGAAGAATTTCTTTTCAGCCTCAAGAAGCCCTGCTTTTTAGGCATGTGCCGATTTCACTTCCTGTCAGAGGCCTCCGAGGGAAGCAATATTTTTTATTGTATTTTATTTATTCATTTTTTTTTAATCCATACAATTTAAAGATAAAGATAGAAAGGCATAAAAATTGAGATGTATTAAAATTCTTTATGCAGGGGAAAAGAACAAAATAAAGATAAAAGGGAGGATGTTGTAGAAAAAATTTTGCTTTCCTTATTCTTTTTTGTATATCAAACTGATCCATGTTTGTGTAATGTTTAGATAAAAACATGAATAGGCAAAAAAGACTGAATGGCATAATGGAGAAAATGATTTGTTTGTTTTATAGAATATCAACCTTATAGGTTATTTAATGACTAATCCATTTTTATACAAATAAACAGTTCTATTTCAAATAATTCAGTTTAGCATAAGTACACAGTTTAAATGTCAAAACAGTTCTATTTCAAGCAATTCAGTTTAGCATAAGTATGTAGTTTAGTTCTATTAGACCTATAGATAGGACCCTACCACCCTGGGCCAAAGTGGACCTGGGGGTAATGAAGGAGTACTCCACATTCCCCAAAGCTCTAGCATAACTGGAACCTCACTATCAGATTATTTAATGTCATATCTAGGACAGGAGAAAAGGAAAAAGTTGCTGAAAGAAGATACAAGAGCATAAGATTATGGATAATCTTAGTTGTTATCTCAATACTTGAATATTATAATAGATGATATAGTTTTTTAGAGAATGGTAATTATTGATGCCTCAAATTAACCTTAAAACCTGTACTAAATGAAATTCCTGGCCAAGACACAAGAATTGAGGATTCCAAAATTGTGGTTTTTCCTTTAATGAATACATAAAGTAAAGGAATATTCCTTTGGATTCTAATGTAATGGACAGAATGGTGACTCAGTTTACGCCAAAAGTATATACTGTCACACTTGTCAAGTGAGACAGTATATTTGCAGGGAGTCCAGTGCACATGTGAGAAACTGCTTATTTCATACAGTGGGTTTATTTGCTAGAGAGGGCAATCACACATTTAAAAAAACAGGTAGACGTGGAGGGCAGTTTGGGTTTTTTTTTGTTGTTTTTTTTTTTATCCGGTGAGTGAGAACATTCGAGTATGAGTTACGACTCAAATCTACCAGGCGTGCAAGAGAATTGGATTATGAGCACAAATTACAACTAATATTGAAATGTACACAATCTTGCTCAGCGTGGATAAAAAAAAAAGATCTCAGTTTTTATTCTTTATTGATAAAATTTAATTTGATCTAACAACTTGAAATTCAAAACACACATGAAATGTTAAGGGAGAAAGGTTTTAAGTTCCAACACCAAAAAATAAAGCAGATGAACTAAATAAAATTATACAACTTTAAAATCTTGATATGTTATTGAATGCAATGCACACCTGAATAAGACCAAAACATATCCCAGGCAAAATGTGGAAAGAAAAATGAGAGATGCACATAGAGAAAGTTTATAAAATAGAGTTTCATTAGATTAAACAACTGATAATGAGAAGATTTGATTGATAGAGGGATTTTAATGGCTTATCAACTAGACTAGGGTTATTTTATGGTTAGAGGTAAAGGGAATCTCATGTATTCAATTACATTTTGCATACTATCTTAAGAATAAACAGATCTATTTGACTCATTGGTAGGACCCAACCAGGTATAACCCCTTCGGATCTGAGTACACCAGAGAGTAATTGTAATGAAGGAGTACTCTACATGACCCAGTCCTCCAGAACTGGCACCTCACCATCAGATGCAGATTAGTGTCATACTTAGGACATTCCCTTTTATGAGGAATTTTAATTCTCTGTAAGGGATAGTCAGCATATTCTCAGGCCCTCACCCCAACAAGGCAGTACATATTTTGAAATTCCTAACACACTAAAGCTGACAGGTAAAAAATCAAAAGAATATATGAGTGTCCTTCAATGAATAACAGAACACTGTCAGTATGACCTTCTAGAACTTTTTTCTTTTCTGAGGAGTCCGTGTGTTTCCACTCCAGGAACTTTTTACTCATTGTGGCAAAGCCATGTTTAGCTAATTTGTGAAGTTTTATTGGGTTTTTTTTTTTTTTTTAACTAAAACACCTTTTCAAACATATTCTTCTGTAAATTTCACATGATTTGCTTTTCTTAGCTACCAAAAGTTTGATGACAGATCTCTGTTCTTGCCTGGAGCACTCTGTTTGATTTGCCACCATTTTGAAGAGCCTCAGAACAAATATTTTTGTGAAATTGAACAATGCAGAGTTTACAGTTATAGAAAAAACATTTATATTGCTGTTTTTTTATAAAAAAATTCCCTTTATTTATTGAATGACCCTCATAAACTGATATAGATAAAATGTTAGTCAGAGTTCCAAGAAGGTCACGAAATATAGAAAACATGTTAGAGACGAGATGTCGTAAGAGCTCAAAGATTGTAATGAACAACAACAATACAACTGATAGTCAGAATGAGTCAGAGAAATAAAAATGAATAATTATTTTGAAAAATGGGAATCATGTGATACCCAAAAGTTAAATGAGGACTTATTTTCATGCTTGAACACTGTTGCTGAAGGATTTATAATCAATATAAGCAATTCTAATTTCAGTATAAATGTGTCACAATATTTATTTGTTATAAGACACAAATGTTACATACAGAATTGATGGGAATCTTCTGTAAACTATTCCCAGTTATGTCTCATGTCACACAACAATTTATAGTTTACTAAAATAATTCATTGTTCGTTATAACCTTCGTCCACAAAAATACTGAATTTGCTTCATGCTGCCTACTCATGATATGTGACATGGGTACTCAATTCCGATAAAGTTGAGAAATCTAACAAAACAATAAACATAAATTGATATGAACTGTGGTGGTTGTGAAAATAATACACAAGGCATTATTTTAAACCATAAAAGATTGAGGTATTTTTTCCACAATATTCAAAATAATGAATTGCATCTCTGTACACAAGTTTTCTGGGCTCAA
Source organism: Sepioteuthis lessoniana (assembly GCA_963585895.1). Classification (NCBI taxonomy): domain Eukaryota; kingdom Metazoa; phylum Mollusca; class Cephalopoda; order Myopsida; family Loliginidae; genus Sepioteuthis; species Sepioteuthis lessoniana. The sequence goes on from OY757923.1 coordinate 42,472,464, forward strand.
AAATATTTGATATAACAATGTTGGTTTTATGGCCTGTTGACCCTTGTTGGGTTATTTAATGCCTAAGTCCTTTTTTTTCATTAATTATTAGCCTAATGAGTTGAGTGTTTGCAAATGGTCTGGGAGACTGGAGTTCAATCCCTGGTCGAGTCATACTAAAGACTCAAAAAAATGGTACTTGATGCCACCTTGCCTAGCACTCAGCATTATAAGGTGAGGATCAAGGGTAAAGTGGAGCAATCCTGGGAATGGAGTTGCATCCTCCCCTACACCTCCGTGTAGTTGCTATTCAAAAGGGAGCCTTCAGGTCACCCTTGACTAAGGTTGCCAACTTTACTTACTACTATATGATTTTATGTCATTTTTCTTAATACAAATAATTTACAGTTATACATTTTCAAGTATTCCTATCTAATACTAATTTTTCTATCAGATCTATTTGACTCATAGATAGGACTCTTACAGGTATTACCACTCCAGATTAGAGGGAATTGAAGAGTAATAAAGTGGTGACTCCATACTCCCCAGAGTTCATGAACTAAAACCTCAACAACAGATGTAATTTAGTATCCTACCCAGGATATACTTTTTGTGGGAGCATCTTTCCCTCTCTGCAAGGGATGTGGTTAGCACACGCTAAACTCTGCCAACAAGATAAGTGTAATACATTTCATATTCGGCTTTCTTCACCATGCTACATCTCTATATGTGATGTTATAAATGTTCTATCATGATACACAAGCTCATATCTTTCAATCAACTTTTTTTCAAAATTTATGGGATCCAAGTTTTTATCACATGTTTGTGTTGCGTAGTCAGATACACGAATATGGCAATGTGCGAAATGGGTGAAATAGACATCGAATATTCATAATGATAGAACGTATAACGAACATAGGAATCTCAGAATTCGAAAACACGTAACGACTTCTTGTTCAGGTACGAAACCTTTTTATTAACTTTGAGTTAAAGGTTTCGACATAAGGAGGAGAGACACGATCTTCTATGCTGTCTTATTCATTCGGCCCCCATAGGGCGCAAGTTTGCCTTGTGCCTGTGAGCTCCAAAAGTCGATCCTTCTCATTTGGCATCTAGTACTTGACTCTTTTTCTTCAAATTCTCGCACAAACCTCCGCACGCTTCCGGTGTGTGACATTACCCGCACCCTGTCGTCACGTTTCGTCTCGGACTATTATGACATCTGAGTGACACCTCCATCCGCCCATGCGAGCCCGCGTTAACACCTACCTCAATGTTGCACCTAACTAACCCATGTGCTGAGCCGAAAGGTTCTCAGCCTAACTAAACTCAAAGGCCTGAACCGAAATCCCTCGGTTATTATATAACATTTGAAGTATCATGCAAAATGTTTCATTTTCATCAATTCATGGCACACTACTATTCTACCAACAACCAGAAATGTTGACAATTTTTTTCTTTGAATTGGGACATTGTTGTGGACTCTGCATACAATCAACCTTGTTACTAGGTTGAGTCAAAAATTTTGCAATATTTTGGCAATTTGAAATACAACTCAACAGTTCTGGATGATGTTGTAAAGGTGATATACTGCAGTGGACTATGAGATGCCGTTTTCGCCTAATACTCTCCAAGTGCAATCCCCAAGACTTGTCTCTATACTTAGAATCCATGGTTTTCGGCTTACCTGACCTTGCTTGATTGCCAACGTTTTTGCAATCTAAGCAAAATTTCTTGAAGTATCTGGTTACTCTACTGTGATCAACTGCACCTTGACCTTTCATACCAGAAATATTTTGGTTGCCTCTGTAGGATTATCATTCAGTTCAAACTCATAAAGCCTAAGTTACCAAATTAGATTACATTGCACTTTTATCTTTCAAATCATTTATGGAGTGAAACAATGCACAATATATCAGTACATTTACAACCATGATACTACCAACCACAGCAGATACTTTTCACAGCTTGAATTGCTTTGCTCATGAGATAAACTTATTGATAAACTGGCCATGTGATAAATTTTTGACTCACCCTAATACCACTGCATGATACACAACAATATTTGTTCTGCAGGATTTCACCAAGAAGAATTTAGCTACAAAATGCTTCTTGCTAACACATCTCCACTGCCTTTGGCCAAATCTAGGGTCAAGTTAAAACCTGAAGACAGAAGCAGGAATGACAGCCAATGTATCAAAATGGTCATTTGATGCCAATGTTCAAAGGTGAACACAAGAAATAGAATAACTAATTTGACTTACTTTAAAAGATTTAACCAGAAATGTCAATATCTTGAAACCAGCTGATTTAATTTGGGCTGAGTGAAGAGAACATTACATCTCTGATCATTCCTATTGCTGAAAAGGGATTCAACCTCCAAATTAACATTGGAAATCTCCTGAGAAATTAATGGAATAAGAAATAGTGCCAATTATGAGCTCAAGCTGAGATTTTCTTACTTTGTTGCAGTAAAGGAATCTTGGATTAGTAGAGCAAAATTTAGAAAGAATCTTTAAGAGATCAATTTCATTAATCCCTGGAAGGTGATAAGAATACCTGTCTAAAATGAATATTAACCTTTGCCCTTTTAAATTCAGTTTTTAACTTGATTGACCACAAAAGTCTATTTTAAATGTTTTTCTGTCAGAGATTCAGACATTACTTAAAATAAAATGAGGCAAATCTATGAAGGTGTGTGTGTGCGATCATTCTCAAAAGTCCAGGGAATAATAATGAAAAAGAAAATTAATTCCTCTAAAATTTTGTTCCCATCATCTATTTTGAAATTCCTCCCTTACCAGCTGTTTGCACACTAGCACACAAAAGGTAGTGTCAAAAGTTTGTATTATTTTTGATTTGTGTTCAACTTTCCTAATTTCTTGATGGCATCTTTATGTGTGTTGATATGTATGCAAAAACAAAGAAACATTTTAAGGACGTTATCAAAAACACCCTCCAGGCACTTAGTGTAGTTCTTGGAAACTTTGAGATGATGATGGAAAACCAATCAACTAGGAAAAGTGATCTATGAGTGTTGTAAAACATTTGAAGGATGGGAAATTAATTACTATCTTGAAACAAGCACTTTCAAAGCAGGACTTGACCTTGGGCCGAGACACTTTTTTGTCTGAAAATGTTTGTAACATCTGTAGTTGAGTCTGTTTGTCCACTGCTGAACTTTCAAGTCATATGAGATCTCATGTCAGCAAACAATCACAGACTCATTTTACACAGGTCCTTCTGTAGTATCTTACAAGCAACTTGTGTCTTTTCTGTGACAAATTATGTTGGTCTTCAGCTGGTTAAGAAGTCAGTACATGAGACAATGCCAACAACAAAGACAGTTAGCTTCAGGGCTTGCCAGGATTAAGTGGGCCTGAAGAGCCATATGCACTCCTATTGAAACTTTTTGAGGAATTGAGATGACTTACTTCAGTAAAGGGAAAAAATAGTTCCAGTCTCTCTTACTAGTGTTATGCAAACACTGAATGACTCTGAACTTTTTCATTTGATGCAATGGGGAGGTTTGGAATCCTCAAAACCAAGCTCATCTCATTTAAAGACAAGAACTCAACTGAGACCAGAAAAAGTGATGCTTTATGTCTGTGTGTCACGATAGGTAAACTATCAAAATTCATCTTTATAATGACTATTTTTTTATCTTTACCACTTAGGACAAGGATGTATATCACAGGGATAGAGAGATATACCTTTTGAATGGTAATTGCCTAAATGATAATTTCATATATAAGATTACAATCAGAAAAGATGCTAATATTCATGATAATGATGAAAAGATATACGTTGATAATACAGAATTAAATTGGGAAAATAGAATTTATAATCAAAACCTTCATTTCACCAATAAAAAATATGCAAATAATACATTATCAAAATGTATATGGCAAATAAGAGATGAAACTAATGAATCTTCGATAATAAAATAGGATATAGTAAAAAAAATCTTCTGTGTATAGAGGCAGTTATAACGAATGCAGAGTATGTCTTGAAGACAAATGAAATATTTTAGATCATAATAAATTGCTGAACAAAAAACTTAACTGATTTCTAAATATAGACACAGGAACAAATTTTTTGTATGCTATTTACCACCTAATGGACCTCAAGGTAAAATATTTGTTCAATTACTCAAAGACAATCATTATTTTTCCTGCCTTCATCTTAATCTACCAATTGTCTTGAATCTCGGTCTGATTCACAGCCAAAGTAAAATGAACCTGAAGAAAGAAACTTATTGAACGATATTTTATCGGCCAATACCAAGTGGTTAGGATTAGAAAATATGTCATAAGCAATTATAGTTTCATTACTGATTTTTGTTACATCTGGGTATCATAAGTTGTGTACCCTTGTTTTATTGTTGATTCTTGTAATAAATGATTAAAACCAATAGATATGTTCTCATGTTGCGAGTCAGAAAGCCCTAAATGATTGGCTTGGTTAGGTTTTATGACATATCAATCATTGTAGGTTATTTAATGTCAAATTCTCTTTATATATATCTAAACATATATGATTTGTAAACACATTTTGTTGACAACATTTTGTAATGAGCTTGAGCTCATTTCTATTTGACCCAAAGATAGGAACCAATCAGATGTAACTACTCCGAACCAGAGTGGACCAGGAGCTTTGCCATCAGATAGTTTAATGTCTTATCCAGGACACCTGTTCGGGGGGGGGTCTTACCCCTCTACAGAGATGCAGTCAATGTATTATACAGCTCTAGCCAAATGAACAAAGATTAAACAAAGATATCAAGATTAAATAGGAAGTGTTGGCATTTATTAAGATTTTTTCCTTTTCCAATGTTTTTCCTTTTTATCTCAGTTCTTGTCAATACAAAACTTATTCATCTAGTTCAAAAAAATCTGTACACACTTAAGTAGATTTTCTTTAGGTGTGAAGAAATTCCCCCATGAACGATAGACAAAAACTAGACAAAGTAGATGATGAATTATTGTGTGATTTAGACTTATACTATGTCAATTGTTCTCATAGCTTAGTTGATAAAACAGCTGATACAAAAAAGCAGATCTTCCTATGGTAAAAGGAGCATGAGTTTGAGTCTCTTCGAGTGTCATTCCTTTATTATTGTCTTTGATTGGCACTGTTATTTGCTGTCATAAAAATAACATCTCAAGTAAGTTGCAAATAAAAGCACTAAAATTAAAAGGTAAAAACATATTCATCATAATTGACTTAAATTATGATTAGCAAAATAAAATCTTTTAATTTATATTTCTTGACTGGACATAAACTTTTATATAATTAAAATTAATATTTTCATATTGGACTATTTACAAAAATGCTCTGAGCGGCTAATCTCTTTGTAAATGCCAGCATTTCTGCCTCCTTTTTGTTTAACTATATCAAGTAGACTTCTGAAAATTACTACTTAAGATCAATACTTTTTTTAAGATTTTGATGATTTTTTTTTCTTGCTATTTTCCATATTTGACATCTAAAAATATACAGAGAAAACTTTTTAAACAATACTTTGGGACTAAATTGATTTTTATCATGAATATACTTTATTTGAATGAATAAGTTTGTGTATTTTATTGATCCAATGAACTTTGCTGGTAGGAGCTAGTTCTCCTAGTAGTTCAACTGAATGACAGAGGTGAATGGAGATGAGACAGACACAATTTTGAACACTGTAAAGGTGAAGTCACACCCCCTGTATATTTTTAGTGACAGAAAAGCTAATATTACAGTCACTCTTGGAAGAAAGAAGATCTCAGTTCATTAAACAATGAAAAATGTTCAGAGAGATCAGTTCTGTGATGATCATCCTTCTGATTATGATGCAGGAATGGAATTGGTATGCAATCTGATGAAACTATGTATCTCAATTCCTAAAAGAGATGTGGCAGCAGATTTAGGTCAGCACAGCATAGCAGAATGAAGAAGTAATTAGAGAATCCAACTTGGACAAGATTTGTCAACTAACGGTGTGTATTCCTAAGAAGCAAAATATGCATTGCTTACCCAATGAAAATTACTCAGTACAAAATAGCTTTATTTATTCAATTTAATATCTTATTTATTTCAGTTCCATAATGCAGTACTTTGAGGAAACTTAGCGAAGTTATATGTATTGTCAGGAACACTTGAAACTTATAAGGTGACATTCACCAGTAAAAATCTCTGCCGATGATATACAAAATTCAATTTACAGTTATTCCTTTCCTCAGTAGAATATAACACTTCAAGACAAAATATGGAGTGAATTTGGTAACTGATGTTATTAAGCAAGTACACAGAAGAGAAAGTGATCCAAGTCATATAACATCTTTCAAAATTCTTTGCCACAATAAATATTTAGTTTTCTTTTTTTAATTCTGTTTCCAGCTTGGTTTGGTTTTATGGCATATCAACTATTGTAGGTTATTTAATGCCAAATCCTCCTTATACATATATATTATATATATATTATTTGTAAACATAAGTCAACAAAATTAAATAGTTCCAAGTATTGCAATGTATCCCCAACAATTAAACATCAGTTATTTGTTTACACAATTAAATGATCAAACAGTTCTATTTCAAACAATTTAGTTTAGCATAAGTAGTTTGTTTACTCTCAGTTTAAATGTCAAACAGTCCTATTTGACCCAAAGATAAGACCCTATCAGATGCTACCACTCAAGAGTGGACCAGGGAGCAATGGCAATAAAGGGGAACTCAGCATTCCCCATAGCTTCAGCATTACTGGAGTCTCACCATCAGATTGTTTAGTGCCATATCCAGGACACTCATTGGAGGAGTTTTACCCCTCTGCAGAGATGCAATCAGTGTATTCTATAACCTTCAGCTGTATTTTATACTTATGTACTCTCCACATTTTTTGCTCTCCGCTGCATTACTGTTTTCATTCTTTCTCAAATTTGATTTCATTTTTCCATGCTTTCTTTTTTTTTTTTTTTTCATTCACTTAAGGGATTTCAGTCAATTGATGCTCTGACTTTATTAACTTACCAACATGACTGATGCTAATATCAGAAACCTAAAAGCAAGTAGAAGTATTGACCCCTATGAAAATAATCTCATCATTTATGATGCAAATGATGCTAGTTAGAATATATTCAACAGCATGACTTGAACTCAAAATTTTATGATTACACATGAGATCAAATTAAGGCTGAGCAACATAATCAGGTCACAAGATTTACCTATATGTGAGAATAAGCAGCTTTAGACAAAAAAAATGTGTGTCCTGGATATGACACTAAACAATCTGATGGTGAAGTTCCAGCAATGCTGGAGCTTTGGGGAATGCGGAGTACCCCTTCATTGCCATCGCTCCCAGGTCCACTCTGGCCCAGAGTGGTAGCACCTGATAGGGCCCTATATATGGGTTAAATAGAACTAACAGCATTCTTATGCTAAACTGAATTGTTTGAGTAAACTGAATAGCTTGAAATAGAAATGATGTTCACAATTAAACCATACTTACATTTAAACTGCATGCTTATGCTTAACTGAATTATTTGAAATAGAACTGTTTTTCTACATTAAAATTGTATTTACTCTTAACTGAATTGTTACATATAACTTCTTGAATAGTTTGAAATAAATGTTTTTGACAATTAAACTGTGTACTTATGCTAAACTGAATTGTTTTAAATAGAACAGATTATTTACATAAAAATGGAATTGGCATTAAATAACATACAATGGTTGATATGTCATAAAACCCACCAAACCAAACAAAAAAATGCAGGTTCATATTTAACCTACTCCTGGTTTGAGTTCAGATTTTTCTTTCTCCTAGACTGTTTGCTTAAAAGCAAAAGAACCCAATCTGCCTTACTATTTATCCACAGCTGGAAGGACAAGAAATCAACCCATGGCTTTCCAAAGGTCATTAGTATGAAGTGAAATGCAAGCTGCTTTGTCCAGGATTTGAATTCTCTTGATTCCAATTTCTCCAGTGATAATTGTTAAACTAAGTCGATCTTTCACACATAAAAACGTCTATTATTCCTCTTTAGTCAAAGTGATCTGTAAGAATATCAGCAGAAAAAGGCTGCTCACATTTTCATGCTCTTTCAGAAAGAAATGGTGAGATGAAATTAATTTTTTGACTGAAGAAGAAACCTAATATTTCATTTAACCTCTTTTTGGATAAAACTAATAAAACAACTAAAACTAAAGATGTCCAAAGTTGAATTTTCAATCAATCCAATAAGATTAGATTTGTTTTGGTTTCTTTGTTTTAATGGCATATCAACATTCATGGGTTATTTCATGCCAAAGCCATCCCTGTTGAACAGTTGTGGTACTATTTAACTCATAGTTGGGGGAATAAAGGGTTTTATACTTTTCTCAAGGATAGTAGTTCAAAAAAGGAATGTAGTAGTGTGACTGGAGTTAAAACTTACTATGATGTTGTTGTCGAGCATGTTAACCACTACACCATGAAGACTCACCCCTATTAATATTGGAGAGTGCTAAAATCGTCATCAATGTCACTAGAAATATATGCATCCAATTCCATTCAGATTTTGCTGGGGTAGTTTAAGGTGATTAAATGATTTGACTGAAAAAAAACAACTTTTATTCTTACTTTAACCTTTTATTATCTGACTAATATTCTGAATCAAGTGGAAACTCAACAACCTAAACTAAATATGCCAGACTTATATTTCAACTAAATGAAGAAAATCACTGGCCTTTGTCAAGGATAACCCGAAGGCTCCCTTTTCAATAACTACTACACGGAGGTGTAGGGGAGGGGGCTACTCCTTTCCCTGGATTGTTCCACTTGACCCTTGATCCTCACCTTATAATGCTAAGTATTAAGCAAAGCAGCATCAAGTGCCATTTTTTTGAGTCTTTGGTATGACTCGACCTGGAATTGAAACTAGGTCTACTGGGCCATTGGCAAATACTCGAATGGACTATAAAAGCAAGGTATATTATCACATTTCCATAGATTTCTCTTATTAATTCTTGCTTTTATGGGGATAAATATCTAAGTTATTTTATGTGTTATGTTAATCCACTGGAGTCATGTCCCCTGCACCCTCTTCCAAAAGTGAGGTGTGATCTTATCTGGAAACTGGTCGGTGGCCATTATTCGTGCTAACCACTTGGTCTCAGGACATGAATAAATTCATTCTCCCAGTATAACTATCATTGGAGCTCTTTATACCATTTTACATGTTATATCATAGGGCTGATTACAGAGAGCTGGAATGAATGCCTGGTTAGTTGAAAGAAGGAATTTATAAACAACCATTTTTTTTTTTTTAGCAAAGGCTTCCTTAAGCAGAACCCTTGAGATTTATTTTCTGAGAAGTTTTCAGAAATGGGAAGTGCAAGTTTTACTGATCATTTGTGATTACTGTTTCAACTTGATCCCAGTTTTCACTATTCCAAGCTGGTTAAATAAACATTTTTTATAAATCATTTCATATGTCCCAAAATATTTACATTTGGTATTTAAGACTGTATTTATGTATGCTCCCAGACTGAACTTGCTAACATTAAGAATAATATTTGAGTGGGTGAGTCACCTCTAAAATACAACTATTGTTCTTCCTCTCATCTCTTCATAACTCTACTGCCTGTTCTTGACTCTCCTTAATGAGGCATTACCCAATCTACTTCTTGGAGACTGAGCGTCTGATAGACTCTCCAATCTCTGTCCTCTAAGTCAGCAATTCACCTAAAGCTACATGTGTAATGGCAATCATTGTAAAAATTGAACACAGTAACCAGAGTTCAAATCTTGGATGAGACTGTTTGCATTTCACATAGCACTAATACCTATCTCCAGCTATGGATAGATAGTTGGGCAGACTGGGCTCTTTAACTTTGGTGTGGCAACCAGTCTAGAAGAAGAAAAACTGAATTCAAACTTGTAAAACTGCTTAAAAATTGACCTTGAGTTGAATTCTGCTCATGTAAAGGAATTGTGTGTGTGTGTGTGTGTGTGTGGAGAGAATTTGAACAACAAAGTAATCCGAAACTGATGAATTTATTAGAAGGAAAGTTGACATTAAAACATTTTGGTTTTAATGAACCTTTGTAAGGACTTTAAAATGGTGAAACAAATGTTGATAGAAGAACAATGGATGTTCAATGAAATAAAAAAAACAGGAGTAGAATGTATACAAAGAAAGATCATATATGATCCATCGTTGTTCAATCAACACTTGTTTCACCATTTTAAAGTCCTTACAAAGATTCATATAACCAAAATGTTTTAACACAAACTTTCCTTCTTATAAATTCATCAATTTTAGATTACTTAATTTTTCTCCATAGTGTCATATTCCTTTCCATTATTTACTTCCATATATATATATATATACAGACACACATACATAAGGGTCATTCCATAAATAAAAGGAAATCTTTTTTGAAAATAGCAATATGAATTCTTTCAGAATTTTTTTCCCTAAATGTAAACTCTACATTGTTTGGAATTGGTTTATGGCAAGAATTATTTTAATCTTGCAGAAATATTTCTCTTGAGATTATTCAAAATAATGGCAAATCAAACAGAGTACTCCAACCTTGAGTAGAAGAATATCATCAAATTTTTGGTGGCTGGAAAGTGTAAACCACATTAGATTTACAGAAAAATATGTGATTTGTATAGAGAGGCATATTTTAGTTAAAAAAAATATTTACAAATAGGCTAGATATGGGTTAATAATAATACTGAGTAAAATAAAACTGACTATGGAGTGGAAACATACAGACACTCCAATAAAAAAAAATTACATGTGCAGCAGTAATATTAACAGTGTTCTGGGACATGAAAGTCTCCATCACTATGGATTTCCTTGAAAAGGGTGTAATTGGAAACAGTGATTGGTATTATCAACTCCTTAGGTAAGATTCACTTTATTTACTGAATGACCTTCATATATATATATATATATATATATATATATATATATCCAGTGTAACCTTTGTTTGTTACATAACATACTGGAAAATGTTTTTGTTCACATAGTGTCACCTGCCATTAGATGACCTTGGCATATGTATATCTGCCATTTCAATAAAGTATTTTTTTTAACCAACGGCAATGAACAAAAGATAAATAAAAAAGTAAAGCAAATGATAAAGTTTGTGAATGTAAGTATTACATTTCTACGTAATTTTTTTTGGTACATCACTGAAAAAATAGCCAAAGTTCTCATTATTGGACTATTCTATACAAACACCAATGAAATATTATACAATGAAAATTTCAGATTCACATGTGCCAGTCAAATTACAAATATGAAACGAGAAATGATTTTTCATAAGATATTTTGCTTCAAGGGAGGGCTTTTAAATTAATGATGATCATGTTTTTTTCCTATATATATATATATATATATATATAACCGGCTCATTGGTCAAGTGGGTTGAGTGTTCACCAATGGTCGAAGAAACCTGAGCTCAATCCCAGGTCGCGTCATATCAAAGACTTTAAAAATGGTTCTTGATACCTCTTTGCTTCACACTCAGCAATATAAGGTATGTATCAAGGATAAAATGGAGCACCTCTCCTACACCTTGGTGTAGTAGCTATTGAAAAGGGAGCCTTCTGGTCGCCCTCAACTCCAGTCATCAACTTACTTTACTTTATATATATATATATATATATAATAAAGTATAAATAATTTTTAGTATACTAAAAAATTATGCATTACTATATATTTCATACCTAATTTTTTAGAGGTTTTATGAGTATCAATGCTAGAATAGGTGAATGTACTCATAGTGTAAGGGGTCTCATTGTCGGAAATAGACATGGGGAACTGAATTCCAATTCTAGATGAGGCTGTCTGAATTTCACATAGCACTAATACACTTTGGATTGGTATGAATCTGACTATTCTCCCTCTGACTATAGGTAAATAGTAGGACAGACTGGGTTCTTTAATCTTTATATTGCAACTGGTCTTGAAGAAGGAAAACTGATTTTAGACCCGTTAAACTCTGTTTAAAAAATTCATCTTGTGTTGCATCCAGCTAATGCAGAGGAATTGGTATAGTGTGAGCGAATAGCAGAGTGAACCACCGGCTGCTGTTTGTGAGTATGGCCATCCTCCTCAGTCAAAGAAACCACATTTGATGTGTTGTCTGCGCAGAAAAGGATAGACAGTGCAAACACCTGATTGTAGTGCTACCTGTGCAGAACCAAACTTCCACTCATGCAAAGGATCAGTATTTTACATCAACGAGATTTTGGCTCTACATAAGACGACTAATTTCTGCTTTAGCACAACATTCCAAAAGGACAACTGGATTTGAAGGAAGTGAAAGAGGCAGCTGTGAGGATTGGAGGTGATGATGATGACAAAACTGTTTTCACATGTTGATTTACAGAGACTTTTTTTTTTAATTCGACACAGTTGGTGAATTCATAAATTCTTGAATAGAGAATATCTAGATTGGTATAAAATAAATTATACTGTGATATATTTATATTTTTAACTACAATAGAAGATTTGTTTGGTTTCTTTGTTTAATGGCTTTCATGGTTTATTTAATGCCAAAGCATTTGTAAAAGAATAGTAGTGGTGCTATTGTTAGAGTACAAGATCATAAATGTGCCATTTCGCAAACACAAAGTGACTTGCCGTTTCCTTAGATATGAAAAGTTTATGCATGACCACAACAATTTCAAGATGAGAGAGTAAGATCGGTAGAAAGATCTATGGTTGTTGCATAGAAATGCAGAGATCCATGGGCAGCAGATGAATAAAGTTCGACCCTCTGCTATGCACTCTACTGCCCCAAACTGTCTCCGACTTGATTAAAAATCTTTGCTGATATAATAATCTCTTAATTATTCCATTCATTAATGAAATAAGGACACGTGTCATTAACTTTCATGTGTGATATCATCACTTAAGTCAGCCAATATCCCTCAATTTGTTTACTTTTAATATCTAGCCATCAACAAGGACTTCCAGAGCAGAACTCTTATTATGACATGCTGATTGTTGTCTCTTATCCTGGGACATATGCAACTTTTGTGACTTAAACTTCCTTTCAAAGTTTCTAGCTACTTACAATTTATCAATGCAAATAAAATAATTACCTAATATAATTAATTATCATCCTTAATTATATTACACTATCTAATCCATAGCTAGTGAGGGATAAAGGAATCATACTTTTTGTAAGGGTATTAGTCTGAAAGTGAAAATAATAGTATGACTGGAGATCACACTGTGTTGTCAGAATCCAGTACATTAACTACCATGCCACAGATACTAACCTCCTTCAAATAGATTAGTACATAAAAAAAATAATAAATACTGTCATGTTGGCATATCTATAACATGCTTTAACCAACTAAGATATATAAATACTGAAGAAATATTTTTATTTTAATCTTTAAAACTAAGACTTTGATATATACTTAACAGATCCCGTAATACATAGCAAACAAGTATGAAACCTCATTCTACAGAGTTTAAAAGATATGAAGTTGTGATTGGTTTGGTTTCTTTGTTTAATGGCATATCAACTCTTTTTAGGTTAGAAGAACAGTAGTGGTACTATTTAACCCATAGCTGGGAGGATAAGAGAGTTCATACCTTTCCCAAGGGTATTTGCCCGAAAGTGAATATAATAGCGCGACTGGAGTACGAACTCGCATACTACGATTCCGCAGTCTATCGCTTTAACCATTACACCACGAGGACACCCCCATGAAGTTGTGATGCTGTCATGGTAACTTGAACCCAATCTAACATATGACATGCAGTCTTCTCATTTCTCTGCTTTGTTTACAAATTAAAGAAACGTTGATGCAGGCAATTCTATAAAAGCATCTGTTTCTTTGTTTCTCAATAAAATATGAACAATACAACTGAATTATGTACACTGACCAGAAAAGGATTAATTATTTATCTATAAAATGTGGAACATTTATATATACACAATTCCATGAAGAGATTTGTGAATACAAATATATCTGGATACATTTCATATGGGCCTATAATTTAATTTTATTAAAAACATTTTTCCAAAAATTTAGCATTCAGAAGAACAAAACATGATTGCCATAAAATTTGACATTTCTGGTTTACAGTTCCAGTTTCTAACCCTCAAAATCCAAGTTATGTGAAACAAATTATCTATATGTTCAAATACTTATAAGCAGTAATATATGTGTGTGTATATAGTCCATAAATAGATACATGAATTGAAATATATTACATACATGTGAGTAAAGAGTATATACTGGTAAGTTGTATGCATACATGCAGATTGAAAAGTTGAATATAGTCATATGCATTCCTTAATACTTATATTCACACACTTATATATAAGTTCCCAGAATTTGGTCTTTGGGTGTTGGTTGAGGTAATCACATATTTCCCTACTGATACCACTTGTCAGTTACTGAACCAAGGTGAAAAGCCAGAATGTTGAATGGGAATTATCAAAGCAAGCATGCCCGTTACACTCATAAGATTCGCATAACACATTCTTCCTTTCCCCTCCCCAAAACCCCTTATTTGGCTTAATGACAGACCAAGTTTAACTTGGAATATATCTCTGTCTACATGTGTCTATGATAACAGTACAACTACACCACTAATTCTCTAATACTCTTGGTTCCAATGCCTCATCATATCATTTTACCCAAATCACAGAGGTCACATTATTCATAAACCACCAACATTCTAATTATGCACATCTCATACTTTAAAGTATTAGAACTGTTAGAACCATCAATTAAACAAATATTCCTTACAATAAATTCTTTACTAAATTTCTCAACACATTTCCAATAATTTAATACATCTAATATCCACTTCAGGAAAAGAAGGCAATACTTAGTCTTTATAAAGTACAGTATTCCTTGTTCTAGTGGCTGGATAGATGTTCATCTTTTGGATGGATTGAACGGTTTTTTTTTAGTATAAAAACAATGTTTATGTCTTCAAAGAGGCCAACAAAAATGCAATGCACTGATGATTTTATTCAAATCAAGAAATGTGAGACCACAAGTTCCCAAAAATGTTGAACAAATGAGGTCATGGGTATATACATAGACAAGGCCAAAAATAAGCCTAATCCTTGGGACGAGCATCAGGCAGACATTGAACTACTCTTGCCTATCCCCTTTGGTGCAATGAGGAGGCAATCACGACTATAGGATTACTTCATTCATTTATCAGCCATGGTTAAACATATAAGTCAGTAAAGTTAGCAACCTTAGTCGAGGGTGATCCGAAGGCGCCCTTTTCAATAACTACTACACCAAGGTGTAGAGGAGGGCGCTACTCCTTTCCCTGGATTGCTCCACTTTACCTTTGATCCATACCTTATAATGTTGAGTGTTAAGCAAGGTGGCATCAAGTACCATTTTTTGAGTCTTTGGTATGACTCAACCAGGGATTGAACACCGGTCTCCCGGGCTATTGGCGAACACTCTACTCATTAGAGCAATGGCTCAGTAGCCAGGAAAAGTTTCTTTTTCATCTTTGGTAAAATATCTGTTCAGTTATTCCTGGATAATTATTGCTTTTCCTGCCTTTATCTCAATTTACAATTGTCTTGAATCCCTGTCTGATACATAGCCAAAGTAAAATGAACTTAAAGAAACTTGCTAAATGATATTTTGTCAGCTGATACTGAGTGGCTTATATTAGAGAAGATATCAAGATTTGGTAGGCGTGGTTATCTATTAAAATATATTCTTTCTATTAAAATCTAAAAATTTAACAATAACTAGGATTTCTTTTTTTTTCACGGGGAAATTGATGGGATCTCAACAGATACTGATGTATAGCCATAATTATAATGATATCAATCACAACTTTAATACAATACATACATAAATACAAAACACAGGCGGACTCAGTTGTTTCAGATATGAATGGTTTATTAACTTCTGACTTTGGTTCATGGTGAGACACAATTCTTAAAAGTCTTTGCTAACCATACGATCTGACCCCACACCCGCCACATCTTGTGATATCTAATATCTCTGTCGGTGGAGATCCGAAAATCTTAACCGCCGCAGCAACCATAGAAAACTCAACTCTATGCCTCTATGGCAGAAACTTAACTCTCTGCCTCCATGGTCCAATCTCAACTGCCTCTTTTCAAAATCCTCAAATTATCAAGACCATCTCTTCCAGGTATGACCTCATCTACACTCCAGCCCCATTTCCTCTCAGGGGGTTTATTATGACAATGGTGATTGTCATATCCTTTGCTCGCAAACGTAAAACTGCACCCAATGACTGCACCTGAACTTAAGAGACTCAAATAGTTCAAAGCCTTATCAAACTGAATGATAAAATATAATTAACAAAAAATGATTAATATAAAAAAATCATTCCTAAATCATATAACAATACGATCACCAGCAATTAAAAATACAAAAATGAAATAAATAAATTAATAAAGTTGTAGTTTCCCAGGAGGCCTCTGAGTGGAAGCAAAATTTGTGCATGCCTAAAAAAGAGGGGCTTCCTGGCATCAAAGAGAAATTTTCTCTTATTAAGCATTTACCAATGCTATTAGATGGACCCCTTTTGTCTGAGTTGCTAGTATTGACCACACATGCTGATTGGGTCCTGGGGCCTGGTAGTCAGCTGTGTCTCCTGCTAGCAGTCCCCTCTGCTTAACATATCTCACCGAACATACGACTCTCAAACTTGTAACTTACAGAAAATTACTCTAATAATTTCAACACTTAGTCCGGGAAACTTGACAACTTCTACTGGTTCAGAAAAGCGTTCCACGCCTCAGAATAGTCTTGAACCCCAAAATAAAGTTTTGAGTATAAAAGTATCTTTGTCTCTTTCCTTCCGTCCTTAATCCTCTTGCAGCTTCCCACAGACAAAAGAAGACGACAAGTAAATGGAGTAAGAAGAAGAAGAAAAAGGAGTCAGATACGAAACTCATAATTATCCCAACAGAACCCAACAATCACCGACACCGACGATCTACCCCACGAATAACTGTTTTAATTCATTTTTATAAGTCTATATCCTATTATCTATGAATCACATATTTAAGGAGACGTGATTAGTGTACAGTTATCATCATATGAAATGGAATCGGCATGCCAAGTTAAAATCCTTATCAAAGCTCTTTGTATTTCATTTCATGCAAATGCTCTTTGGAAATGCAAGAATCAATCTGTTCTTCCAGGGATAGGTAAATAGAAGGGAAGATTACGTTCTACAGCTTTACTTTAGCAACCAATCTACCAGAAGGAAAACTATGAACTTACACCACCTTTACTTCATTAGAAATATTAATCCAGTGTTACATGTATGTGGTGCAAGGGTTGAATATACACAGCATGCATATAAATATATATAAATATTTACAAATATATATATGTGTGTGTGTGATCATCAAATCGTGCTGTTAGCACAGATTTCCATCACTCCTGGCATGTCTTCCAAAATACATCCTGTATCCACACAGAACTGCGGTAGTTAAGTTCTTATTGGCACGTCCCTGTGAAGTGACCCATAGGAGAACGTCCTTCACACGAAGGAAATAGAAGAGAGAAAAAACAAAAATGGAATGCTATTCTATCGAGTGTGTTAATTCCAGAAAATAACGACCAAATGACATGAACTTTTGTTTGAGTCCTGTTTTGTTATAACTATTGGAACTAACCAGATATTCAACTGTCTACACTTTAAATATAATATTTTTTTAATTTTTACTTTTAATACTTTGGCAACATGTGTCTGTTTTATAGATAAGAGTGGTAACTGTTAATTTAAAAGTGGATAGTTTGTAAAAGTAATCAATGGATGAGGAACAGTGATGTTAGAAGTCAGAATAATCTTTGTATTTACGTGACCAAGTTCTAAGATTAAAGTTAAGGAATCTGATTATTTGAAAGCAGTAGTCGAACAAACAAGCACCATCAGGGAATTAGAGAAAAAAATAGAAAATAAAATAAAAATGAATAACTGGACTTTAGGTTAAGATTGAGGTAAAAAAATTAAACTAAAAGTATATCACAAGAAACTAAGTGAAGTAAGGCTGCTGGACTCATAAATCGGGTCAACGGCGTGTGTTGCATATTGACTTTTGACGGAGCCATAAATTAGGGATTTCAACATAGGATCCACCTCTGTAAACAAGGGGACGGCACACGTGGGTTGACAAGTGGAAGCAGATCACGTGAATAACGAACTGGAAGAAGACATAGACTTTATGAAATTATATATACACAGGTAGTCACGGTCAGTGTTCCATCGTCTTTAACAAAACTTGCTTGAATATATGTGCGTGTATGTATTTTAAAATGTATGGGTGCACATGTTTATATATATGTGTGTGTGTGTGTGTGAAAATATATGCCTATTTATATAGATATATATTTATGTACGTGTATATTCGTATAAGCACATGTATTTGTATATTGGTATGTCTATATAAGTATGTGCATATATGTATATGTGTGTGTGTGTGTGTGTGTGTGTGTGTGTGTGTGTCTGTATATTTCTGTTTACATATGTGTACATATATCTATATATTTGTTTATATGTGTGTGCATATATATAACTGTGTG
>OY757923.1:42493498-42640998 GCA_963585895.1 Sepioteuthis lessoniana
GAGAAGAACGTGGAAGGAAATAGTTATTGAGTTGAGAAGGAAATATAGCAGCTAAATGCCTGAGCGAAATGTGTGCCGCTACAATCAAGTCAATGCTGAATGTCTGAGCAAAATATGCGTCGCTATAGACATAGCAAAAGTCGAGTTTGCTGTTTAAGGACAGGAATGATTAGTCACCCATAAATGTGTGGTCTTGGTTGCTGTAGGAGAGAGGCATTAAAGTCTCCAGAAAAGGTTGCCCAGAAATGAGGTAGCTGGATGTCTGAGCGAAATTGCGCGTCGCTGTAGACATAGCAAAAGTTAGAGGCGACATAAAGGTGTCCCTATGAGTGGCAGATTACGTGTATCTAATTCATGTTTAACTGGGAACCCTTGGTCTAAGGTTTTCTTCATGGTGTTGTGATTCTGTTGCTATGAAGGGAGCGGACAGAAAGTACGTCTATCATCCTCATAGGGTGAAAATATGCGACGACCATAACGGTCAAATTAATTTACGCGCCAAACAAAATACGAAGTTCTTTCTGCTACAAGTTCATTACGGAGTATTTTGATTAACTGATATGCACTTGTTCTTCTATTCTTATAAAAGTACATGGTTTTATACTAAAAAGGCAAGAAGCAGATGATAACCTACAGAAACTATGACAGACACAGACTACGCAGATCGTCTAGTGTTTATCATTAATACCATAGCCTATTTGGAACCTATATTTCACAGCCTGAAACACACCAGCAGGAGGCATTGACCTTTATGTGAATGCAAATAAAAGAGAATTCGCGTCTTTTAAAGAAGGAGGAGTCATCTCCTTTGAAGTGGTAAGCTTCGCAAATGAGTTGACTAATTCACATACCTCTGTAGCAACATCTCATCTACTGAAAGTGATGTCAACATGCATATATGAAAACCTGGTCTATCAGATGAAATAAATACCTGGCACAAATGCCGTGATGTTGGCTAAGTTGGCCTCAAGGGCTTTCTCCAAGGTCTCACATGCTTGAAAGACTAAGTTCATTGCTTGGTGCCTGAGGTGCTCCTTTAGGGGAATGCTGATGGGACAAAGAACTTTTGTCTTCTTCTTGCATGGGTTTCAATCTGTGCGAAGCCCTCCACTTATAAAACGTCCTGGTGCCATATTCTAGCTTGGCGGAAGGTCAGATAAATACCAGCCAAGAACATCACGACATTTGTGCCAGGTATTTATTTTCCTAGTGAACGCGTGGTCTCAGGGGGTCGTTCCTCCAGGCTTTACCTATTTTGCAGGGTTGAGGTGATTTCTCGGCGTCTAAGACTCCCCTTTAGGGGAATGTCGATGAAACCAAGACTTTTTGTTCCTGCCTCCCACGAGTATTGATCAGTGCGTGGCCGCTAATTTACAATGACCTTGTGCTGCATTCCGGCGTGGTTGGATGTCGGATAAATTCAAGAAAAGAACATCACGCGGTACACTGTGTCACCATTGTTAATTTAACTTTAAAAGCACGATAGGGATGACAAAGGAACTTAACGTTGACTTGAGACAGAGAATTATTAACTTCCACAAGTCGGGAAATAGTTACAGCACTATTTCAAACCGGTTAGCTCTCCCTACATCTCCGATACATTCCGTTATAAAGAAGTTTAAATAGTTTTGCACGACAGAGAATTTACTTGGGCATATAAAAAAGTCAAATTGCCACCGAGAACTTCAAAAAGACTGTGTCGCGAGGTTAAACCCTAAAGTTGTTTTGAAATACAGTCAAAAGTTTGGATACGATCGGTCTCGGTGTAAGCACTCATCAATGCATGTCACATTGCTGCTCGGTTTAATTTGTCAAAACGTTCTTAGACAAAGAAAATTACTATTGGGAATAAGTATAATGGAGTGATGAAAGGAAAATTGAGCTTTTTGGACACATTGATATATAGAAGATTTGGCACAAGAAAGGTAAGGGTTTCCTCCCGAAGAAAGCAGTGCCAACATTAAAACATGGAGGCGGCTTGATGATGTTTTGTACTTGTTTTAGCTCAAGGAGGACTGGACAATTAATAGCAATAAGAGGAATAATGAAATTTGAAGACTATATCAAAATTCTGAATGAAAATCTATAACCAACAGCGCAAAATCTTGATCAACCTCGGCGATTTACTTTCATGCAATATAATGATCCCAAAGATACGTCTAAATCAATGACTGAGTGGCTTCAGCAAAACAAGATAAGTTATGGCTTGAAAGAATCCAGATTTGAATTCTATTAAAAATAGAATTGAAAGTTTGAATGAATCGTCTGTCACCAATAAACTTTTAAAGACTGGAAAAAATTCCAGAAAAGACTTGTTCAAGTCTTATCAAAAACCTTACAAAACAACTGCAGCAAATTATAAAGATGTGATACCATGCTATTGATTATTAATGTTGAAAAAAATGGTTCCGTTTTTTCAATTTTTCATGATGTACGAATAATTTTGTCTTTTTCTCTAGTTTATTTTTCATCTCATGTTGAGTGAATTTAACCTATCCCTCTTAAAACTGATTTTATATTTTGCTTTTTGTGTACTTAATATATGTGAAAAATCTAGCATCATACGAGTGTTAAATTCTAAGAAATTATTCAAAAATATTCATTTGTGTACGAATAATTTTGTCGTTGACTGTATGTGTTTTTATATAAAATGCTGAATTTTACAAAATGTTATGCTGTATTTTGTTTGTAAAATAATGCTTAAACTATGCGTTTTAAATGTAAAGGCACGCTTACTCTACTGTAAAGCCAATTTGATATTAAGCCTATCCACATGTCAGCGAACAAGGCAGAATGTTTTTAAATATCTTCTATCGAATAATTTAAAAATTCGTAAAGAAAGCCCTAACAGTAGTTTAGAAGAAAAAGCCTAGAATGCTACCACAGCCCCCCCCCCTCAGAAAGGGAAAAAGGAAAGAAAAAAAAAAAAAAAAAAAAAAACCAACAAAAACGAATTGTCCCCTTCACCCCACTAGACCGCCCCCAAAGCTACCTAAAATATCAGTAGTAAATAAAAGTCCAAACGAAGAAGAAGCATTTGAACTCAGGAGCCAAGTGGAAGAAATATGTCAATATTGGTCAGTATGTCTTTAATTCCAATTTAAAATGCTGAATTTTACAAAATGTTATGCTGTATTTTGTTTGTAAAATAATGCTTAAACTATGCGTTTTAAATGTAAAGGCACGCTTACTCTACTGTAAAGCCAATTTGATATTAAGCCTATCCACATGTCAGCGACCAAGGCAGAATGTTTTTAAATATCTTCTATCGAATAATTTAAAAATTCGTAAAGAAAGCCCTAACAGTAGTTTAGAAGAAAAAGCCTAGAATGCTACCACAGCCCCCCACCTCAGAAAGGGAAAAAGGAAAGAAAAAAAAAAAAAAAAAAAAAAAACCAACAAAAACGAATTGTCCCCTTCACCCCACTAGACCGCCCCCAAAGCTACCTAAAATATCAGTAGTAAATAAAAGTCCAAACGAAGAAGAAGCATTTGAACTCAGGAGCCAAGGAAGAAGCCTACTCCTCAGGTCATTCTGCTAAAGTTATTTTCAGATTGAATTGTTGAACATCGTTATACCTGTTATTCGTTAAGTAAGACTTGTTTTGTTTTGTCCAAGTTAACTTATTTTGTGCAAGTGACGGTTTTTTATTTTGACTTGTTTTGACATATTTAATTTTTTGTCATTTACTTGCCTTTCGTCACTTGTTCTTCGTTCAACCTTTGTTATACGTTCGACTTGTTTTTCTGTTAAATTTTATTTCAGGGGTTCTACTTATTTTTGGTATTTTTTTCAGTGTCTTTTCTTTACAAGTGTTTTTGTATTGATTGTTTTCACTGTATTATTTGCCTTCTCGTCCTAAAGTAGAACCCCCCTCCATTCTTGCAACAGACGGAGGCTAAATCTTACCCTCCTGGCTGAGAATTTTTCTGCAGCCATGGAGGGGTCCACGACTTCTGATACCCCCCCAAAAAAAGACTCAACACAGGAAAGCCTTATAGGGGCAAACTGGCCTTCATTGCCGGTCCCCGCTGAGACACAGGAAATCATCAACAGTCAAGACAGCCCGATACAGCCGGCCCAAAAGAGCCCCACAGCTTGGAAGGGCCAGCAGAGGGGACCTGCTGATTTCGAGAGAGACAGGGTGGGCAGATACGCCAAGTATTTCAAGGGGAATGAGATACTGCCCATCCCTGAGTTGGTCGAAAAGTTAACACCCAGGATCCTCTCGCTGGTCGTCTCTGACCTCAAAACGAAAAAGCTTGTGGGGCTCAACAAAGACATCTTCGAAGAGCTAGTGAGGAAGGCAGGCATCCCATGCCAATACTTTTGCCGTAAAAGTTTTGCGACATGGGATGTCCTGTTGCCCACTGAAGAACAGGCAGCGAAGGCGGCAGCAAACAACATTGTCACCAAACACTTCAGGCTACAGCCGGAGTATAGGGGGACCCGTAGGCTGCGCGTCACGGTATCAAACGTCCCGGCCGTCATCACTGGGGAGGTTTTGGCCGCCTATCTAAGCGCATTTGGCCAGGTAGAGGAATTTAACCTCCTCAGATCCCCGGCCGGGACAGCCTACGGGGAGTACGCCTTCCGGCTGTGCCTGACGAGGGATGGCTTCAAGGCCATCCCCGAGACTATAATCAGCGGGGACCGGCAAATGATGGTGATGGTGGAAGGGCGTAGACCAAGATGCTGGGCTTGTAGACAAATTGGGCACATTGCCAGATTTTGTCCACAGAAAAATGAAAACACAGCAGCCACAACAACAACAACAGATTCAGCAACCGCCAGCACCACCACCACCACCATCAGCAAACAAACGGAGGCCCAGGGCACGAGTCAGGTCCAGCCCAAAACAAACGAACAGGAGGGCTGGACCGAGGTAAACCGGAAGAAAAAGGGGCCCCCTAAACAGGGAGAAAAAAATCAAAATGCATCCCCTTCTCAGAGACAAGACAAGGCCCAACCACCAGCAGCGCCGGAATCGCCAAAAACACCGGCAACAACTACGTCAAAAGTATCAGCAACACCGGCACCCAAAACCACACCAAAGTCATCAGCAACACCAGCAACCCCAACGACATCAACAGCACCAGTACCATTAGCAACCACAGCATCTCCAGCATCCAAAAAGATGAAAAAGAAAAAAACAACAAACCATACAGAAGAAATGGAGACCTACACCAATTTGAAACGGAGGATGGACAGTGGGGAAGGGGCCGCAAAAAAAAATGTGCCCGGAAAAACCCCAGCCCGAGGCAGGCCCTTCCTCCCAAAAACAACCACAACCACAGTCACCCCCTCCATCTCTACCATCACCATCGCCTTCAACACTACCTCCACCACTTTTCCCCCCTCCAAAAATATCACTACAGTCTCCTCCCCAACAAATGGACCCTCCTGCACCTCTCTCACCACAACAAGAACACTTTCTGCACAAATACCATCGCCCTTATAGAATCCCCCTGCCTAGATCCCAATCGGCAGAAAGGGCACAACCCTCGAGCCTAGCTCGAACCCCATCCCTTCCCACACTTAGCCCCAGAGACATATCATCCCAGGAACTATTCCCCGCGATTCCCTCACCTAAAAGAAAACCTGACCCCCCTGCCGGAAAAAAGAAACCAAATCGGCAGGAGGAGAAACTTTCAATTGGACAGATACAGCGGGCAGCGGCTTTGTGTTCGGTGGAGCTGGAAGCAGTTGGGGACTTCCAGCTCCGGAAGGCACTAAAGCCGCTGCTCAGCTTGGAAAAGATAAATGATTTAAACATTACAAACCCTTCGAACTTTAGGAGTGCAGCCATGGTGACCACTTTTGTCCGGTCAGCTGGCGACCGTACCAGGGGCGTATGGAAGTACCTGAGTACGGTCTGTCAGACTGATACGGGCATAAAGCTGGCGGAGTTGGAGCACTCCTCCCTTAAAAAATGTATTCCTTTTTGTTCGGGCAGGGTCCCAATTTTGGTTCACCCGTCCCTTTACAGGTCCTTAAAGCTGCGGTTCCCGATAGATGTCGGCGGAATCACCAGGGACAACCGGGTTACAACTGAACTCGGCACCGGTTCCCTGCGTCAGGCTGTCGGCATCCTCACACCCAAGGATTTCCGGCCCATAGTCGACACTGAGTAAGGTAAGTGGGATTGATGGCTCTAAACCTTGCCAGTTTGAATGTGAGGGGACTGAGGGATTCAAGCAAGTGTCCGCGCTTGCTTGGTGAACTCAGGAACCTCTGCGTAGATGTTGCTGCAGTGCAGGAGACTCACTTCACTTCCGAGGCTGACTGTCGGGTGCTGGAAAGCGACTTTAACGTTTTCTCAGCATACGGCAGCAACTTCAGCGCTGGGGTCTCCTTGCTAGTTGGACGCAGCCTTGATGCTGATGTTGACGTTGTTTTTGCAGGTGACGGGGGCCGGTTGGTTGTGGCCGATGTTGCCGTGAAAAGTTTCAAGTTTCGTCTGGTTGCGGTTTATGCGCCCAATATCGTTGCGGAGAGGGTTTCCTTTTTTCGTCGGTTGGCGCCGTTCCTGGACGATACGAAGCGGCTAGTCTTAATGGGTGATTGGAATGCGATCCTTGATCCCAAGATAGATAAGGTCGGGCGGGGAGCTAGGCGTGCGGGAAGGTGTGATAGCAGCCTTGTCGGCTTCGTGACTCGTCACGGTCTCGTCGACAGGTTTCGTCTTGATCACCCAGGGCGGGAGATGTGGACGTGGCTAGATAGCTCGCCCTCTGCCAAAGTAGGCTCCTACTTGGACAGAGTGTTAGTGAGAAGAGCTGACATTGATTTTGTTAGTTGTCCCACGTTCCACTTGATAGCGTGGACTGACCATAAACTCATTAGAGTCAGTCTGCGGTTAGCAAATAGGCCTAGTCTAGCCGGCTACTGGAAGTTCAATACCTCCTTACTGGAGATACGGGACTTCCGGGATCGGCTAGAATCCCTAATTCAGCGGGCGTCAGTGGGGGCGGTTACCGGCAATAGGTGGTGGGTTTCTCTTAAGCATAGGATTAGAGATTTCGCCACCAAGTACGGTCGACAGCTCAACTTAGACAGGACCACGGAGGCGAAATCTATAGATGATAGACTTTCCCGGGCGGTGGCTGGGGGGGGACTCCCTAGGTGTAGAGCTAGCTAGGAGGGACCTTGAGCGTGAGAGTAGCGAGCGCTACAAGGGATCAGTAGTTAGATCTAGGCTAAAAAGAGTTCTCAACGAAGCTGTGAAATCGAACGCGACTGCGCGTGAAGAAGAAGTGCGAAGGTTCCCCGATCGGTACATCGCATCTGTCAAGACCCCGGACGGGTGTCTGCTGCGATCTGGTCGTGAGATACGTGACGCCTTTCGGGCGCACTTTCGGGATCGCTTTGCCCGCTGCACTGATCTCCCGCTCCGGGAGTTTCGTAGCTATCTCGCCGACTTCCCCCGTCTTGGGGCGGCTGAAGCGGCTAGCTGCGAGGGTGTGGTTACTGAATGCGAAGTCCGTGACGCGTTGAAGCAGGTCGGCCTGAACAAGTCGCCGGGACTAGATGGTTTGCCCTACGAAGGGTACTTGAGGATGTCGCACATGTTTGTACCTATTCTGACGGATATGTTCAACCATTGGTTCGCCCAGGGAGCCATCCCTGGTAGCGTTACCAAGGGCGTGATCACATTGCTGAAGAAAGGTGGCAGGCATGTTTGGGAGGGTTTAGACAATTACAGGCCCATAACTCTGCTTAACACAGAGTTAAAGATTTTGGCCCGGGTCTTAGCGAATCGTTTACAGCTTGTCATTAGCGATCTGATCGGCCCCGAGCAGACCTTTGCTGTGAAGGGAAGATCGATCCAGGACAACCTGCACTTGATTCGCGTGGTCCTAGAGGGGATAAAAGACGACACCGAATCCGCGCTGATCAGTTTAGATCAGTCCAAGGCCTTCGATAGGGTTGACCATCGGTTCTTGGCGTCTGTTTTGGAGACTGCAGGATTCCAACCGGAGTTCCGCAGATGGATTAGCATGATGTACCACAACCCTCAGGCAGTGGTGCAGGTGAACGGAAGGCGTTCGGGGGTGATCGCGATCGAGCGTTCGGTCCGGCAAGGCTGCCCTCTGTCTCCTCTTCTCTATGTCCTCGCGTTGGAGCCCCTCCTGCGCAGGCTTAGGGATGAGGGGACAAGTCCGGCACTGCGCGGTATCCCATTCGTTGGCCGCCTTGCGGCTAGGGTTTCTGCGTTCGCTGATGACGTCACAGTGTTTGTATCCCGCCTCAAGGATATAGAGGCTGTGAAAGAGGCGGTTGTCGAGTATGAGCGAATTGCAGGGGCCAAGGTCAATTTTGACAAAAGCGAAGGTTTGCGGCTTGGTGCTTGGAGGGGTAGCAATACTCTTCCAGGGCCCTTCCGCTGGAGTGACGGACCCATCCGCATCCTTGGGGTGTGGTTTGGGCCCGACCTCCAACTGGAGCGAAATTGGTCGGAAGTACAAGCTAAGGTGAATGCTCAGGTGGGAATCTGGCTTTCAAGGAGGTTGTCCTTAAAGGGCAGGGCTGAGGCGTGCGCCACGTACGTCTTCCCCCTGATCCTTTACCGATTGGCTGTACTTCCTCTGCCTAAGGCACGTCGGTTGGCACTGCAACAATCCCTCTCCAGATTGCTCTGGGGAGGTGCAAGGCCGATGGTCCGTAGGCAGGTCTGTATCCAACGTACTCGCAACGGGGGTCTGGGTATGCCTGATCTGGAGAGCCACTGGCTTGCTGAAAGACTTGCATATCTGGGCCGTGTCTTGACGGGGGACTCAGTGTGGAGACGAAAGGCGAGTCGGACTTTTCCTCGCCTCAAGTCAGACCCAAAGGCTGAAGGTCGACGTAAGCCTTTGGGCGAAGCACTGTTTGTCCGCGAGTGCCGAAAGGCCCTTCGTAACCTTCTTGGGTCCAGTGACCTTTCATGGCCTCGGAAGGAGCTGTATCGGGAATTAGTGGTGGGTTCCGCTTCTGATCCTCTCAGCGAGCGGCGCGGCTGGACGGCGGAGGAGATCCGCTCTCACTGGAATTGGGCGCCAGGATCGAGCTTCTTGAACAACTCCGAGTTCTCGCTCACCTGGCGACTTGTTCGGAATGCGTTATCCCTTCGCGGCTTGAACTTCAAGGCGGGCCTGGCAGACATGCCTGATTGCACTCGCTGCGGCAGTGGCTTGGAAGAAACGGCTGAGCACGCCTTCTACTACTGCGAGCGAGTCCGTCCGTTTTGGGATCACGTCGGGGAGTGGACGGCTCGCATCGAACCCAAACAGCTCGTGCTGCTCGACGTTGGTTACGTCGTAGACAACGTTCTTCCTCCGTTTCACGGTGAGAAGCGTGTGGTGTTTCTCGCGATCCTAGCTGTAGCCCGAATGGTGATTTGGACGACGCGAAACAAGGGATTGTATGATGATGCAAACTTTTCTCATCGTGATCTGGTTTTGTATTTTCGGCATCAGCTGAGGGTCAAAATCAGATGCGTTAGAAAACGCTTGGATCGCATAACATTCAGCAAAAGGTGGGTGACTGCAGCGAGCCTGGTCGTACGAAAGGGGGCAACGTTGGAGTCATCCTTCCCTCCTCTGCCGGCGCATGGCGTCTATGGTACGGGTCCTTAGGGACCCCATCCCTGGTAAGTAGAATTGTTTTTTTCCCCTTGTAACCTAGT
This sequence comes from Sepioteuthis lessoniana, assembly GCA_963585895.1. Classification (NCBI taxonomy): domain Eukaryota; kingdom Metazoa; phylum Mollusca; class Cephalopoda; order Myopsida; family Loliginidae; genus Sepioteuthis; species Sepioteuthis lessoniana. Next base: position 42,503,167 of record OY757923.1, read on the forward strand.
TAGCAGTATGTTTTGTGTCATTGTCCCCGTCATCTAGTCGGTAGTTTCTCAAGATCTTCCCCCTCCCAATTATTTTTGTACCTCAACCCGAATCCCAGCCCGCTTTTATTGAAGATCTTGAAAATTCATATGTAAAAAATCATATTATCTGCTTGTATCGACCCATACCGCGCCCGACCCTTTATTTCTTTTATCTCTGTAGATTAGGATTCCCGCCCTACCTAGGGTAGGTCCGGCTTGTTTCCGGTTTCTTTCGACCCGGAAAACAGTCGGCCTCCAATTTTATAGACGGGGGGATGGGAGGGAAACCAAACGGGGGATTTTTTCCTTGTTTTCGTGTATATATGTTTTTCGGGGTTTTTTCTCCCATTCCCATCATATCCATTGTAAAAAAATCATACATTGTAAATAAAAATCATGCATCACTTTCGGGTTTTAAGTAGGACTTTTTCATAGAGCAAATGCGGTATTTTGGTGGTTGCTGCGTGCAAGGAGATGGACGAGTGATTATATATTGTATTGTTGAATGGGTCGGCGAATGTGGCTAGCTAGGTTCCCCATAGAAAATATAGTTAAAGCATGACCGCTCCCTTCCCCTCCCCCAAAACCAAAAGGCCTCGTGCCTTCTTGTATTTTTTTACAAGGAATAAAGAACTCAGGAGCCAAGTGGAAGAAATATGTCAATATTGGTCAGTATGTCTTTAATTCCAATTTAAAATGCTGAATTTTACAAAATGTTATGCTGTATTTTGTTTGTAAAATAATGCTTAAATTATGCGTTTTAAATGTAAAGGCACGCTTACTCTACTGTAAAGTCAATTTGATATTAAGCCTATCCACATGTCAGCGAACAAGGCAGAATGTTTTAAATATCTTCTATCGAATAATTTAAAAATTCGTAAAGAAAGCCCTAACAGTAGTTTAGAAGAAAAAGCCTAGAACGCCTAATGCTACCACAGAGCTCTATAATTCCTGAAGCCTGCTAGGTCCCCAACTGTAGGATGGAAAAAAAAAAAAAAAATGAAAAACCCTTGGAAAAGTCCCAATACAGCAAAAAAGTATAAGTCAGTACTAGTGAAAGTCATAAGAAAGTACCTTAATGTTGGACTTTAACTAAGTTAAAACTTAAAACAAATTCCCCCCACCTTTTATTTATTTTTTTAATTTTTTATTTTATGTACACATGGGAAGCAGCATGATGTACGTTAAGGTATTTGAATAAACCAATGGACGACCAAACTCAATACCCAAATGGGTCCTGGACGTGAGTTTGACGACTTTTCGCTCAGGATCGACAGTTCGATCGGGGAACTACTGCTGCTCCTCTATAAGAGTGGCTTCTATAGAAGAGAATAAAACAGCCATCGAAAGATAACCATGACCCACACTCAAACCACTTACACAAACCGCATCGCTCTTCGCGCGGGTAAAAAAGGGGCGCGTCCTGCTGAGGTTGGAGCCCTGGCCTCGGTGTTCGAAAAATCAGCTACAGAGCTCAAACAATCAAAACTACTAAAATGCAAGCAAACACTACAAATAGCCACATTTAACGTAAGAACCTTAAATAGAATAGGACAACTCCCAGAGCTAATCGCATCGGCCGAAGAACATAAAATAGACATAATATGCATACAAGAACACAGATACACGCACACAGAAGATATCAAATATCACGAAACTGGCAATGGATGGTCGCTCGCCACTGTATCCGCATGGAAAAACTCTGTCAACGCCGCAGTGGGAGGGGTAGGATTGCTTATAGGACCTAGAGCACTAAAAACGCTTAATAGCATAGAGAAAATACAACCTAGAATGATGGTAGCTACATTTAACGGACACCCCAGAGCAACAATCGTCTCATGCTACAGCCCCACCAATGTTAGTGAAGAAAATGAAATAGTCACCTTCTACGATGAGTTATCCTCATTAGTGCGTAGCATCCCGAAACACAACATGTTAGTCATTGGCGGAGACATGAATGCACAAATCGGGAAAAACGGAAACAACAAATACAGCCTCCACAACACGTCAAATAGAAATGGGCAACATCTAACAGATTTCATGATAGAAAATAGATTAGCATGCCTCAATACAAACTACCAAAAAAGAGAGGGCAAACTATGGACATACACGTACGCAAACAATACTAAAGCTCAGATAGACTACGTCCTTATAAACAAGAAATGGAAGAATAGTGCATTGAATTGCGAGGCATACTCCTCTTTTGAGGGTGTGTCCACCGATCACCGAATAGTCACAGCGAAAATACGGTTAAGCCTACGAAAAAACGACAAACGAACAGCGACCACCAAACACTATGACTGGGCCCTATTAAACAACAAAGATGTCAGAGATAAATACGTATTAGAATTAAGAAACAGATTCGAAACACTACAAGAAAAGACGGAAAAAAGTACACCAAACGACGAATACGAAAATTTCGTTAATGCACACCTTGAGGCAGCGGCAAAATACATTCCAACAAAAATTAAAACTAAATATAGAGTCCCATGGGAAACCTTAGCGGTGAGAGAAAAACGTGCACTAGTGAAAACAGCCTCCAAAAACTATCGAAAAAACCCAACAAACACAAATGCCTTAAAACTAAAAACAGCACAATATCAATTAGCAGGCATATATATAAAGGAACAGACAGAATACATTCAAAATCAGATAGATAAGATTAGAGACTCGGTGGAAGATAGACAATCTAGAATTGCCTGGTAAACAATAAACGAAGTGAGCAGAAGAAAGAACACAGCCAAAGCAAAACTTAAAGCAGGAAACCAACAAGAAAGAATAAAACTGTGGAAACAGCACTTCGAAAACTTACTTGGAAACCCACCAAAAATAACGCATGAACCAATCACCAGAATAATTAGCAAACAATTAGACATTAAACTTGGACCGTTCACACAAGGAGAACTCGACTCGGTTCTCAGAAAAATTAAAAATAGGAAAGCTGCAGGACTGGACGAAATTCCCCCGGAAGTATGGAAGACCAGACAATTCGACGACATACTGCTCCGACACTGCAACGCAGTATACAATCAAAATCCGATAGATAGATGGACGAAGGGATGCATACTCCCCTTCCCTAAAAAGGGGGACCTCGGATTAGCCAAAAACTACCGAGGCATAACACTTACATCCATAGCTGCCAAAATCTACAATGCCCTACTACGAAACCGAATAGAACCCAAAATCGACAACATACTTAGAAAAAACCAAAATGGCTTCCGAAGAAATAGATCTACGACCTCACAAATACTAACCATCCGCAGAATCCTTGAAGGTGTACGGGCAAAGAACCTACAAGCGACATTAATATTTGTCGACTTTACCAAGGCTTTCGACTCCATTCACAGAGGAAAGATGGAACAAATCCTACTAGCGTACGGCATACCTAAAGAAACCGTAGCGGCAATAACGATTCTCTATAGAAACACTAAAGTAAAAGTACGATCACCAGATGGAGACACAGAATACTTCGACATTGTAGCAGGAGTACTACAAGGGGACACGCTGGCTCCGTATCTCTTTATCATTTGTCTAGACTACGTACTTAGAACATCGATTGACAAAGTCAAAGAGAATGGCTTCGAACTGACGAAGAAAAGAAGCAGAAGATACCCCGCAACAACAATTACCGACGCCGACTACGCCGATGACATAGCGATACTGGCAAATACACCTGACCAAGCCGAAACACTTCTGCATAGCCTGGAACGAGCAGCAGCAAGCATAGGCCTCCATGTTAATGCACACAAAACGGAATATATGTGCTATAACCAAACGGGGGACATCTCCACTCTAGAAGGAACCCCTCTTAAACTAGTAGACAAATTCACGTACCTAGGAAGCAGCGTCGAATCAACCGAAAAGGACATCGAAACGAGGTTAACGAAAGCATGGACAGCTATCAATAGGCTATCGACTATATGGAAATCAGACCTAACCGATAAAATGAAACGCAGTTTCTTCCAGGCAGCGGTCACATCGATACTGCTATATGGATGCACTACATGGACGCTAACAAAACGGCTGGAGAAGAAACTAGATGGCAATTACACAAGAATGCTGTGTGCAATCCTGAACAAGTCCTGGCAGCAACACCCCACAAGACACCAACTGTACGGCCACCTGCCCCCTATCACGAAAACTATTCAAGTTAGGCGAACCAGACATGCAGGACATTGCTGGAGAAGCAGACATGAACTCATAAGAGATGTACTCTTATGGATCCCCACACACGGCCGCGCAAAAGCAGGACGACCAGCACGAACGTACATTCAGCAGCTATGTGAGGATACAGGTTGTTGTCCTGAAGACCTACCTAGGGCGATGAACGATAGGGAGGAGTGGCGAGAGAGGGTCAGGGATATCCGTGCTGCCAGCACGATATGATGATGATGATGATGATATATATATGTGTGTGTGTGTGGACATTGGCCCAGCGGTTAGAGTGTTCGCCAATGGCCCGGGAGACATGGGTTCAATCCCAGGTCGAGTCATACCAAAGACTTTAAAAATGGTACTTGATACCACCTTGCTTAACACTCAGCATTATAAGGTACGGTTCAAGGGTAAAGTGGAGCAATCCTGGGAATGGAGTAGCGCCCTCCCCTACACCTTGGTGTAGTAGCTATCGAAAAGGGAGCCTTCGGGACACCCTCGACTATGGTCGCTAACTTTACTTTACTTATAAATATGTGTACCTGTATGTATTTAAATATATGAATGTAAATACACATAAATGTATGTATATAGGTATGTGTATACGGATGTAGGAATATTTGCATATATATAGTCATCCACAGACAGAATGTTTCGTTGTATCACAACTCTTCAGTGTGGCTAGACATGTAAGACGCTTCAAGCAGAGATCGAAACCCGCCCAACTTTACGTTAGACTTGGTATCATACCGTTCAACCATCAGGCAACATATGTCAGCTCGAGAATTATAAGGCATTATGTAGTAGCTGCCTTTGTTTTACATTTTGCCTTACCGGATACTAGAGTGCTCAATTCATTTGAAGGGCTTTGCATTACGCGAGTGGCAGCCGTTGATTCCTTCGTCAGAGTGCTCAACCCTCCCAGAGGGGAGGCGTATATATGTATAAATATATGCGGGTCAGTATGCATAAAAACATATGCATGAATATATGAATAAATATATATGCATGTATACAAATATGTGTTTATATATATATTGATAAACATATATGCATCTTATATATATATAAGACGCATATGTGTATGAATATTTATGTCTTTGCGTATAAACGTGTGTATGTACAGTAGCGAGCTTAAAGATCAGAATGATCTTAAGAAAAAGTCTAAATGTGAAATAACATTTTATTTTAAAGTTTCATAGAACATTTTTATCAAGAAAAATAAGGATATAAATGTAAATTATATAATTTCAAAATATAAAGCTCAATAAACTTATTTTGATAATGTTATAAGAATAATTATATAACATTCGAAAAAATAGATAATCAAAAACATCAGAACGATTAACAAAATCATACTATTATAATGGATACAATGAAATAGTGTTCATAATTCATTAGTACTTGATACATAAACCTTTACTTTCGAAAACAGCTTGACATCTTTTGCTACACGAGCGAATTAATGTCTCACATTCATCAACGGATATTTTCTCCCATTCTCCCTTCAAATTAGTCCATAGTTCTTCAATGTTTCTTGGATTGTTTTTCCATAGCTCTTTCATTTAGTAACTTCCAAACATTTTCAATAGGATTCATGTATGGGCTTTGAGCATTACAGTTATATCCTCCTCAGAAAGAAATGTCTTAACACGGAGCATTATATTGCATAAATACAGCTGGTTGATTAATTGCAGTTCTCAAATTAGTTACAATATGTTTCTTCAATATCTCTTTGTACATAGTTGTGTTATTTTACCGTGTAGCCTGACAAGAGGTTCGGCACAAGCTTCAGAAATCATACCAAACATCAGCACACTTCCTCTTCTATATCTAACACTGCTTTTAGTGCACTGAGGCGAATATTGTTCCTTAGGACTGCGTCGTACGAACCTTTTCCCGTCACAACTGAACAGGTTAAACTCATCGCTGAAATGAACACATCCCACTGTTCTTCAGTCCATATGATGTGTTGAGTGGCAAATTTCAATCGGCTAATTTAGTTTTTTTATAAATGTAAGGCTTTGTAGAAGCTAATTTATTACATTAAGTCTTCAGGAAATAGTGTGCCTTGATATTTTAATGCCAAGGTTAGCATTAGATCTTTTAGAGATATTGGTTGCTGTCGCAAATCGACCCCTTTTTGATTCATAACTAATCCATGTCTTCCCTTGCAGTAGTTTTTCTAGGCCTGTCAGGTATTTCTTTGCTTCACATGACCCAGTTTCCTCCAGTTTTCTTAAAATACTATGAATAACATTTTTAGATTTCCCCACAATCTTTGATATATCCCCACTCGGGAGTTTATCTTCATTACGTAACTTGACTATCAGTTTTCTAAGTTCCAATGATGTCACAGATTTTTTTGCCATGTTTACCGTGCAAGAGCCGATGTAATTTAGTAAAATACCCTACTTTATAATCTCACACTAAAAATTTTTTAATAATACAAAAAAAGTATTAAATTTTACGCATTTATTTAATCGTTCTGATGTTTTTGATCATCTATATTTTCGAATGTTATATAATTATTCTTGTAACTTTATCAAAGTAAGTTTATTGAGTTTTATATTTTGGAATTATATAATTTATCTTTATATTGTCACGTGATATCCCGCGGAGACGATAGAGGTAAGATTAATACTATCCTCCCGTTGGAATGAACAGTGGAAACCCGTCAAAAAAGTGACCGTTAAGAGAGAATGTGGGTCACAGAGGGGATATCAACAGGTGTTGGTACTTAGTAACCTCAGGTCGCCGGACACCGGAAGGGGAGGGAGAGAGAAGCCAAATGATTGGCTGGGACCCCAAAACGGAAGTGGGGCTCCCCCCTCCGTCAGCGGAAATAGATAATAAGAAAGTCAGTTTTTGAGCAGGGCTCGTGGCAGACAGACCCATAGCCATTTACTCCGGGTTGAAGACAAAAGAATAACTGAGACACGAGGGACCCCAGGTTCTTCAAGCCAGTGTAAAAAATAGAATAAAGTCTATTAGCCCGTGAAAGAAGAAAGATTCTCCAGTGGAACCCCGCCGAAAAATAAGATAAGTAACTTTGGGACTATTTATCCTTTATACCCAAATTTTATATACCACTCTCTCTCTCTCTCTCTCTCTCTCTCTCTCTCAATTTGAAGAAAAACAAAAGTCAAGAAAAGACATTTATATTCGTGGACTGTCCAATTATTATATGTTTTGACACTTTGAAAGTGTATATAACTGTAGTAAAGGAATCATATATTTTCATGTTACCACGTGGTCTATGTTGTTACTTCATGCTTCGTTTTCAGCTTCTATTCGCCTTATGTTATCTTGCTTAGAATTGTCCTATTAATTCCTTAACAATATCACACGGGAAACCGGAGTTGCCGACTACTACAATATAATATTATTACGACTAAAACCTATAGGTCCATATTCTTCCATTGTCTAGGGGAAGGAAGGAAAGCGGCCTGGTGGGTGTGTGATAGTGTGAAATTTGGAACTCTTGCCAGCGGCGGTCAGTCTGTCCCTAAATTGATCCTTCACGTAATATGCCAGGTCTTATATGCCTGAGAGAAAAACTCTGAACGAGGACTTATTCTAGAGGGGATCAAGTGCCAACCTGCCCCGTCTTCACACGTGCGAAAATAAAAGTCCCGTTTTGGGATTTTAGTCAATTTGCCGTCACAATATCCTTATTTTTCCTTGATAAAATGTTCTATGAAGCTTTAAAATAAAAAGTTATTTCACATCTTGACTTCTTAATATCGCTCTGATCTTTATCATATTTACCCAACCCCTCCGCTCGGGCAGGATATGACACAAGGTCAATTTTTAAGCGGAGTTTAACAGGTTTGAATTCAGAGTTTTCCTTCTCCTAGACTAGTTGCCTCACCAAGGCTGAAGAACCTAGTCTACCCTTCTATTTACCCATAGCTGGAGGGAGAATAATTGGATTCATACCTTTCCCAAGGGTATTAATGCTATGTGAAATGTAATCAGTCTCGTCGAGGATTTGAACTCGTGTCGCCGTGTCCATTTCCTACGACGATAACCATTACACCACGGGCACCTCTGATCTTTATGCTCGCTACTATATATGTGTGTGTGTGTGTGTATGCAAACCTGTGTACATAAAAATAATATATTGATATTTGGTACATATAAGCTATATATATATAGCTATGTGTATACGTATGTGTATAAGTCTATGTATATACAGTGACACGCATAAGTATTGGATACATGTTTTTTCTGTTATAACGAGTTTATTTTCGCCATTTTGCCTGATATTTGGTAAGTAATATCTCGTAAAGTTGTTTTAGTTGTATGTGGAAGGAAAATTAACAACTCATGGTTGAATCCTTTTTTTATCCAAGTTCAAAATTACCCTATGCAAAAATATTAGATACATGACACTTTTTTTCAAATTTCTAATCGAAAATTTGTATTTTAAAAGACTTTAAATATTCAATTTTTTTTATTGTATCGGAATGTTATCTCTGACCAATCAGAGAAGTACACATTTTTTTACAATATAGTGCTACTAATAATCTGACTCTTTGATGTGCTTTCAAGGATTAAAAATGGCAAAAAACTAAAGAATTATCCAGAGATATGCGAGATAGAAACATTGAATGTCACAAAGGAGGACAAGGTTACCGAAAAATTAGCAAAGAAATGAATCTAGCACTAAGTACAGTAATAAATATCAGAAAGTATAAGAAGTATGGCGACGGTACAGCAAACTTTCCAAGAAATGGAAGACCGAGAAAAATAAATGAGCGTACTTCAAGGTGGATCAGCTGAAATGTGCAAATAAACCCCTTCATTACTCGTTCTGAAATTAAAACTGATCTTGGGGGGGGTGCTAGAATTAATGTAAGTAAGGATAACATTAGCTGAGCTCTATATCGTACAGGCTTTCATTCAAGATCACCAAGAAAAGTGCTTTTACTGAAAACCAAACATGTCAAAGACCGTTTAAAGTTTGTCAAAACTTATGCAAAGAAAGGTATGCAGTTTTGGGAAAAGGTAATCTGGTCGGATGAAACGAAAGTTGAACTATTCGGAAGAAACACAGCGACAAGTGTTTGGCGAAAAAATGGCACTGCCTTCAAGAAGCACAATACCATCCTCACAGTTAAGTTTGGGGGTGGTTCCATTATGATATGGGGATGCTTTTCATCCAAGGGCACTGGTGAGTTACAAGTTATCTATGGTAGAAGAATGGTAGCATGTACAGGGAGATTCTAGAGAAGTACTTTCAGAAATCTGCAACTTCTTTAAGACATGGTCGGAATTTCATGCTTTAACACGACAATGATCCCAAATATACCGCAAAACTTACAAAGGAATGGATTGAAAATAATAGTATTAGTACTCTCAATTGGCCAAGTCAGTCTCCTGACTTGAATCCAATTGAGAATTTGTGGAATACTTTGAAAGTTAAAGTTCATAAGCGGGCTCCACAAAATATCAAGCAATTAGAGGAATTATGCGAGGAAGAATGGGGTGAAGTAACGCTGGATCAGTGTGGAAAACTATAGAAAGTGACTGAAAGCAGTGAAACAAAACAGAGGCAAGGCAACGAAATATTAAATTGATGTATCCAATACTTTTGCATTGGGTAATTTTGAACTTTGATAAAAAAAAAAAAAAAAAACATTCAACCATGAGTTTTTAATTTTCCTTCCACATACAAGTAAAACAACTTTACGAGATATTACTTACCAAATATAAGGCAAAATGGCGAACATAAACTAGAGTTATAACAGAAAATAACATGTATCCAATACTTATGCATATCACTTTATATGTGTATATGTATCAATGATTATATCTGTATAAATCTATGTGTATGTGAGTACTTGTATAAATATAGATACATATGTTTATATGTGTGTGTGTGTGTGTGTCTGTGCATGTATATTTATATATGTATATGGATATATATTCATATTTGTACATTTATCTATAATTATGTATGTGTGTATGTGTCTGAGAGTATGTGCGTGTATATATGTGAGTGTGTGTGTGAGTATATATCTTTGTATATATATACGTGTGTGTGTGTCTATATATATATATATATATATATCTATACATGTATTTTGTATGTGTGTGAATGTGTGTATATATATATATATATATATATATTTACATACTTGTGTGTGTGCTTTATATATATATTAGATATTTATTTATGTGTATATATATATATATATATATATATATATACACGCGTTTGTGTGCGTATTATATATATAATAGATATATATTTATTTATTTGTACGTTCCTGAATACTTAATGAATAGACAACAATTATTCATTTTGTTGTATTTCTTTAGAGATTCCTGTGGTGACAAGGATATATCTCTTCCGACAATAAAGCGATTGTCTTGTAGTTCAAGTTTAGTGCATAAATTTTTAATAATTCAGTTCCGATTCTATTTAGAGTCTTGGACACCTGCAAACTCAGACAGTTTGTTTTTTTTTCTCCTCGAAGTTTAGCAAGAATAAAAACTTTACCAAACTTTTTTTCTTACCGTTTGTTTGATGATTGTTTTCATTTGACTGAGAGGAAATGAAATTACACAAAAAGCAAACAATAAAAAATTATATATTTTCTATTCAAATAACTTTGTCAGAAAGATCATATACAAATTGATCTCTCTGATTAAATAAATTGCGATTTCTTCTAAGCTTCTAAGGTTGCGTCAGTATAATTGTATGTCTGTACCACGTGGACTCAATGATATGAATGGAGAAGAATATACGTGCTGTTTTGAACACCCCATAAAATATCAGCTCTACGGCCACTTACCTCTCATCTCACAAACAATTCAAGATGAACAAGACATGCGGAGCACGACTTGAGAAGTAAGAATAAACTCAGAAGTGACGTTTACTTATGAATTCTTAGACATGGACACATCAGTATTGGCTTATCAATAAGTAATTATATATGTGCAGACGCTGGATGCAGTCTAGAAGACTGCTCACAGGTGATAGATGATGGGTACAGATGGTAAGAGGGAGGGAAATGCGTGCAATCAGAATGACTTTATATAATTCTGTTTGCGTTCTAGCTTGTTTTTTTTACGGTCTCCGAATTGATTCTGATGAAACTTGACAGGTGAACTCCTTTAGATAATTTTAATGGTATTTGTTTTTGGTTTTTCCCGCCCCCATGTTTGTGGAGATGCTCAGAACATTTTAACTTAAAATTGGTCAGGCAGAGTTAATTTTTCCACATAGCAAATAAAAATTTCTTACGACCGGAACTCTCCACCCGTCCCCGGGGTTTGGGAATTTTATGAAGAAAATTAATATGACAAGACTCATTCATGTAGAAAGTCTCTAGAATGCTTTTTGTTGACAAAAACTTTCATAGTATGTTATTTTTATACTTTAGAATACTGGGGTTTTCTATGAGTATATATATGTGTGTGTGTGTGTATATATATATATATATATATATATATATACACACACACACACACATATATATATATATATATATTGTTACGGATTGCTACCCCCCATCAGTCATAGTAAAAGTCTGCTTGTAGGGGTTGACCTGTAGACATGACATATATCAGAAGGAAGTGGGACAATGGGAATAGGTGCCACCTGCCTTCAAACCCCCATCTGAGACTCGCCAAAATCAGAAGATACTACAGTTTGAAAAGAGAAGTTACTGACAGGCTGAAAGAAGGCACGCAACAAGGACGGCCTTTCGCACGCCAGTAAGTCAGTTGGCGAAAATCTTAGAAGAGGGCCCCATGCAAACGGCCAGCCAGCTCGAGTATGCGCAGTGGTTACACAATATGAGAAGATATCTTATGAAAAGATAAGAACCGCGGAGATCTCTCGTGGGAGTCACCTATTATCAGAACGATGATAATACACTAGAATAAGAGACTTTTTGTGAAGGTTGAAAGCGAGAAATATCCTCAGGCCCTTCTGTAAAACTAAAGAAAGGGAAAAGAAAGAAAAGATAGATTTTTGGTTGTGAACACTTGTTCCTCCAAGTAAGATAAAAGAAATGAATAAGCGAAAGATCTTGAATGAATCTCTTCTCCGTTTCTTGGCATACGCTTTTGCTGCCGGACATACACAGTTGCATACATCATTTCACTTCCGAACAACTGAATCACTAGTTTTTGTGTTAACTTTTCCTCTTATACTAATTTATGTTCATTTCGCTGTTATCAAATAAATCTTATTTTATCTTTCCTCTGGGTTCTCCTCATTTTTGTCACTTCAAGGATTTCTGCCTCGTCCTTTTATTTTCTATGTCTTCGAGCAGATCTTGCGGGTTATAAACGAATGTTTTATGTGGAAAATATATTAATACGTTCCGACATCTTCCCGGCTCGTAACAATATACATATATGTATATATATTTGTTGGCGACCGTATTCGAGAGTGACCCGGAGGCTCCTTTTCATTAGCTATTACACTAAAGTGTAAGGGAGGGCACTTCTCCTCTCCCGGGATTGCTACATTTTACCCTTGATCCGTACCTTATGATGCATAGTGTTAAGCTAGGAGGCATCAAGTACCATTTTTTGAGTCTTTGGTTTAACTCGACCTGGGATTAAACTCCGGTCTCCCAGACCATTGGTGAACACTCTACCCTCTAGGCTACTGGCCCATTGGTATAATGGTTAGAGTGTTCGCCAATGGGCTTGGAGATTTGGGTTCAACCCTAGGTCGAATCATATCTGACTAAAAAAAATGGTACTTGATGCCGCCTCGCTTAACACTCAGCATTATAAGGTATGGATCAAGAGTAAGTGGAGCAATCCAAGCAAAGAAGTAGCGCCCTCTCCTACATCTTGGTGTGGTAGCTATTGAAAAGGGACTACGTTCGGCCAACTTAAAACTTATATGTCTCTCTCTCTCTCTATATATATATATATATATATATATTTATATATACTCACATAGATTGATAGATTCTCACAGATAATACGATAATTATATATAAAAACAATAATAAAATTAAAATTAAAATTAAATAAAATAGCATTTAACACAGGCACCAACATATTAAATGATTTCATAACAAAAATCTCTAACTCAATTATTAAACCTTTTCCCAACCGAACTTTTTAAAACAAAATGCTGAAAACATTCCAACCGACAACTTTAAAATACAATGCTACAAATAATTAAAACAGTAAAAACTCAACAGTCAACTCAAAATTTTACTACTCCTGATGACGACCAAAAGTATGGTCGAAAGCGCTTTAGCAAAAAGATATGGGACAATTCCTTTGCCATTTAGATCCCGACACTGGAAAATTAACAAGGAGTTTTGAAAAACTGAAATTGAAAATAATAGACAGTGTTCCATCGTCTTTAAAAAAAATTACTTGAATCATAACTAGCTGCCTAATTATACACTCTTCAGTATATATATATATATATATATATATATATACACACAAATATATACACTCATATATTTATACACATGCAAATTAATACACAAATACATTTGTAAACATACAAATAAATACATTCACACACACACACACACACATATATATATATATACACACATACGTATGAATACAAATACATTTGCATATTTACGTATACTTATAAATGATCAAATTGGCTCATTGGACTTGTGGGTAGAGTGTTCGCCAGTAGTCCGGGAGACCTGGGTTCAATCCCAGGTCGCGTCATTCCAAAGACTTTAAAAATGGAACTTGATACCTCCTTGCTTAATACTCAGCAATGTAAGGTACGTATCAAGGGTAAAGTGGAGCAATCCTAGGAAAGGAGTAGCGCCCTCCTTTACACCTCGGTGTTGTAGCTGTTGAAAAGGGAGCCTTCTGGTCACCCTCGACTAAGGTCGACAACTTACTACTATAAATGCTCATATATCCATATATACACACATTCATGTACATATATATAAACCCATAAACATACACACGTACGTATTTGTACGAATATATTTATGTATGAATACAGGTACATAAATAGATATATACATACTCATGTACCCAAGGTCACCAAGGCGAATTTTTTGTCCATCTCACTATTGTGTTTTATTTATACACAGCGTTGCATAATCGAAGAATTGTAATATGATTAAAATGGACGCAGACTATGCTGATCATATAACACTTCTTATAAATACACCTATCCAAGCAGAATCTCTGCATAGCCTGGAGCAAGCAGCATGAGGCATTAGCCTCTATATGAACATAAGTAAAACAGAGTACAGTCCTCTGAAATTAGTAGACAAGTTCACATAACTCGGCAGTAGTGTCTCATCTACTGTAAGTGATATTAATATGTGCCTAGCAAAGGCATGGAGTGCTTTTGATCATACGGAAGTCTGATCTGAGTAATAAAATAAAATGGGATTTCTTCCAAGCAGCAGTTGTGTCAATACTACTGTATGGATGCACCACAAGGATGCTGACAAAACACAGAAAAAAAGCTAAATGGAAACTACACAAGAAAGTTACGTGCTACAATGAATAATTCCTGGAAGCAACACCCCATGAAACAACAGCTGTACAGCCACTTACCTCCGATCTCTAAAAACATCCAAGTAAGACAAACGAGACATGCGTGACACTGTTGGGAAATCAAGAATGAACTCATAATCAACATTTTCCAATTAACCCCTTCACATGGACGTGCCAGTGTTGATTGGCCAGCTAGAACTTATCAACGAATGTTCTGTGCGGACAAAGAATGTAGTTTAGAAAACCTGCTGGGACTATTCACAGCACTCTTTTATCTACTTCTTGTTTAGGAATATAATCTTGCAATGCTTTAGAGTTATTTTGGGTAGGTCTATAGTTTTCTTATCCATTTTTTTTTTTTTTTTTTTTTAGAATTTAGTATTTAGGCATGCTAACCCGTTCCTGGGTGAAAAACTTGCTTAATATTCTCCATATCTGTTTAGCAAGTTTTGATAACAGAATTTGTTTTTTCCGTCTTTGCTTATTTGAGTATTTACGTTCTCCACCAATGATTGGAATGTTGTGTTTTGGACACGCACACACACAATGCATATATATATATATATATATATATATATACACGTACACACACACGCACGTTCATATATATATTCACACACGTATATATATATATATATATATATACATACATACACGTACACACACACGCACGTTCATATATATATTCACACACGTATATATATATATACACGTACACACACACACACACATATATATATAAACACACGTACATATATATATATATATATATATACAGAGAGAGAGACGTACATATATGTGTATGTTTATACACACACAAACATACACGTACATATATACGTACAGACACACACGTATATATATATATACGTTTATAGAAAAGTCACTGAATAGGCTATTGGGAAAACTACTCTTCCATAATTACCTTACTTTCCCAAGTCTAAGTGACTTACACTTGTTAAATCCAATTTCGAAGAAAATTTGCACTTGTTTGATTTTTAAAAAATGGTCTTCCATTTCTCGTACAATCGTTAATATATTCTACACCTGTTAAAGTTAACCATAAAATGAACATCAATTTTTTAGAATATCAACTTACTTTTTATTTGTGGTTTGGTTTAATAATATACCAGTCACTTATGGGTTATTTAAGGCTAAAATTTGATACAAATAATTTGTGGTATTGAGTATTTCTAACACTGATAAATTTCAAATAGATCTATTTCACCCATAGATGATATCCTAACAGCTACTACCAGAGTTTGACTACAATGAAAATTTCATGCAGTCTGCCCCACTATATTTATCCATATAAGGTTTATGAATTTTTAACCTTAAAACCCCCCATGCATTTTATATACTGATGATTGAGTTTGGGAAGGTCTTGGGGTAGAGGTTACACAAAATAGACTGGAATCTAAACATCTCAATTTAGGAGGAACAAATTAGAATATGATAGTTTCCTGGAAGAATGTTGAATGCTGGAAGGTTTTACGGTATGTCAACCATCGTTGGGTTATTTAATTGTGAAGTTAGTCTTTTTCTGCAAGAAATTATATGGCTTGAAGAAACAATTCCTATTTAATAATAATCATTTGTAAACAAATAACTTCAAATAAATATTCTTAATACATCATTTATATACATTTACATGGTTTTTAGTATCCCTAATATTATAATTTTTTTTTTTTTTTGCTTACTATAATATATCCTCAATTAACTCAAATTGCTGTATCTGTTTTAGTTTGGTTTGGTTTCTTTGTTTAATGGCATATCAACTCTTTTTAGGTTATTTAATGCCAAAGCCATTCTCCTAGAAGAACAGTAGTGGTACAATTTAACCCATAGCTGGGAGGATAAGGGGGTTCATACCTTTCCCAAGGGTATTTGCCCGAAAGTGAACGTAATAGCGCGACTGGAGTACGAACTCGCGTACTACGATTCCGCAGTCCATGGCTTTAACCATTACACCACGAGGACACCCCCCAGTATCTGTTTTAAGAGCTAATGTATGAAGGTAGGCTGAAAAAGTAATACAATGATACATCTGCTGTTAATGACTTTTTTTTACCTATGGGATCCAAATGCTGCAACACCAATGGGAGAAGTATGTGGACCACTGGTAGGCGCCTCTAGTGGTGTAATGTTTAGCAAGCTTGACTAGAAAACCTACACGAGTGAGTTCGAGTCTCATTGGGTGCCCCTTTCATATGGCCTAGTGCCACATCTGAGCAAAAAGCTTAGTAAATTTCCACTGGTAGGACAATTTTGAAAATAAATCAATGTAGTGGTATATCTAGTGGATATTCTATATTTAATGGATGATTTCCAGGGGCTGTTAAATAGGAAAATTTTGCTATAGTTGTTGCAATAGAAAGTCTGGCAATTAAAAGATATTCTGAGTTTATGTCACTACCTCTTTTCTTCTGTTCTAGCTCTTGCTGTTTGCTTCAGATAAGGTTTCCTTGAAGACCTTGAAAATTCTGTTGTGAACCAATGATGATTCTACAAGAAATGAGATACCTTTTTTTAACAAAACCCTGTATCTCTCTTGTGACACAATTCTGTTCGGCTGGTCAGAACTGATCTCACCAGACAGAAGGGTTTTGCTAAATGGTAGCTTTCACATGATTTACCCAGCAGAGATGTATTTCTAAAGCATAGCTTAGATACTTAAGGCAGTTTTGTGGACTTTGATGTGTCTAATGAAATCACCCCAGTGTGCATTCAGAATAATGTGGAGACAATTCTGATGGAAGCATTCAATGGGGCATAGATGAAACTGATATATGGCTTTTTACAAATCCATCCTGTTATCTACTATTTTATGGAATTCAATCCTGGATTAATAGACACAATACTATATATATATATATACACACACACACACACACACACACACACACACACAGACAAAGGTGAGTTAATAGATCTGCAGCCTGATATAGTCACCAGTTAACACATTACTCAATAAGTCCCGGGCCTGATATTTAGATGGCGCCACTAATAAAAAAAATCCTTATAATTTTGTTTCTTTATAAAGAACTAACCTTCAAATGGCACGTGTCAAAATTTGAGCCCAATCAGATTATTAGTTTTCAAATTATAGATATTTAAGTGAAGCTACTGTTGCTAATTTTCAAAACAATGGAAAAATCTGAATTTCGTGTGTTGATAAAACATTGCTTTCTGATGGGAAAAATACTGTTCAAGCAAAGCAATGGTTTGATAAGTGTTATTCGGACTCTACTCCATCGGAAATAACGGTTAAGAGGTGGTATGCTGACTTGAAACGCAGTCGTACAGACACAAATCATACTGAACACTTAGGTCGCCCAAATTCGGCAGTTGTCCCGGAAAATACCAAAAAACTCCACAAACTCGTTTTGGTCGATCGTAAATTGAAGTTGCGTGAGATAGCAGAGGAGTTGGAGATATCAGAAGGCAGTGTATTCACCATTTTGCATGAGCATTTGTTAATGAGAAAGTTGTGTTCAAAGTGAGTGCCACATTTGCTCACAGTTGATCTAAACCAACAACACGTTGACGATTCAGAGCGTTGTTTGCAACTGTTTCAACACAACAAAAACATGTAACAGTGGATGAAACATGAAACATGGATCCACCACTTCACTCCGGAGTCAAATCAGCTGTCAGCTGAGTGGACAGCAGAAGGTGAAAGCCGTCCAAAGCGACCAAAGACGCAAACTTCAGCAGGCAAGGTTTTGGCCTCGGTATTTTGGGATGCGCAAGGTTATTTTCTTCATCAATTACCTTGGGAAAGGAAGAACCATCAATAGCGAATATTATATAATATTACTGGGGTGTTTGAAGGAAAAAATCGCCAAAAAACGGCCCCAAGAAGAAAAAATTGCTCTTTCACCAAGACAATGCACCGTGTCACAAGTCGATTGCAACGATGGCAAAACTACATGAATTGCCCTTCGAATTGCTTCTGCAACCACCCTATTCTCCAGATCTGGCCCCCAGCTTTTTGTAGAGCTCAAAAGAATGCTCCAGGAATAGAGATTTAGCTCCAATGATGAAGTGATATCGGAAACTGAGGCGTATTTTGAGGCCAAAGACAATTCGTTCTACAAAAAGACATCAAATTATGTGAGAAGCGTTGGAATCAGTGTATCGCCTTAGTAGGAGACTATGTTGATGAATAAAGTTGAATTTTGCCCCAAAAGTTGTTTTATTAGTTTGCCCCGGTACTTTACATGCGAAGTGTTTATCGATGTGATAAGTATTTATAACTCAGAACTACATAAGAATGTTGCATGCCATTTTAAACAGACCCTGAAAGCAGCATCCTACAAAACAGCAGTTATATGGTCACTCACCTCCCGTTTTACAAATCCCCAAAGTAAGACAAGCAAGATATGTTGGCCACTACTTGCAAAGTATGGATGAACTCATTAGTAATGTTCTCTTATGGACTCCTGCACATGGACTAACCAGCGTTGACATAACAGCCAAAACTTACATTCATCGGCTCTGTACAAACACTGGGTGCCGTCTAGACGACTTACTGAGAGCAATAGCCAGTGGGGATGTATGGCAAAATAGTCACGGGAATTCATGCTATCAACATGCCATGATCATGATGTCAGTAGGCTGTATACTTACTGAAGTACCTATGTATATGCATCACAAAAAACTGCCAGTCATTTCAAACTTCTAAACTATGTAGCATATTATATTATTTACTGAGAGGAGCTAGAAGTAGATGTATAATATACCAATGGGAATCCTATTTGGGTACAGACATCTAACTTAGTTTGTAACTAATCATAATAGAGATTTTGTGTCTATCTTTAACCAAAACTTGGTCACCACCATCATCCCAATTCCTATTGTTATTTATGTTATTTTCTCAATGATTAATAGGTAATCATTATTTAATATTGATTATTTATTAATGAAGTCTATTAAAGTCTAACTTTGTTAGAACTACCTCAAAATAGCCACTGTTATTAATGTATTTAAAATACTGCAACCACTAAAAAAATAAAGGTCAACATAGCAACATGATGTGAATATCTTATATACTGGTTTTAACAAAACCAGGTTTAACAAATAAATACTTGGTGTTATTGATTAAAAGTATTAAAAGCAATTCTATGTACAATTCTATGTAGGAATCAATTAAAATAAAAGTAATTGTAATCTTTTTATATACCTTATTTATTAGTCGTTCTATTATATTTTATTACTTTAAAAGTAACATACTTATTTTAACTAGTTATAAAATTTTTTTCAATACTATATTTAAATGAAATTCTATGTTACAATTTCTTTTCATATTTCTTTTTATTCAAAGGCTGTAATATAAAAGTGAAAATTGCAATTTTACATTTTTAAAAATATTAACTGTTTAGTCCCCTTTTGGACAGGAAGGGGAGCTTCTGATCCTGAATTTGTGTGTCATTTGTTGCTTACCAATATATAACTTACTATTTACAAAAATTATCCACTGACTACCACAAATTATTTAGTTGTGATACATTTCAATGAAGAAGTGCTAAAAAGTTCAAAGCCCAACCAAGAAGAGAAAGGGAAGTCTCCTTAGTTTAGTAGCTAACATGCTGAATTGCAACATTGGAGTAAATGAGTTTAAACTATTACATTCACTTTCTAACTAATACCCTTGAGAAATAAATGAACTCCCTTATCTCCTTGCTATGAGTTAAATAGAATCACTAATGTTCTTCTACAAGAATGGATTTGGAATTAAATAACTCATGAAGGTTGATATGCCATCAAATCAAGAAAGGAAAGCTTTTTTTTTATTTTAAAAATTGAATGATATCTTATTCATACCACAAGTGATTTTAATAAAGTTTTTGAGAAAAAAAAATGAATGGTATTCTTATAGAAGCAAGGAAATTGTCATCAGCTGTTACTGTTTTTAATATGAATAATATCATTAGTACAGTGAAACCATTAAAACTTGGTTTGTCATGATGTGAAAGAAAATAAATTATTTCCCTGACAATACGTTGCAATGATTTCAGAGTTCCTCTCTTGAGTCTTGCTGTGATTCCAATTAATCTTTTGCATCTTTTATATCTTCATTTCCATTTTCTTTGTACTGAATTTTTTTTTCCTTTGCAAATTTCTTACTTTAACATACACATATTGATGAGTGTTTGCAGACAAAAGAATAATGTTCACATTTTCGACTTCTAGATCTTTATTGCATTCACTTGGAAGAATAAGTGTTACATAAATCCATGAAGCCTTTCCAATAAAAATGCTTTCAGATTTTGGTGAACCATTGTTTCCAGGAATTTATGGGGTGAAATCTATACTACTATTATTTATTTATTTATTTATGTGTATTTATCCATAGGACGTGATACAAAGTCAATTTTTTTAGCAAAGTTTCAATTTAGAGTTTTCCTTCTCCTAGACCGGTTGCTATACTAAGGTGAAAGAGCCCAGTCTGCCCAACTGTTTGCGCATAACTGAAGGAAGAATAGTTGGATGAATAGATTACCTAGAATGATAATTATCTCACCACAATTACCTCCTCCTAATTTATGTGTCATGTACAAGATTTTACCAAAATCAGAACTTAAGCTTTGAACGTTTTTATGTTAAAATTTGAATGATCAGCTAAGCGACTTATATAATAAAGTGATGATGTCTAGCTGAATCAGCACCAATTAAAATAAAAAAACAAGAAAAAGTCTTGATACATTTTTAAAAGCAGATTTTGGTGGAACACAACATAGTACAAGAACAGCACACTCTACATGCATTAGAAATGGCTCTGTATGACTTTTTCTTACAGAAGATTTGGTTTCATGGCATATAAACTATTGTAGGTTATTAAATGCCAAATTCTTTTTATACATATATATTGACTATATGATTAATATTTTTAGATGAGCCTGAGCTCATTTCTTTCACAGTTAAATAGTTTCACATATTTCTATCTAATATGTATCCACAGTTAAATGTCAAAACAGTTCTATTTCAAACAATTCAGCTTAGCATAAGTACACAGTTTAAATGTCAGTCTATTTGACCCACAGATAGGACCCTATAAAGTGCTACCACTCCAGGCCAAAACAGACCAGGGAGCAATGGCAATGAAGGGGTACTCTGCATTACTGGAACCTCACCATCAGATTGTTTAGTGTCACATACAGGACATTCAGGGAGTCTTACCCTTCTGCAGAGATGCAGCTGATGTATTCTGCAGCTCTAGCCGATTTAGCTATCTTATTGAAGAAGTTAACTATTAAGTTCATTTACCTCACTTTATTTAAGCAGGCATTTGGGATTGGATAAGGAATCCTTAAGTTGCTCTAATTTCTCCCTTTCAATATTTTGTTGGGCAGAAATAATACTCTAGTGAACAGAAACCTCCATTTGCTCCAGATACCAAACTGAATCAGATACCTCAAAAGAAAAACTCTCTCTCTCACACTTCTATCAACCTCCTGACAATCCAGTTATTGATCACATCAATCACATTGTTGCTCTGGTGGGTGTTGAAATTCATTTTCCTACAGGACTGTTTTTCCTATCATATGAGCAAGGTGTATTTAAACAATAGCCTACTTATCCTTGATGAAGTGACACATCAACATTTCCTTTCTTTCAACATCTTGAGATATTGAGGCTATTTATAAATCATTACACTACCCTGTTGTCTGCATGCAGTGATCTGACATATTTGTCATCTGTTACATTACATTATTGAATTTTATCTGATGTTAACGAGTTCAATCCTTGGGTCAGGCAGTAGAATCCATAAATACAAGCTTTTCAGAATAAACAGAAGTAATATCATAAGAATGAATTAAAGGCTGAAGAATTAATAATTGTAAACTGTTTATGAACATGGATGTCAAAGCAAGATCAGTTGACAACTATGAATTGAATTAAGGATTTCATTTGAAATTCATTGAAAGTTACCAAAAAAAAAATGACAGGCTTCTGAAAGTAGCCTGAACATGCAACTACCAAAACATTTTGACTATAACAACCAAGATTAGGACAACAAAACAAATCAATGTATGGTAATTACAGATTCACTTGTTTCCTTAAAATCTTGTAAAGTTATTTCTATTATTTGGTGTCTTAACTTTCTTAACTGAATGTTTAATTTTGTCTAGTCTGCATTTATGCTAAACATCATTTTTTCATCATCCAAGTTTTAAAAATAATGCCAATATCTATAAAATTGGAATTCTTCACTTATTCCTAAATAAAAGTGTTGTGCCTTTAATGAATAAATAGAATACTTCAAGTGTAAAAATACAATAGTAATTTCAGATGTGGAGCCACAAGTTTTGAGCAAAAATCACCACCAATACAGATGTTGTCATAACAACCAATGTGATTACAAAAAATATATTTTTCAAACAATAACAATAATGAGCAAAACTTTGAAATTTTTGTTGGGCTGAGCCTAGTGGTTTACAATAAAAACATCCAATAAAACCATCAACTGTGGTTGTTAATCAGCCTTACAACATGGACACACACACACTCCTCCTGCATCAGGGTAGCCTATAGATCAACTACAGTTTACTGTCGCTCACAAGAATGCTGGCAAATGCACATTCACTCATGGACCAACCAAACAAGATTAACAAGCATGATTCTTGCCTTGTAACTAACTATATAATACCACCAGAAAAACACATATGCTTACACTCAAGACTTTCCTTCTACATGCACTTTTTCTTTTCTTGGTCCATCTCACTCATATACATTTTCACACAAAAAATTTTTCTTTCCTGTTTAACAACTTATCTATTTCTTCTTACACTATCAATTTCAGATGGTAAACTTCTGTTTTGTAACGGTCACTCAGAATTTTTCTCAGCTTTTGTTTTTATCAGGGCTGTATTGCTCACTAGTCTTTTTCTATTTTTCCTTCATTCATTCCTATTCTTCTTTCACTTGTTCAGCAGGTGAATGACTGAATTTCACCACTCAATAAATAAAGCCAAAAGAATTCTACTGTTACATTTATAACTCCAACAATAGAAGTATAAAATATTTTCATGGCACAATGATAGACAAGAACCCAATAGCTTCAAAGTCATTCAGTAGATTACTAAAATTCTAATTATTTATGTATTTACCTAAACTCTCGGTACAAGCAAGAGATTAATTGGTTTGATTTCAGAGTTTTCTTTCTCCAAGACCAGTTGCCATACCAAGGTGAAAGAGTCCAGTCTGCCCTATGATTTGCCCATAGCTGAAAGGAGAATAGTTGGATACATAGATTTCCACATAGTATTTACTCTATATGAAATGCAAACAGCTCTATGATGATAACCATTATACCACAATTCTCTCCTCCTTATTTGTGTGTGTGTCATGTACAAGGTTTGACCAAAATCTATCAGAAGTAATAAATATTTCTTTAATTCCAAAATTTGAATGCAGCTAAGTAACTTATACTACAAAGAGATATAAAGCAATAATATCTTGAGGAGTCAGTGCCAATTCTAAAAAAATATGAAAAAGTCTTGATACTTTTTGAACAACAGTTTTTGGTGAAACACAGGATAACGCAAGTGCATCATATTCCGTACTTATTAGAACAGGCTCTGTTAAAGAGTTCAGTCTGCCTACCCATAGCTGGAGAGAGAATAACTGGATTCATACCTTCCTTTATGGTATTAGTGCCATGCAAAATGTTAACAGCCTCATCTAGGTTTTGAACTCAGTTCACCATATCCATTTCCCATGATGATAAGTATTAAACCAAAAGCACCTAAAAAGTATGTATGTAGATAATTATAACCCAACAAAAGAAGCACATCATAGAGAGATTTCTGTTGAAGCTATACATTTTTAAATGCTCTAAAAGAAAGAAAAAGATATATATGCATGCATTTTATTTTCATAACTATTTATATTACTCTGGTGGCATGAAAAAAGCAGATAATTCAATTTGTGAATAAAAAAAAGTATATTACAAACTGATATTTGGAAAAAAAATAAAATAAAAAAGCTGGTGACCATAGTCAAGGGTGACCTGAAGGCTCCCTTTTCGATAGCTACTACACCAAGCAACTCCTTTCCCTGGATTGCTCCACTTTACTCTTGATCCTTACCTTATAATGCTGAGTGTTAAGCAAGGAGGCACCAAGTATCATTTTTAAAGCCTTTGGTATGACATAGGATTGAACCCAGGTCTTCTGGGCCATTGGCGAACACTTTAACCATTTTACCAAAGACTAAAACATCCATACAGCTTGAAAATAAACAACCAGTATGTCAATGACCAGCTAAAAGGAAAAAACACAGACAGAATATATAATAGTGCCCAATACACAAAGTAGAGGAAAAATAAAATACCTAAAAGAGCCAGAGACTAGTTTCTGTCTCTTTTAGATATTATATATATATATATTTAAAGCAGTTTCTATTTTATGGATGTCTTCATGCACACAGTGTCATTTTTTAAATCATCTGAATCCTCAATATAAAGTTAATAACCATAAAAAAATCTAATTAAAAATCGTTAGCCTCCTTTCTAAACAGAAGTATCAATAGGATCATCAACAGAGTGGTCATTGATTGTCTAGTCTTCCATAAAATTAATATCAGTCATTTATTTCTCTTCCTATAAAACAATAAAACTCTCAAAAGTCAGGAGTAATCTCAGCTATAAAATCATAATGACTTGGTAATTTATTCAGGCAATTAACCTCTTTATTTCCAATGCTTTTTTAGTATTAACATTTAGGTACTTTTTATCATATTATTTTTGGTTTAACCAATGTGAAGAAGACACACTCAGCTTAAGGCAGTGCTGGTCAATGGCAGCAGCACTTAGCCTGCGGTAAGGCCAGTCTGGGGCAGTTGAACTCGGCCCAAGGCAGAGCTAATCTGTGGTGGGCACTCTAAGCCTAATATAATGATCCAACTCAGGCTGATTTAAATCAACCTCAGTTGAACAAATCAATGAAAGCTGGACTCAAGTGATAGGTAATTCAATATAATCTCAAGAAAAGTTTCTTTCTCCTCATCCACAAATTTCTTATTTCCTCTGGCATTAGAAGAATATATCAATCCATACTGTTGCAGAAAAAGCAGCAATATCAATCAAGTTTTCAGTTTTGCAATAAATCCATTTTTCCTCATTATAGACTATTTCATTCAAAGGGGAAATTTTCCAACATCCAGTAAAAGAAGAAATGATGTTCCTTTCTATTATATCATGTGGAGCCAATTTTCTTTGCTTGTAAAAAGTCTACAATGTACTGAACAAACAGTTGAAAGTAAACTTCAAAATACTTCTATTTTTTCCTAGAATTAGGGAAAAATGGAGCATGAAATTTATCAGACTTATGACAAATTTAATGAAAGCTTGTCAATTTACTAAGTTTGATTTGTTTGTTTTTTTATTTAACTGCATATCAACCTTCATAGGTTATTTAATGCCAAAGCCATTCTTGTAGAAGAACCATAGTGGTGTTATTTAACCTATATCTTGGGATTGGGGGATAAGGGGTTCATCTCTTTCAGAATGGTATCTCAGTTTTCTAGTTGAAAAAGATATACAAAATTATATCATCAGATGTGCACAAAAGTTTCCAGGAAAAATTGTTTTCAACAGTATATGAAAAAATGCACACATCTAAGAAAAATAGAAAGTTACAAATATTACAAACCATTCACATTTAGAAAATTCCAGGAGAAAAACCAGCTTTGAAAGAAAATCAAAAAGAAAATAAAGTTAGTTAATGAAAAATAGAAAAAGACTTATCCTGTAACCGGGTTTGGTCATTAGGTACTACTCATGTAGGATGTCTTATGCACAAATAGCCAGGAAGAATGTATCTCTCTCCAACTCTAAACTGGTTTGAATTAAGAGTTTTCCTTCTCCTAGACTAATTGCCATACCAAGATTAATGAATAAAGTCTGCCATTCTAATTATCCAGAGAGATAATAGTTGGCTACATACCTTTCACAAGTGCTATAATGCTATAAGAAATATAAACAACCTTGTTCAGGATTCAAAGTCAGGTAGCCAAGTTCACTTCCAATATCAACAACTTTTAAGGTCTCCAGTAATTGTCATACCATGAGCACCTCCATAACTTTTATGCCATAAGCACCTCCAATAACTGTCATGCCATAAGCACCCCCAATAACTGTTATATTATGAGGGCCTCCAAAATTTGCCATGCCATGAGTGCCTCCATAACCTTTACACCATGAGGGTCTCCAATAACTGTCATTCCATGTGCACCTCCATAACCTTTACACCATGAGGGCCTCCAATAACTGTCATACCATGGGTACCTCCATAGCCTTTACACCATGAGTACCTCCAATAACTGTCATACCATTTTTACATGATGAGTGCCTCCAAAATTGAACAAAACAAAAGTTATAAGAAACAACTGACTGAAATAATGTACTCTTTAAACAAATATGAAATATGTCTAGAAATGATACATCCATATAATATAGACAAAAACAGTGATTTACTAAAGACAATAGTGCCTTAGTCCTCCTCTAATTACTCTATTTGCTTTGGGGCCTCTAGCATTTATTCTTTCAGTACTTCTACTTTTGGAAACAATCAGTTGTCCCTTCTTGTTTTCCTTAATCCAATTCCTGGTCTGAAATCCCCCTCCTTCCTTTCAAGATTGATTTTAGCTTTGGGAAAGTTATAAGGATCTCTATAGAGACTCATAGACCTTGCTAATGGGATGTTTTGCAAAGAAAACCTGCTGAAGATATAATAAATAGATGATTAAAATATTCAAAATAATTGGATATTTTCTGAATAATCCATAGAATCCCTTCATTTTCTAATTCTTGTACTGTCAGTCATAGATTTTTTTTGATTGTTCCTACAAAGGCATTCTGCTTGTTGAACCCCTTCCAGATTGCAATGTGAATTGTTCTAAACATATTCCCAACTCAGATTAAAGTGTCAATACTAACATTTTTATCTAGGCATTGCATCAGTGAATTAACCCCCATAACATTTAAATAGTTTCCATGGACACACACTCAAAGTTTTAAAAAGATTTTATACAACATTTGCACTACACAGCAGCTCACTCAGTGGCATCTATTTGCTGGTTGAATTCTCTCTGGGCAGTGTTTCTATTCATTTATGTGCAGTAAGCTGGCAAGTGATATCAAGATAACACAATTGTTTCTAAAGATATTCAAAATATCAGGAAAATTTTGAACCAGATTTTATATTTTAAATGCTGAAATTTAATGTGTACATGCATGAATCAGAAAGATTAATTTCATTAATTCCTATTGAATTTTTATTAACTCAACTGAGATTACCCAAAAAATCACTTCATCTGAAATTATTCAATTCTTATTCCATTTCCCAAACTTTTGCTTATACTATATATCATCGCTATAATTTGAGTTTAAGAAAAGTTTAAAAAATAAGATTAAGTTTTTTCATAGACAAAATTTTGCAAAAAAATATTGGAAATTTGTTAAAAGTAGCTCTACTCATTATGTAAAACAAATATAATAATAAAGAGAAAACATCATAAAATTTTGAAAAAAAAAAAAAAATTTAATGTTTCTATTTAAACTACACCTTTCTTCAAAAATGATGGAAAGAAAAGATGAAAACTCAAGTGAGGAGAGAAGGGAGCAAAGAAAGGTCGAGTGAGGAGAGTAGGAAATGAAAAAAGTTTGAGTGAGGAGAGAAGGGAATGAAGAAAGTTCAAATGAAGGGGGAAGTTTTAGTGAGAGAAGATTGAAGAAATAGATAAAGTCATGTAGTCTACCTAAGAGAAAATAATGGACATATTTGAATTTTTGATATTTAGATTTGCATCACTATAACAATGAACTTTTGCATTACTCTATAATATGACCAAGTTTTGTGACACAAGAATATATAAGTGTGTGTATATGCAAGTCCTTTTAATTTTAAAATTTAAAGGAAGATATGCGCTTTGCTGAACAACTTATATGATAAATTGATGATGTCAAGACAATATAGTAGCAATTCTTAATACCTTCTGATCAGTAGTTTTGATACAAAATGTTTTTGGCAAAACACAGAAATACGCAAGTGCAGCACTTCATATTCACCAGAACGTCAGCTTTGTGCAACTTTTTCTTGTTTCCTAAGCTGAAAATTTATCTATAGCATATGAGAATATGGAGCATATTCTTTTAAAATACAATGGCGCAATTTCACACCATATCAAAAGTGGAGTTTCAGAGGTGCTTGGACAAACGGCAAACTCACTGGAACATGTGTGTTGAATGCCAATTGTTCTATTTTGAACAAAATTAATGCTTCATTCATTGTTAATTTCTGCCTTGGTAAATACAACTTCAGCCTATTCAGCATATTTTAAAAAAAACAGCTTCTTAGAATCTCTCTTGTTTTATATAGAGAACTTTTATCTTTCATTATAAACAATCAATTTTATAGATTTTATTCTTTTAGTTATGGCCTCATTACTATTATATCCAGATAACATGAGGAATAAACTTTGTTACAATCACCTTAGATTTATTCATTCTTTTACTAAGAAAATCTTTAAGATTCACCTCAATTCTAATTGCAAAAGTAAAAAAATTACTTACTTGATTGTACATGTTGTCTAGCACAATATATTGTAAAGACAGAATGACTATTCTGTTTTTAACAAAACTATAACAGATACAGAATCGGCTCAATAGATTTTGGTAAATTACACTCGGTAGGACATTTCTGTTCAAAGACAATGATTTTAACAGAGATACAAAATTGGACATCATAGAAAACACATTGAACAATATCATAACAATAACAAAGATAAATGGATAAAACATCTCAAATGCTGACCCTCCTCCCACCAAATAGCTTTAACATCAAACTAAACCAACGCTCAGACACTTTTGGGAAATACAACAGATAAATGAGTTGCCACATAAACATTTAAACAAACAAATATCTTAGTTAAATATTTAATTAAAACAATTATGGCTAATTTGAAACAACCTCTTCATCATATCTGCAAGGATTGCCTTTTGTGTATAGCCAAGAGTAGAGAGATCATAAAACAGCCAAAACATTTGAATATTAAAAAAAAAACAGTCCTTATTAAACAAATGAACATGCTACATTACTGGTTTATTTCGTTCCTTCTTTTATATAAGATCAACTCTTTTAAAAAGACTCTGAAAAATCTTTTAAAAAATTATTCTCTTGATGTAGTTAAGAACAAAAAGTTACAGAGCTGCCATAAAAGCAAGATCATCCTTATTTCTCATATCAGTTCTGTTCATCATATATATATAGATATACACACACACAATAAAAATTTTGATAGTAAATAGATATATGTGTATAAGTTGAATTTTGAAGATAATACTTTTAAGTAAAATGTTGGCCTCAAAATATACATAATAATTTTCTAAGTTTTAAATCTAAAATTAATGAGAAGGATTAGAAGCAACCTTTGGCTTCAAAAATTATTCCTATAAATTAATGATTTTGTAACCATGAATGAAGGGTCAATCTATACTCAAAATCAACTTATGTGGATACATAAAGTAAACGTTATGATGGAAGTGCTTAGTTACCTAACAACTATTAATCTTAATTGCTACAAAACCTAATGTACAATGATGCAACTTCTTTGTGGCTACCTTAATTTTATTTTTGAATATGCATTCAGTTGTCACTCCTCAAACAGACTATTTTTTCATAATTTTTCAAATAAAATTTATCAGCAAAACAAACATTTCACTTCAAACAGATCTGGCATTTCCTTTAGTATATATATATATATATGCAAAACAAACTAATCTTGTAGAACAACATGAGAGACACATTTAAGAATATCAATATAAGATAACCTTTCATTCTTCCTGAAAGAAATAAAATTATAGTAAAAAATATCACAGTAAACATGAACTTCATTCTACAAATCTACCACTCAAAGCAACCCGAAATCTACTTAGCAACAAACAACTGCTGACAATTTACTACAAAAAAAAAACATTAAAATAAATTTGACCATTCCCCACAATTTAACTCTTGGCATAAAATAGCCCCAGACGGGTTGACATGCCATTAAATCAATCAAAATAAGTTGATTTTTAAAGGTAAAAAAAAAAGCTCCATTAGTTATTATTATTTGTTAACTCTTTGGTACTTCTGTCATCAACCTTGATCTTTTCTCATCTCTATTTAAACAGATTTTTCATTTCTTGCTGGTTTCTTCACAGCCATGTTTTATCTAAGGTAGACTTTTTTCTATTTCTTTTTAGACTATGCATTCATTCCAACAATGCATTCTTTGCTGGAACAAATATGTTCAGTAATTTGGCAGTTTAAATAAATGTTGAGTTTTAGAAATGAGACCATTCAGTCTAAACACCTAAATAAACAAATGCCCAAAGTAAATAACTGACCAAAAATGGTTGCAACTAACTTGAAACTCACCCCATCCATGATTAACAAATATCTTCCAAACGGAGAGGTCAATGCCAAGTGTCTACAATTACAAAGATCAAATGACTTTAAAAGATATGCAAAATTCACCATCATAGAAACAATGAAAAAAAAACAACATTAAAAATACAAAAAATAATTTTCATTCAATGAATAGATATACTATGTTACTAATTAATCTTTATCAATTCTATAAAAAAATTACGAGTTATCCTAGTGATGGCTGTGTACCTGGTTATAAAAAAGCTGAGGGTAGAGGGAGAAGGCAGGACAGAAGGGACTTCAGCACGTGACTTGGGACGGCGAGAGACAGAAGTGACTTCGGCACGGCCAGACAAGCAGGAGCGACTAGGGTCTCCATAGGTGAGACGTGGTTAAACACAAACAGAAAAAAAGGTGTTAGCAGACCACCCAACTCCACAAACAAACCCAGAAGACAATTTTGAACTCTACGAAACCAAACATCCACAGCCCTCTTAAAACAGTCTTAAATACAACCAGAAAATATACAGAAAGACAACAGGACATTCACCAACCATAAATAAGTGTATTATGATTTTAACTTTGTTCTCTTAAAGACTATTGACCGCTAAAGGAATATGCTTTAGCAACTCTTTTGCACTTCTTATATAAACGTATTTGAACATCTTAGCACGTTGCTTATTATTTCTTACGACCCATATGGGGGTGTCGTTAAAATTCCCATAATTCTTTGATAAACATGTATTTCACATGTCAATCATGTGGGATTACCTTTTCATTTGACTATCTGAGTCATGAGTTTTTACTCTACCTTGTTAAATTTACATCTTTTTATAGTCGATTATAAATATTGCTCAACATTTTTGTGTAAAGGTTTTACAAATTAGAGATACTTTTATAATTAGATTTTAATTAAATATGAAAAAAATTTGTTGGAGGTTCAAAGAGAGAAAGAAATATTTGAAAATGAATAGGTCCACAAAGAGATTTGTAGTTTTTAGAATTTATTTATTTCTTTTTTACATATGTGTATGTTTCTAGCTTGTTGGTTTCTTCAGAGAACATGTATAGCACAAGGCTTTCATAATGGGGTACTCATGGAAACTTGAACTCACTCATGTTTGAAGTGTGAATGGTTTTCAGGTGGTTATAGGTTTATGTAGAGGTCACTCCTCTCTTTTTCTTAAAGTGTGTTTACCTTAGCCTGCTTTACCCCTCATTTGCCTTTGATATGGGTTTTTTTTGTTGTGTGTTGGAGTGGTTTTAGATTTCACAGTTATTTTTACTCTGTGTGTGTGTGTGTGTGTGTGTGTGTGTGTGTGTGTGTGTGTGTGTGTGTGTGTGTGAATGAGTGTCTTGAGATTTTTTGTGGTAGTGTGGTTTGAAATTTATTGTAATTATTTTTACTAATGATTTTTGTGTGTGGGTATATATACATATGTATGTTTGTGTTCATTTGTGTGTGTATGATTCCTGTTTTATTCAACTTAGGTTATAATTTATCTATTAATTTCTTTTCCTCTATTTGAAGTTGTGTGTTGTTAGTTTGGTATCTGAGCATTATTTTAAATTCACCTTGACTACATTCGTATTGGTGTTTTGATACATTTAATTTTCTATTTTCTGTTATTTTAATATTGCTCTTGTGAAATGATATCCTTGTATTAAGGACCTTTGTTGACCCGATGTATATTTCTTTGCACTTGTTACATTCATTTATGTAGACTATGTTATTTGAGTTGCAGTATGGGGTTTCAAAGATAATTTGTGTTGTTTGCTATCTGACTTCATTCTGGATTATTCTATTCTTACCCCACGTTATCTTGCTGGTTTAACTTCTTTGATATGAAGACTGTAAAGGAATCATATAAAAGAAGAAGATAGTAAAAGATAGGAGACGAAGATATCTTTTATATTTTGCCTTTATTTTTGGGTTCAACAACCATTCAGTGGGTGAGGAAATTCTTCCTGAATACAAATGAAATGTTTGAATCTCCCTGTCAAGGTGTTAAAATGTGTAAGTCGTTCTTGGGTATATATGTCCAAATTTGGTATTTAAAACGTTAGCAACGTATTAGACACTTTTTGGGAGATATGTCTAAATCTGGTGTTTTCAGTTGTAGTCATTAAGTCCGTTGTATGGTGTCTTAATTGTGATTCTGACGAGTTCATTATTCGGTGTTTTTAGTCATAGATTGTCAGTAAAAGAGGCAGCTGCTTATAGTGGAAAGGTTAGCTAACGTGTCGTCTAGAGACGGGCGCATATTGCCCTCCACCACTAGCAAGAAAGATCTAAGTGTTGTCTCTCCACTGGCTACTGCTGAAAGAGAACGAGATTTTTTTCTTTTGTCGGGAGAGTTCCTTTTCTTTCGCAAGCGTCGCCCCTCTTCCTATTAGTGGCTTCTGGGAGTTTCTGCATATTTTTTTTTATTCCCTACAACAGCTTAAGCCTTTATTTATTTGGAATTTTGTTTGCGGGTTTTTAAAGGTATAGGATTTCCCTTCTCTAATTATATCACATATTTCATATCGTTTATGATTGCATTTGGTAATCCCTTGTGTTGTGTTTTCTCCGAATGTAGAAGAGGTGAGTATTCTCTTAAGATTTTTTATTGTCTCTGGCTTTTTATGGTTTTTGTTGTATCTAGTATTTCTTTGATTTTGTCAATGTTTTAAAGATCTTGATTTTTTTATTATCTCTGGTTTGGTTTGGTTTGGTTTGGTTTCTTTGTTTAATGGCATATCAAATTTTGTAGGTTATTTAATGCCAAAGCCATTCTCCAAAAAGAACAGTAGTGGTACTATTTAACCCATAGCTGGGAGGATGAGGGGGTTCATACCTTTCCCAAGGGTATGTGCCCGAAAGTGATCGTAATAGCGCGACTGGAATACGAAATACGATTCCGCAGTCCATCACTCAAACCATTACACCACGAGGACGCCCCTTATTATTTCTGGGAATAGTTATTCGGCCATTTACGTTTTTAAAAGGCTGTTTAACAATAGTAGTTCTTTTGAGCTGTGTTCTATAGCGTATTTTATTCTGGGGTGTAGGTTTTGTAGTAAGTTGTGTAATTCGTTAATATCTCCCCATGGGCATTTCCAGCTTAAGAATTTATTTCTAACAAGGAAACAAACCGACCACGGGTGGTACTTAAATTTGGCCAGAATGGAAAAAGAAGAAGTAATCCCAGACAATACGGCACCATAAAGCTACCTCCCACTATTTGTCGAAAACTATTATTGGGCCCTCAGTACGAACTCGAGGTCCAGACTGTTAAGCCAGGAAAAGGGTTTCGTCACTCGCATCTTGAATAGCCGATAAGTATTTCTAACAGGCAAGAAGCTTCCCAAGAAATAAAACTAAAATCAAACCAACGTAGACAACCGAAATTCTACGAAGTTAAACAACTGAAGGAAAATTCAATCCGGGAATTCTGCTGAAAAGATAACTTTACAGAAGACTCAATTGAAATGAAAAGAAAATTAAAAAGACTCAATTTAAATCAACTGAAAGATAAAATTCAACCAGTGAACTCTGCTGAAAAAACAACCTTTCCGAAGACTCAAAATTATATGAAAACCGAAACATTTCGACCAAACTAAAAAAGAAAAAAATACTCAAATTCAAAGAACGTTGTTTTCCAAACACTCAATAAATTCCCGCAAATTACCCAAAAATTTGCATCACTTCACCTTTTCTCTCCTTTTCTTTCTTGTTTCTTTAGTATACAATTCATTTTTAAAAACTTTATTGTCTGTGTTATATTTTTGAATCAGTATCCGAAATTGAAAGCTGCGGAACTTACCGTTTAAAATTACACACTAAAGCCTCCTAAACCATTTCCAGCTAAAAACTAAATTTGGCTTTAGTATCATTTTCTTCATATTAAATTTTCGTACCCTAAATTCTTTTATATTGAAAATATTATTCTTTTAAAATTCTTTTACCATACTATGAAGCAGTCATCTAAATATATTTTGTCCTTAACCGGCAAACACGACCTTTGCCAACCTAACGATGCACATTTCGCTCAGGCTTTTAGCTGCTAAAATGCCTTCTCAACTCTATAACAACAACACGTAACAACGGGTAAAAAGATATCCCATGATAAAAATTCTCCTTTTATATCGTTGCCGTATTTTTTTATCTATTATTTCGTATAGATTTTCATCTAAATATACAAGGGTTAGGGTAGCGTATGTTGGCGCCATTTTGTTCCCATAACTGTTCCTAGGGTCTGGATATAGTTAACATTATTGAATTGGGAAGAGTTATTATTAAGGATTATTTCTATACCCTTTATGATAATTTTTTGTTAAATCTTGGGTGTAATGTGTCTGGGTATTCATCTATCCAAAATAAGATGGCTTGTTTTCCTAATTCATGGGGGGTATTGCTGTATTGGTTTGTGACGTCAAATGTGACTATGAGAGTGTTGGGATCAATTTTTTATGGTATGGACTTTTAAAAATCTATATTGTCTCTAACATAGCTTTTTATTTTGTTTAGGAAAGGTTGTAGTAAAATGTCTATTAGTTTTCTAAGTCTATTAGTCGGGCACGACGGGCCGGCTACAAGTCTAAATTTGAGGTCATAATTTCTATTCGTGTTTCTACGGGTTTTTTTTTTTAATTTGTTTGGACTTGTGAATTTTGGTAGTCCGGAGAAGTTATTAATTTTTGGGATATAATTTGTTAAGAAGTCTTTTTCTTTTTTATTTAGAGATTTATTGTGTATTTTACTGAATTTTGTGATTTTTTATATGATATCATTGCCTATTTCTGTATCTATTAGTTTGTTGTTGGTTTCATCTTTTCATATTTCTTGGATTTTTGTTTTGTAGTACGTTTTATCTAAGATGACAATGGCGCTTCGCTTTTCAACTTCTTTTCTAATTGTTTTCATTTTCCTGTATAGTTTTAAGGCTTGTTTTTGTAAGAGGTTATTTTTGTTGTTGTTTTTTAAGCTGATCCTCCATAATTTCTTGAAGAATGTGTTTAGTTCACTATTGTTGTTTTTGTCTGGGAAGAATGTGGTCTTATTCTTTACTAGTGAGTCATCTGTATCTCTTTTTTTTAAATTTTTCTATTTGCATAAATTTTCTTTCAAATTCTTTGAGGTCTTTTTTTAGTTCTCCTATATTGCTTTTTGGAGTGGGGCAAAATTTAAGACCTAGTTTGAGTAAGTTTATTTGGTCTTCACTTATGTGTAGATAAGTTTCTAATTTTTGGTTTAATGTTTGTTTCTTTTTTTATATTGTTTTTTTTTTCTCCGGTTTGTTTTGTCTAAAAAATGTTTTTTGTTTGTATTTCCTTTAAAAAATGTTTTTGTATTGTCGAGAAAAAGATTTTTTGTATTGTCGTTTATATGGTGGCTTTTATTGTATGAGAATGGGTTTATTTTGTTCGTTTTTTCTGGAGTCGTTTGCCTAGTAGTTTGGCCAATTTGGTTGTGTAATAGTCTATAAGGGGATTCTTTTTAGTATATTTTTGTTTTCATTTGGCAAGTTTTTTTGTTTTTTTTTTACTGAGGGTTGATTGTTCTTGGGTGTTTAGGCTAATTTGTATGTATTTGGTATTTCGGAGCATTAATAAAAAAGATGTTCAGATAGGCTACATTTATTGATTCCATCAATTCTAGAGCGAACAGTAAGAACTTAATTTGTTGTGTTCTAGCAAGCAGCATCCATTCTTTCTGAATCTTCTACATACCAGTCACGTGTTTCATTCTAGTATCTTCTTTCCTAAAAACATCAACACTGTGGACTACATCCACTTCTGAATGTTTCTTTCCAGCTACAACCTTAGACTTAAATAGCCCAAAGTTAATAAGTGCCTTGCCCTGTATTTGATTGGGTTTCTGCTTCATTGTTTTGTTTATTTGTTCAAGAAATCAATATTCTTTACATATTCTGTAAGCCTTTTTTGTAACAACTTACAAGCCTTGCTTTGGGTGACTTTGAATTTAGATATAAATCTTACTTGCCTACCATATAATTTGGTTTGGTTTGGTTTGATTTTATGACATTTGTCAGGTTGCGTAGGGCAATTAGTTGCGATAGCCAGGAAACTCAATTGCCGATTGAGGAACGGGAGCTATTTTTGGTACCTTGGGGCATCCCATTGCGCACAAGTGGGCTATTCCATTGCATAGACCGTGATTGGCTGCTTGTAAGTAAGTGAAGGTATTTTATCATATAAACCAGCTTCAGTTTAACATTGTAAGGAGGACTGCACTGAGCTACGACCTGCTTTATTTTTGTCTGCCAGCTGGACGCTTTACGGAGGTATGTGTTATTGTTATCCTACAATTAACCATTGTAGGTTATTCAATGCCAAATCCATTTTTAAACATATAAACAGTCCTATTTTAAACAATTCTGTTTAGCATAAGTACACAGTTTAGTTCTATTAGACCCATAGATAGGACCCTATCAGGTGCTACCACTCCAGGCCAAAGTGGATCTGGGAACAATGGCAAAGAAAGAGTACTCCACATTCCCCAAAGTTCCAGCATTACTGGAACTGCACCATCAGATTGTTTAGTATCATATCCTGGACACTCATTCAGGGAGTTTTACACCTCTGCAGAGATGCAGTCAGTGTATTCTGCGACCCCAGCTGACTGGACCATTGAATACAATATGTGATTGGCTAAAAGAATTTGGAAATGATGGCTAGGAAAATCTTCAGAAATGATGACACTCTCTCAATACTGAAAAGTTTGGTGCTAGTCACTCAATAATTCTTTTGACATTTTTAACATACAGAATAGATTCAACAAGAAGGAAAATGAATTCCGCAAAAATTATCATTTGAAGCATTAGATTGTGCTCTTCCACCTGTATTCAACTTTCAGCCAGACCTGAAAAACATTTTCTTTGAAGATATATCCTCATTATGTCTTGCTTTATGAATTAAGATTTAAGAGGGAATTCAACTTATGTTGCTGGTAAGCATTACTTGAGACAGTTAAGGTGGCTACATGAGAGGGTCTGGCAACTCAAAGGAGTTCTGATTTAACTATATTTGCACTTCTCCATGGATTAGGCCTGTTAAGTCCCTCAGACTTATACAATTAAAATTTTTTGGTGGAGTGCAATGTATGCATGACTGAATTGACACTAAGGGTTTACTTAGGATCTAACAAAGTAAGGTCCCTTAGTTACAAGTTTTCTGTTAGAGTTTTCATCTTCTAGGAAGATCATTGCACCAGCTAAATAATAAAGCTGATGGAAGTTGATTGTACATTTTGACTCTGACTCGCAACAAAATACAATTTGGATAACATTTTGTATACACAGACATTTATAAAAGTTCCTAGAGCTCATAGGTTTAAGAACTAGTGGCTGAAAACCATTTTTAACTATAAAAATTCTGTGAAGTTTTGCACACTACTTTATGTATATATTTATTTACACTCATACTGGGAGTTTCAAAAAATTTTGTATTATTTGAGATGTACTGTATGTTTCAGAAATATTTATATAATTTCATAATCAAATAACTTGACCAAATCTTATTCAAATGATATCAAATTTTAACATGTAGAAACAATTCAAAATTATATGTTTAATGTTTAAAAATCTTTTTTTTTTTACTCGTGAATGGCGTTTCTCAACTAGAAAAGAAAAAAGAATAAAACATGCAAGATAGAATTTTTAGTTGTTTTAATTCATGCTTTTAAAATTTGAGATCATTTGAATGAGATTTGGTCAAGTTATGAGACTGAAATGATATCATTTTTTCTCTCATACCCTGTATTATAATATGAATAAAAAAGACATATAAACTTTAGTAAATACGTTTTATGAATTGGTTGTGATAAACCTTAAACAATATTCAGAGGGTATTTAATTCAAGGCAGTTTAGATTTAAAGGCTGAGTGACTTATAAATGAAAATAGATTTGTACTTGTGTATGTAGAAACTGGACATTTTTAAAAGATAATGAAAAGCTTAGCAATGATTTAAAAATAGTCTCAAATTTGAAAATAATTTTAACTTTTTCTTTTCTTGTGGATATCATTAATAAAAAAAAAAATTTTAAACTATGAATTATTTAACATTTTGATATGAAAGTTAATGAATAATGAGATGGTAAGTTTTAAGGGATTAAAATGTAGTGTGTCTGAGTTGTTGTTAAGTTGTTTCTTGAGATAAAAAAATAGATTCATAAAAATTATTTTTGTCAAAACCAAGTCAGCAATATTTAATACTTTCATTGTTCCTTCTTGGAGTCTGTGCCTTTTCAACAACAACTTGGACATTCCAGAATAGTTCAATATCAAATGAGATAAATTAGAATTGAGTAAAAAGCAATACCTAATAATACCTTACTTTTATTTAAAATTGCAATATGAGCAAAGGTAAAAATTGTACTTAATGGTAGTAAGTATTATCTCATAGGTTGGTAGAAATATTAGGTTTATAAATACCCAAAATTCACTCTGAATTATCCAGTAGGACACATGGTGCAATGGATATAGGTATTTGGTTAAAAGTACTTCAAAATTAAATTATATGGAGATTGCAGGTTCAATCCCAGCGACTGGTAAATAACAAGGTATACTTACAATACCTTAACACTTATGCTTGGTCATTGTTAAAGGAAATAAAACAATCTGTTCCCCATGGATTAAATGAATTGTTCAGTTTAAAGTTCCATGTAGGCTCTCAAGTTTGACTTGAAACAACTGAAGAAAGCCTAGATTCATCAGCCAAAACATTGTGAATATAACAATGAAGACAATAGTCTTAATACACTAAATGGTACTAATTATACACAATCTTCCACTAGATATTATAAAATCCAGGTAACCTTGCTTCAGGAAAAACTTAGGATTTTATTTTAAAA
Source organism: Sepioteuthis lessoniana (assembly GCA_963585895.1). Taxonomy (NCBI): domain Eukaryota; kingdom Metazoa; phylum Mollusca; class Cephalopoda; order Myopsida; family Loliginidae; genus Sepioteuthis; species Sepioteuthis lessoniana. Next base: position 42,543,099 of record OY757923.1, read on the forward strand.
ATTGTTAAGGTTATACTTATGTATGGACAAAAGTGAATAGCTCTAAAATATGTTTTTTCCACTTATCTTCTGTGGAGGCAAGGTTCTCATGTCAGAAGTTAAAATATCACTTGTCTCACCAGATGTTACTGATGCTCTCTATATTTTGAATAATATTTTAGTTATTTGTCTTACAGAACAACCTTGAAAAAAAAATCAGGAGTAGAAAAAGTATAAACAGCTGTTCAGCCAGTTGAGAATCTTTGCTGTTATCTTGATTTCCAGGATTTGTCTGTTTTCTGTCTAAGCTGTATTTGTACCAAAAAATAAAACCAATAGAACTTTACATCTATTTCTAGTTTAGCCAGCAGTAAGTCTGAAATGTCTACCAATGTGTAGATTTCTACTCTTGACCCCAAACCTTTCTTTTAGAAAGATGAATGCACATGCAGCCTTAAACAAGACAGTGTCTTGACTTGCATGCCTAATAGGAAAAATTTTATCATTAATAGGTAACAATTTTATTAGAAGCCATTACTTATTCTCAGCACGTCTAAAATGTCTCAATTCTTTTCAGCTCCAGCTCCACCTTGTCGCAGAAGCCATTGGCAAACTGATAAAAGATATTTTCTGCCATGAAGTTGAAACCACATATCAGATGATGCAGCTTGAATCCAAAGTTAGTTGCAAACATTTCACTCTCTACATGGATACGTGTCTTGTTGTGTCACAACTGTGAAAAACATTTACACAACTTTTAAGGAAGAAATGAGAGTTGATCATTTCAAATGGCAGTGGAACATACAAAATGGACAATTTTTCTTCTTTTATTCCTTTAATTGTTTTTGTTCTAAGGTTTTTTTTTCCTAGTCGGTTAACTCACTAAATTGTATCAAGCTAATTAAGGCTTTATACTTTGTATTTCTACTGTTACGAGTTTCATAAATTTTTCAGTAATCAATTTGGTTGTTTGGGTTATACAGGGTGTTTCCAAAATTTTCATATCATTTGAGATGTACAGAATGTTTTTAAAAAAAATCAATATCAATTTGTAATCTAATATCATGACCAATTCTTGTCCAAATGACCTCAAATTTTGATCAAGTAATTTGATTAGAAAATTATATCAATTTTTCTAAAACATTCTGTACATCTCAAGTGATATCAAAGTTTTTGAAACACACTGTATTTCATGATCAAATTTCTTCTGAGATTTTGAAACAAAGGATTTTCACTATTTTTCATTTTTTGTATAAATTTTATTTTTGTACATTGGCCTACTAGGTAGAGTCTTTACCAATGATCTGGGAGACCAGGGTTCAATCCCAGGTCGCATCATACCAAAGACTTTAAAAATGGTTCTTAATACCTCCTTGCTTAACACTTAGCAATATAAGGTACATATCAGGGGTAAAGTGGAGCAATCTTGGGAAAAGAGTAGTTCCCTCCCCTATACCTCAGTGTAGTAGCTATTGAAAAGGGAGGCTTCTGGTTGCCCTCGGCTACAGTTGCCAACTTTACTTTTACTTACTTTTTTTAGGGGGGAGTAAGTTCCTTTCAGATTTTTTGGCGACATACAAATATATGATTCACACCATGTTCTTTAAGAGGCTTCAATGAAATAACTCATGTAAGAATGTGAGAAAAACAAAAGTTTAATTGGATTTTAATGTCCTATGTTGTCATTAAAATTATCAATCACTTCTAGGATTCTTTCTGTTATGTTTTTACTTACCAAAAAATATATAAACAAAAGAGAAGAGAAAGACTAGTGAGTGTTCAATAAAACAATTAAGTTTATTCACCACAGGCAGAGACATGTGTCTAATAACCAGGAACAGTACTATTTTAACTTTGTGGGCACCAGTCAAATGTTGGTCCACCATGTGTCTATCTGCCATGTTTCCATTCTTCCAATCCCCACAAATCCTTCAATGCACTGTTCCCTGGAGGCAACTCCATTTCTATCCCTCAGGGAGAAAAAATTTTATATTTTTCATTAGGAGTGGTCCCTAACACTTTCTATTAAAAAATATGTATCCTTATTTCAGTAGATTTGGTTTGGTTTGGTTTTATGGCACATCAACCATTGTAGGTTATTAATGCCAAATCCATTTTTATACATCTAAACAATTCTATTTCAAACAATTTAGCATAAGTACACTGTTTAGTTCTATTTAACTCATAGGTGCTACCACTCTGGGAGTGATGGTAATGAGGGAATACTCCACATTCCCCAAAGCTCCAGCATTATTGGAACCTCACCATCAGATTGATTTGTATCATATCCAGGACATTCGTTGGTGGTGATGGGGGGGTCTTACCCCTCTGCTGAGGCGCAGTTGATCTATTCTACAGCACCAGCCCCCTGGGCAACTTATTTCAGTTGATAGAATTGCCTGAATATTTCTATGGATGTATACAGACATAAAACATTGTTCTCAGATCTTTATCATCATTTCAGGTAGAAAGTATTTTTGTCATTTTCATGGTGGGAATTATGAATTTAAAATTGCAATTTGAAATGAATATAGAAAAATATTCAAAAAGATTACGTCATGAAACGTAGATTTTTTAAACAAGAAGAAACAGTGACTGAAGATGATAAAAACACTTCCTACCTGAAATTTTCATCGTTGCATATCTTAAATATCTTAATTTTGAAATGTTGTTTGGTTGGTTTGTTGGGTTTTATGGCATATCAACCTTTGTAGGTTATTTAACACCAAATCCATTTTTATGTAAATAATCAGTTCTATTTAAAACAATTCAGTTTAGCATAAGTACACAGTTTAATTGTCAAAAACATTTCCATTTCAAACTATTCAAGCAGTTATATGTAACAATTCAGTTAAGTGTAAATACAGTTTTAATGTCGAAAAGCAGTTCTATTTCAAATAATTCAGTTAAGCATAAGCACGCAGTTTAAATCTAAGTATGGTTTAATTGTCGAAAACATTTTCTATTTCAAGCTATTCAGTTTACTCAAACAATTCAGTTTAGCATAAGTATGCCGTTAGTTCTATTTGACCCATAGATAGGACCCTTATCAGGTGCTACCACTCCGGGCCAGAGTGGACCCGGAAGCGATGGTAATGAAGGGGTACTCCGCATTCCCCAAAGCTCCAGCACTGCTGGAACCTCACCATCAGATTGTTTAGTGTCATATCCAGGACACTCATTGGGGGGGGTCTTACCCCTCTGCAGAGAAGCAGTCGGTGTATTCTACAGCCCCAGCCGACTGGGCAAAATATTGAAATTTGTTGGTAGAACTAATTAATTAATCTTTTCTCATCCATTTATATGTATTTTTCTTTCCATTTTCTTTATACAATATATTGCTCTGATTAAACCTCATACCTTACTCCAACACAATTTATACAATATCTATATACAGATCAAATTCTGTTATGTAATTCATCCAATAGTTCCCAAAAATACCCTCCTAATTTGTGTTTATTACTATTATTTCTGAAATCATCCAATTAAATTTTTAAAATTTTTACACTATTACTGTTTTTGATCTGATAAGGCAATTTCTTCCAAAAATATATAACTCTATTTGGAAAAAAATTGGTAAATAGATTTATTTTTTTAAATCTGCCTTAATTGTAATTTGAGGAAAAAAAACATTAAAAAATTTTTAGAAATTCCATTAATTATTTTGAAAGTTTCATTTTTCTTTCTAATAAAGTAAAAAAAGTAAAGTAAAGTTGGTGACCATAGTCGAGGGTGACCCGAAGTCTCCCTTTTCGATAGCTACTACACCAAGGTGTAGGGAAGGGCGCTACTCCTTTCCAAGGATTTCTCCACTTTACCCTTGATCCATACCTTATTGTGATGAGTGTTAAGCAAGGAGGCATCAAGTACCATTTTTAAAGTCTTTGGTATGACTCGACCTGAGATTGAACCCAGGCCTCCCGGGCCATTGGCAGACACTCTAACCATTATGCCAATGTCCGGTCTCTAATAAAGTCATCATCATCATGTCGCGCCGCCTGCGCGGATATCCCTGACCGTCTCTCGCCATTTCTCCCTATCATTCATCGCCTCCGGCAGGTCTTCAGGATTACAACCCGTGTCCTCACATAGCTGCTGTATGTAAGTTCGTGCTGGTCGTCCCACTCTTGCACATCCATGAGTGGGGGTCCACAGGAGTACATCGCTTATGAGCTCGTCCTTGCTTCTCCAGCAGTGTCCTGCGTGTCTGGTTCGTCGAACTTGTATAGTTTTTGTGATGGGGGGCAAGTGTCCGTATAGTTGGAGTCTCGTGGGGTGTTGTCGCCAGGACTTGTTTAATACTGCTCTCAACATTCTTGTGTAATTTCCGTCCAGCCTCCTCTTCAGCCGCTTCGTAAGCGTCCATGTGGTGCATCCATATAGCAGTATCGACACAACCGCTGCCTGGAAGAAACTGCGTTTCATTTTATCTGTTAGGTCCGACTTCCATATGATCGAGAGCCTATCGATAGCTGTCCATGTCTTCGTCAGTCGTGTGTCGATGTCCTTCTCGGTTGATGAGACGCTGCTTCCTAGGTACGTGAATTTGTCGACTAGTTTCAGAGAGGCTCCGTCTAGTGTGGCAATGTTGCCTGTTTGGTTGTAACACATATATTCGGTTTTGTTTGCATTGACATGTAGGCCAATGCCAGCTGCAGCTCGTTCCAGACTATGTAGTAGTGTCTCTGCTTGATTAGGCGTATTCGCTAGTAACGCCAAGTCATCAGCGTAGTCGGCGTCCGTGATTGTTTTTGCGGGGTACCTTTTGCTTCTTCTCTTAGTCAGCTCAAAGCCATTTTCTCTGATTTTGTCGATCGAAGTCCTAAGCACATAGTCTAGACAGATGATAAAGAGGTACGGGGCTAGTGTGTCTCCTTGTAGTACTCCTGCAACAATGTCGAAGTATTCCGTGTCTCCATCTGGTGAACGTACTTTTACTTTGGTGTTTCTGTAGAGAATCATTATCGCTGCTACGGTTTCTTTTGGTAGGCCGTAAGCTAGTAGGATTTGCTCCATCTTCCCTCTGTGTATGGAATCGAAGGCCTTGGTAAAGTCGACAAATAGTAATGTCGCCTGTAAGTTTTTTGCCTGAACGCCTTCCAGGATTCTACGGATGGTCAGTATTTGTGAGGTTGTGGATCTATTTCTCCGGAAGCCATTTTGGTTTTTCCTAAGGATGTTTTCCATTTTGGGTTCTATGCGGTTTCGTAGTAGGGCATTGTAGATTTTGGCTGCTATGGATGTAAGTGTTATCCCTCGGTAGTTCTTGGCTAGTCCGAGGTCGCCTTTTTTAGGGAATGGAAGGATGCATCCCTTCGTCCATCGTTCTATCCTATTTTGACTATAGACTGCGTTGCATTGCCGGAGCAGTATATCGTCGAATTGTCTCGTCTTCCACACTTCTGGGGGGATCTCGTCTAGCCCCGCCGCTTTCCTATTTTTAATTCTTCTGAGAACCGTGTCGAGTTCTTCTTTGGTGAAAGGACCTAGTTTTACGTCTAATTGCTTACTAATAATTCTGGTGATCGGTTCATCCGTTATTTCCGGTGGGTTTCCTAGTAGATTTTTGAAATGCTGTTCCCACAGTTTTATTCTTTCTTGTTGGCTTGCAGCTTTCAATTTTGCTTTGGCTGTGCTCTTCCAGTAATTAATCTTAATTCCTCCAATCTCTCCTTGTAACAGTAATCTTTTACTTTTTTTGATTATTTTTGTCACTCTTCTTTGCATGCCCTCCAATCTCTAAATTACCCTTCAATTTCCACAATGAATGGGATTCCCAAACCTCTAGGTATAAAATAATCCTAAATGGATTGACATGCTGTTAAAATCAATCAGTCACTCTTTTGAGATTATCAGAAGAAATGTTTTCATTATTCCAGGTATTTTCATTGCTTTTTCATCAGTAATAAAAAATAACAAATAAGACTGCACTGACAAATAGAATTATCTATAAAGACAATTAGTCTTACAAACACAATAAAATCCTGATGAAAGCAAAAACAAAACTATAAATCAATTTATTGCAACCAAATTCACACTAAGTACACAATTAAAAAAAAAAAGAATATATATATATATATATATATATAGGTTACTAGCACATTACAGTTGTAGCAATTAAAAACCCTTTACCTCATTGAAACTTGTACATCATAGTCGTAGCAATTAATAAATTTGTGAGGGACAAGAGTAATGTACAGTATTCCCTATAAATAAGTACACACATGACAATTTTTCATTAAAAGTTGGGTTTTTTTCTAAACCAAAGATGACAGAATTTTATTATTTCTATTGTAACATAATGCAATCAAAATGGACATCATTAGATATTATTTATTGCAAAAATCTATAGCATTAAAGCTGCAAACAAAAGTATGAATATGTAGCATGCCAAAAGTAAGGACACACTTTATTATATAATTTTATTTTTGACGTCAGAGTTTCAATCTGAGGCATGCTTAACCTAACAGTTCTCATCATAGGATATACAATCAGCAACTCAAGTTCAAATCCTGAACAAGGCAGTTTGCTTTCCCTTTGCACTGATGCTTTTGGGAAAGGCATGAATCCATCACTTCTCCAAACCACATGAGTTAATAGTAGGACAGTCTAGGCAACTAACCTAGGAGAAGGAAAACTTTGAATTCAAACAATACTCCACTTTTGACCTTGTCTCACATCCTGCCATGGTTGAGGGTTCAGGTAAATACAGTGTTTCAGTCTATAGAGCTTAGATAATTGATTGTAAAATGTTCCACTGAAAATAATAAAATTCTGTCTTAAAAGAAAATTAACTTTTTGAGAAATTGTTTGGGATGCACTTATTTATGGATGAATTGGACAATCACTTTATATTGATTTATTCTAACTAATATATTCTATTTCTATTAAATGCTGAAGTTTTCAGTGTTGCTCTCTACTGATTATTTTAATCTTGTTCTACAGAAGGAGGAATACCAACCTTAAAACTTGCACTCAAATCAACCAGTCAGTTGTCCAATCAGAGATATTAATAACAAAGGAGCTATTGATTAAAAAAATGAATTTGAGGTTGCAAAAATCACTAACCCTACTTTGAAATATGATCTAATTAATGGAAGTACTGCTAAAATTTATCTGATAACCTGATTATTTGTGTAAAAGCTCTATGAGAGGATATATTGGCAATGTGGGCGAGATAATTTCAAGACCTAAGATAAGGTATTAAATGAATCATAAGGTGTAGGAAAAGGAAAGCATCAAGGTCTGACATTCAGAATGTAACAGGTAACTGTAGATAGAATGGAAAATAATCAAAACTCTTACATTAAGAAAAAAAAATAAAAAAGAATTAAAAAACGAGCAAATTAGTCCAATGTATATCAGCTATAATACTCTCTTTCCAAATTTTATGACTCAAATATTCAATATCAAATCAAAAACTTACAAAAATGATCTCAATACAGAAATTGTTAATATAAAGCGGATAAGGATGTGTATATTTGCATTCCATCCAAAGATATTAATTTTGAGCAGATTGGAAAATTGATTCTCAATGAAATTATAGAATATTGCGCCTGTTCATATAAATTTTGGAGAGATCAGAGAACAATATTCTTTTTAATTACTTTTAACAAATAACTATCTTAATTGGCAACTGGTCCTTGAAAAAAATTTCACTCTCATCAAGATTTCAAATTGCTCTGAAGAGACAGAAAAGACATCAACAGAACTGAAAATCAAAATATGTTCATCTCTCAATTCTTCAATTTATCATCATCATCATTATATCCCTGGCCCTCTCTTGCCACCCTTTTCTATCATCCATTGCTTTTGGCAGGTCTTCAGGGCTACATCCCATATCAGTACAGAGCTGCTGTATGTAGGTTCGAGCTGGTCATCCATGTGAAGAGGTCCACAGGAGTACGTCACTTATGAGCTCATCCCTACTTCTCCAACAGTGTCCTGCATGTCTAGTTCATTTAATTTTGATAGTTTTCATGATGGGGGGTAGGTGGCCGTATAGCTGCTACTTTGTAGGGTGCTTTTTCTCCATCCATTTAGTGCATCCATATGGCAGTATCGACATGACCACTGCTTGTAAGAAACTACGTTTTATTTTATCGGACAGGCCCTGGGTGTGTAAACCCTATGGCTCAAAAGGCAGGATTGATTAGTTTGATCAGGGAACTACTGCTGCTCATCTATAAGGGTGGCTTCTGTAGATGAGAATAAAATCAGCCACTGAACGATAACCATGACCTACACTCAAACCACGTCTTCAATTTATAAAGAATGATAACTCTGAAAAACATTTTGCTTATATATATATATATATATATATGTCAGAGTTACTGTCATAAATATGTGTGTGTGTATATATATATATATATATATACATATATAACACTGATGAATAGATAATTATTAGAAAACATTTGATGAATCAAAAAGTGCTCTAATTCTGACCAACAGATCAGTATAAAACTAGAAGAAATGAAAATCTCACTTTTGTATTATAGTCTCATCACTAGAAGTTTCATTTATCAAATATTGAATAGAGTATACAATCACCTTAAAATTGATATCTTTAAATGAAATGGAAATGTATGCATTCTTTCCCACTTCATATTAAACTTCTAAAGTTTCCCCTTATGATTGTATCCGCTACTCAATATTTGATACACAAAACTTCTAATTATGAGACTGTAATATAAAGGTGAGATTTTCATTTCTTTTACTTTATATATATTTAGAGATACAGGAGACATAATGTTTATCTCCAAGGAAAATAGATTTACTTGACATGCCAAGTTCAAATTCTGGATGAGACTGTATTTCATCATCAATGCCCTTTGGAAAGGTATGTATCCATTTCTTCTCCACCCTCCAATTATGGGTAAAATATAGAAAAGACTGGTAAGGCAACCAAAACTGAATTTTAAGCTGGACAAGTGTTGAGATTCTGTAGCACACAGTTGAATCAATCCTCTGATAGAACTACATCTAAAAAGTGTTCTGGGTTCTACAAAAGCCTTCACTAATATAGTTGTTGGCCAACCGTAGTTGAGGGTGATCTGAAGGCTCCCTTTTCAATAGCTTCTATACTTCACAGAGGTTTAGGGAATGGCACTACTACTTTCCCTGGATTACTCCACTTACCCTTTATTCATATTTTATAATGCTGAGTGTTAAGCAAGGAGCCATCAAGTACCATTTTTTATTCTTTGATATGACTCAACCTGGGATTGAACCCTGGTCTCTTGGACCATTGGCAAACACTCTACCCACTATACTTGAACAAATCAAATATGTGGTTATTCTAGCAGTTTGCATCTTTAACAGGATTATTGATTCTCATATGGTGAGGTCAACAGGAGAACCCATCATAGTATATACATGTGCAATTGGGAATAAAGTACTATTGCTTGTTTTCTACAACTTAAAAGTTCTTTAATTATATAAGATATAGTTATGCATTTCAAAAGGATTTTTGATTTTTTCTATTTTATTTCTAGATCAATTAATGTCAAGTTGAATAAACTTTTAATTAATATGACCCATGAAAATTAGCATAACTGAAATTGTAAATCAGCTTCAGAAAAGGCAAAGAATATTTACATGGTCAATGGAAATAAATTCTTAAGCTTTAAATAATGCCAGTATTAGTTCATTTAGTTTTTGTCTGTGAATCTCTCAAAAATTCCTCTCATTCTGAACAACCAACTTCATTTGGTTTGGTTGGGTTTTATGACATATCATCCATGGTAGGTTATTTAATGCCAAATCCTCTTTATATATATATGTGGATAACAATATGTATGCTCCCCTACCCCTGTGGGGTTGAGTTCTCTAGCAAGAGAAGTAATGGTTGCCACTAGCATAAAGCAAGGCTCTTCAAATGAATTGAGCTCTCAGTAGCCATTAAGCGGATATATGTAAACAAAAACAAATGTGATACATAAGCATTTAAATTTCCTTCGCTTGCACTGGTTTCCTCATGGCTGAATGGTAGAATCTTGGATTGGCGTTTCAGTCAGCCAGGTTTTGATCTCAGCTTCAGGAGTCTAGCCTGTCTAACCACATTGAAGAGTTCTGATAGAACAAAACAGGTCTGTCTGTGGATGACAATATATATATATGACTTGTTAACTCATAGAAAACATTCTTAAATGAGCCCAAGTTCTTTTTTGCACACAGTTAAATTTTTTCAAATATTGCTGTATAACAGTCATAATTTAACATCAGTCATTTGTTTGCACACAATTTGTTCTATTTGACTCATTGATAGGACCCTACCAGGTGCAACTTCTCTGGATCAGAGTAGACCCAGGAGCAATGGCAATGTAAGGGTACTACACATTCCCCAAATTTTCAAGCCTGGAGCCTCATCCTCAGATTGTTTAATGTCATATCTAGGACACTCGTTGGGTGGGGGGGGGTTGGGCTTACTCCTCTACAGAAATGCAGTTGGTGTATTCTACAGCCCCAACCAAGTGGGCTGCAACCAACTTCAATCAACAATCATTCCCTTTCACTGTAACAGAAGAAAACCCTAAACTGATGGTGTAAGAAATTGTACAGCTGTTTAATACAACTCATTCAAAAACAAACGCTTGGAGGTCAGTAAAAGAGTCAAAATTTAGCCAATGGGTTCCATATAATCAGATTAGTTTTCAATTCAGAGAGTTGATAACTGTTTTTCATTAAAGACAATCTGGAACAATCATGCAATCAAAGTGGATCCTTTATAACCATATTCAGTAAAAGCAATAATGGATCCAATGAAAGGAAATGCCTGAGAAGGTAATATTCTGTCTAATACTCTTGTAAAGAATCTGTTAATTGTGATACTATCACCGAATGAAAGCATTACACCAATCTTCATTGTAAAATCAATCAGAAAGGTATGTTCATCTTGTCAGACAATACAGGATTGCATGTTGCAAATTGCCCATGGGAAAAGATTTGGGCTTTTGAGCTGTGAATTTTAAAGTTTTACCTCATCCACCAAATCCTGTTCTATTGGATGATCAATTTTTCTGAGTTATGCAGCAATTCTTATTTTGGAAAATAGCTTACAAATTATAAGGAAGATTTTTTTCAAAAATCATTTTTGCCTGAAAACCCAAAAGATTTTATACTTGAGTTATCAATAACTTGTATGCTTGATGGGATTGCATTATCAAAAATGAAGGAAATTATTACTTTGATTGAATTTGTAAGTGAACATTAAATATAAATCAGTTATATTTATTAACTAAATAGAAACAAAATTTTCTTTTCAATTTTAATTATATATCGAGTGTTTCAAAAAATTTAATATCATTTGATATATACAAGGTGTTTCAGAAAAAATTATATAATTTTGTAATCTAATTACTTAACAAATTGTTCAAATGATCTCAAACTTGAACAGCAAGTAGAGAAACAACTCAAAATTCCATATTTAATGTTTAAATACCTTTTCTTTCTCCAAGATTGGCATTTCTATACTTGAAAATAAAAACATTAAAGACAGCCTTCTAACTTGTTTCTATATATGCTGTTAAAATTTGAGACCATTTGAAGGAGAATAGGTCAAGTTATTAGATTACAAAATTATATAAATCTTTCTGAATCACTCTGTATATACATGATGCAGTGCTGAAAACTTCTTGGCTTGATCAAGAAAGGAATAACCATAAAATGTAAATGCGATTCATCATATTCATGTTTCAGTTCAACTCATATGGTTTATCAAGTTTTTTTAAACCTTCCCCCAAAAAAACTTCATTAAAAAATCTTTCCTGTCTCAGTTTAACCAACAGTTTTTCAGTAGCTCTTCATATAAAAGTGTGTGTGTGAACATACTGGTTGGAAATCCATTTCTTGATTTCAGAATTTCATAAAATACAGAAAGACTGAAACATTGTTGAAACAAAAACAATCCAAAAAATCTTGGTTCAGTTTGCTTTGTTTCATGCCATATCAACCACTGTAGATTATTTGATGCCAAATTCTTTTTATACATATATATTAAATATATGATTTCTAAATAAATTTTGTAGATAACATTTTTAAACAAGCCTAAGCTCATACTTTTTTGCTCACAGCTAAATGACTTAACTTATTTCTAAAATGAATAATTCTATTAACTATTAATTATTTGTTTGCACACAGTTAAATGTTTTCAAGTACTGATATTTAACACTAACAATCCAATTAAACATCAGTTATTTGTTCACACACAGTTAAATGAACAGTTATATTTCTAACAATTTAGTTTAGCATAAATACGCAGTTTCAGTGTCAAACAGTTCTATTTGACCCATAGATAGGGCCCTACCAGGTGCTACCACTCTGGGCCAGAGTGGATCTGAGAGCGATGGCAGGTTTCCCCAAAGCTCCAGCATTATTGGAGCTTATCAGATTGTTTAGTATCATATCCAGGACACTCAGTAGAAGAGTCTTACAACTCAGCAAAGATGCAATAGGTGTATTCTACAGCTTCAGCTGACTGAGTCACCAAAAAATTTCAGAACTAAAGGTGTTGAGTAAAATAAAAATAGAGACAATAGTTTCAAAGTTCAGAAACAATTCTATCTTGAATTTCTTCAATCCCAAGACAAATTATTTTCATCAACAAAATCAGAAATAATTTCCTTTTCAATAGATTATTTTTTAAATGTTACAAGAATTTGGATGAAGTTTAGGAAAGGATTGATGGGAATGTTAAGCAAAAAAAAAAAAAAAAAAAAAAAAAAAGGTAAAATAGTGTGGAATGGCTCAAAGCTTCTGGTTAACTGGAACGCAATAAATGAAAAGCAATGAGTGAATATCTCTTCTTTAAGTATGTGTAAACAAAAACTAAACTTATACAAAATAGAACTGTTTGACTAAACTGAATTGCTTGAAATAGAACTGTCTATTTGTATAAAAATGGATTTGGCATTAAATAACCTACAAGGGTTGATATGCCGTAAACCCAAACAAACAAATTGTATTGTTTAAAATAGAACCATTTTAACATTGAAACTGTACTAACACTTAACTAAATTGTCTGAAATAGAACTGCTTTGACATTTAACTGTGTGTAAACAAAAACTATACTTATACTAAACTGAATTGTTTTAATAAGAATTGTTTGACTAAACTGAATAGCTTTAAATAGAACTGTTTTTTAAATAAAAATGGATTTGGCATTAAATGACCTACAGAGGTTGACATGCCATAAACCCAACCAACCAACCAATTTCTGCATGAAGATGTCACAAGATGACTTGTATTAGAGCACTGTCACAATTACTATCATTTTAGTTTGATTTATTTTTTTAATGGCATGTAGACCTCTGTGGGTTATTTAATGTGAAAGCTATCCATGTAGAAGAACAGTAATGGTATTATTTAACCCATAGCAAGAGGTTAACCTTTCATAAGAGAATTTGTTCAAAAGGGAAAATTATGTGACTGGAGTTTGAACTTGCTTATTACAATGTTGCATTTCAGCACATTCATCACTATGCCATGGGGACTACTACCCCAGTAATTTTGGTTCATTGTTTGCTTTAATATGATAGTTGCTCCAGCTTTTCTTGTGACATTAATACAAGTCAACTAATAAACAACATTCATACATTTTTAGATTTATAATAAATCATATTCAGTAGAGAAATGATAGTTTTATCAGTTGAACAAATTCAGCATTTTTTTTTATTGTTTTAGACAGAAAAATGTCAAAGCATTCAGTTTATTTTTTTCTCTTTTTGCATTGAAGATTTACTAACACACAGCACAATTATAATGATAAATGCGTGAAAGGTTTATTGAGTGTATCACTCTCTTCTCTCAACTGCAGGTAAGCTAAATCAGTGTTGGTATTTATCTAAGAAAACATACTGCTATCATTAATGTCTTGCATAGAATTAAAAGAATCCATCATGTTTCACTGTTTCCTTGTTATTTGAGTATTTGAGTCATTAAATGATACTACATATAGTCTAAAGAGCTGTTGACAACTAATGCTGAGGTAGTGGTTAGCCCAGTCTGCTGGGGCTATAGAATACACTGACTGCATCTTTGCAGAGGGGTAAGATTCCCCCAGCACGGGTCCTGTACGTGACACAAAACAATCTAATGGTGTGGCTCCGAGAATGGCGAGTACCCCTTCATTGGCATCGCTCCCAGGTCCACTCTGGCCGGGAGTGGTCGCACCTGATAGGTTCCTATCTATGGGTTAAACTGTTTGACATATAAACTGTGAAAAAAAATGACTTTTGCTAACTTGAGTTGTTAGAAATAGAACTGTACATTTAACTGTGTGTAAACATGATTGATGTTTAAAGGAATTGTTATTGATATATAGTAATATAACCATTTAACTGTTTACAAAAGAAAGAGCTAAGGTTTGTTTAAAAATGTTAAAATGTGTTTTCAAATCAAATATATCTAATATATGTATAAAGAGGATTTGGCATTAAATTACCTAAAATGGTTGATATGGCATAAAACCAAAGCAAACTGAGGTAGTGGTGTTCCAGTTAGTAAGACTAACCAAAAATCCCCTTTATAGTCCCAATTAAAAGCTTCATGAACCAAACAAAGGAAATTATCATTAATAGATTTTGATTTTACTCAAATTAACTGGGGATGCAATTAACGAGAATTTCGAGATATTTCTTTGTAGAAATCAGTGTAAAGCCTTAAAGTTTTTCTTCATAATGATTTGAGCATGAAAATTATGGCTGCATTCTTGACAACCATGACAAAAACTATTACCGGGATTTGAGTCAGAAGCAGCCTTTCTTGTATATTTTTTCATAAACGCTCTGCTCTTAGAGCATTCAAGAAGTGAAAATGGCCAACTAACCAAAAAAAAATAAAATTTTTTGCTTTTTCAAGCATGGGATTTTAAAAATATCCGATTTATCACTCAGAGAAGCTAAAGTGACAGACTGTATCATTGAAGTGAATCAGTTCAAACTCTACTTGTACTATGACATTCACTTTCAGACTGATTCCCTTGGTAAAAGTATAAATCACTTCATCCATTGCAGACTTGAGGCCGAAAGGCCCCCAGCTTCGGCTTGGCCATCTTTGGGTGGGCGAGCTGCAACACTGACATCTTTGTTACCTTTGTATAGCACTGGACCTTGCTGTCCAGTTTAAGCTATAATCAAGCATACATGCCTAGACCCAGATTTGGATTCAAGACCAGCTAGGCTCATCAGGACCATATTGCACTAAGTGGGGTGACCAGCATAGACCAGCAGGGCTTGAGCCTCGGCTCGTACCTGACCATCTCCTCCCCTAAATCCCCACTATAATCAACCTTTGGGTCATTGACCTTGTGTCAAGTCCCATCTGGCAGGAGGCAGAGACAAATATAGGTATGAACCCCTTCATCCTCTCAGCTATGTGTTAAATAGTATCTGATGTTCTTCTACAAGGATGTCTTTGGCATTAAATAACCCAATCCACATTGCACACAAGCAATGCCAAATCAGCGTGTCATGGCAATTGCATGGCCAATTCATCTGAAGGTGTCTTGTAAGTTACATCCATACTTTTTACAGAGGACATGGTCACCTCCAGAGCTATGTCTTCCCAAGAGGATTGGAAATACACATCCACGTAATTATTATAACCTCAAGGGCAAAGATACAGATGTACATTTTCTTTTTTTAAGTAGAGGAATTATTGTAAATTGAATTACCATGACCAGAAAATCTGGCAATCACTTGTGCATAACATACAGAACCAGTGGCAAAGTTTCAGCTCTGAATTCTGTGGTTGCTGGTTCAATCTCCAGTGGTGGAGATCACGGTATATACTACTAATGAGACCTAATAAAATCGAAACAGCTGTCCGGTGGTCCTATACATTGTACCCAAGAGTTTGCTGGATTTTCTGATCATGGTAATTCAATTTACAATAATTCCTTTACTTAAAAAAAGAAAATGTACTTTACATTTAAATGTCTTATAAAATCAGCCATTTTTTCTCAAAACTATAAAAACATATGTACACTCTTCCTATTTATCTGATTTCATGTTTTTAATATAAAAATATACATAGCATAATTGTTGTCATTGTAGGAAATGGAATCAGTGAGACTAGACAAAGTTTTTTTGCATTCCATTTTGAGCTAATGCTCTTTTGAAAGGCACTAATCCATCTCTTGTCCCCTCCCATCGCTATGAGTAAATAGTTGGGCAAACTGTATTATTAACATTGGTCAGGCATCTAATCTAGAAGGAAAACTAAATTCAAACCAACTTTACTTTACTTAAAAATTGACTTACATCATACCCACTGTGGAGGGGTGGTGTAAATACATTCACTTTTACTATTTTAGGCATACATGACTTGATAGACAACTTGTGGAGAATCTAAATGGACAGATTTACTTATTCATCTGTCAAGTTACAAAGTATCTCACATGTCTCACAAAACATTTCCTTATATTTTGAAATCACTCCAACAGAAAAGTGAGAACTTTATATGCTTTAAATTTTTCTCCCTTTGAAGCTATTTAAAGACTTATATATATATATATATATATATATATATATATATATCTTGGGAGGTGCCCATGGTGTAATGGTTATCATCGTAGGAAATGGACACGACAACACAAGTTCAAATCCTGGACAAGACTGCATTTCACATAGCACTAATACTCTTGAGAAAGGTATGAATCCAATTATTCTCCCTCCAGCTATGGGTAAATAGTCAGGCAGACTAAGTTCTTCAGCCTTGGTGAGGCAACTGGTCTAGGAGAAAGAAAACTCTGAATTCAAACCTGTTAAACTCCGCTTAAAAATTGACCTTGTGTCATATCCTGCCCAAGCGGAGGGGTTGGCAAA
Organism: Sepioteuthis lessoniana; assembly: GCA_963585895.1. Taxonomy (NCBI): domain Eukaryota; kingdom Metazoa; phylum Mollusca; class Cephalopoda; order Myopsida; family Loliginidae; genus Sepioteuthis; species Sepioteuthis lessoniana. The sequence continues at coordinate 42,559,904 of OY757923.1, forward strand.
TATGTATATATATCTTAAATATGTTTTGTAAATGAGGGGTTTGTAGGTAACATTTTAAAATGAACTCAATTGTTTGAACTCAGTTAAATAGTTTCAAGTATTGCTATCTAACACAGATAATTCTATTTACATAGTTAAATCATTTCAAGCATTGCAATCCATAACTAGTTTAATTTAAGATTAATTATTTGTTTGTGCACAGTTAAATAGTCCAAAGTATAGTAAATGATTAAACAGTTCTTTCTGACTCATCAATGGTATTCAACAGGTACTACCATTCAGGGGTCAAAGTGGACCTGGAAATAATGGTAATGAAGGGGTACTCCACATTCTCCTAAGCCTCACCATCACATGCAATTTACTGTCATATCCAGGACACTAGTTCTATTTGACCCATAGATGGGACCCTTGCTGGTATGACTACTCAGTGTCAGAATACACCTGCAAGTAATGATAGTGAAGGGATACTTCACATTACCCAAAGCTCCAAAACTAGAGCCTCACCATCAGATGATTCAGTGTCATATCTAGGATGCTTATTGAGAAGAGAGGGGGTCGTACCCCTCTGCAAAGATGCAGTCAGTGTATTCTACAGCCCCAGCCAACTGGACTGTGAATTTGACGGTAGTACTTTATGCACATGAGAGAGTAATATCATTCATCTTTATATAGAATTTCTATTTTTATAATTATATCATTTATACTTTTACGATTTTATATATCATTTATATTTTTATAATTATATATGTGGTGAAATGGTTGATTGTGGTGAATCTGACATGATAAAAATAAGTGAAAAGGTGGATAAATCAGACACTTACAAAGAGTTTAGCAGTCATATTTCATTCTTTATTCAAAGAATTTCTTCAGACTAGACATTTTTTTAGTTTTTCTACATTTAAGCAATTAAAGAAATAGATAAAATAATGGTATGAAAGGGGGAGGGAGAGGGCTAAAGACAAGAGGTAGATAAGGGAAGAAATAGAGAGGGAGGTAGATATGAGCTTACTCAAACAAACTTCATTAGTTTCTTTGTTTAATGGCATATAAACCATCATGTGTTATTTAATACCAAAACCATCCCTGTAGAAAAACAATAGTGATACAAGTTAGCCCATACCTGGGGTGGACAAGGGAGTTTATACCCTTCCCTAGAATATTGATCTGAAAATGAAATTCAAATTTGCTTACTTTGAAGCTGCATTTCAACACTTTCAGCCATTATGCTATGGGGACTCCCCCATTTTTACAAGCATGCTTATATTTTCTCATTGGTTCCTGTGTGGTACTCTAAGGAGCACCAAATGTATCTGTGATTTCATTAACCAGGGATTACTTTTTTATGGAATGAATTTATCAGTATGATGTCCATCTTTTCCTTATCACACAGATTTGGGATTCATTTTTTAAAATATTCTTTTAGAGTAACTTTTTCTTAATTTGACTGTTTTTACATGGTTAAAGAAGTCTAACACTCCGGGTTTTGAATTCAGAGTTTTTCTTCTCCCAAAGAGGTTGCCAACTCAAAGTAGAGAGCCACATCTGGTCTGTTATTTTACTTGTGACTAGTAGGAGGATTGGTTTGGTTTCTTTGTTTAATGGCCAATCAACCTTTTTAGGTTATTTAATGCCAAAGCCATTCTCCTAGAAGAACAATCATGGTACTATTTAACCCATAGCTGGGAGGATAAGGGGATTCATACCTTTCTGAAGGGTATTTGCCTGAAAGTGAAAGGAATAGTGTGACTGGAGTACGAACTAACTTACTACGATTCCACAGTCCATCGCTTTAACCATTACGCCATGAGGACACCCCACCCCCAGTTGGAGGAGAAGACATAGATTCACACTTTTCCTAAGGATAAAGGGAACTTAAAGGTAATTAACTTGGCCAAACAATTCAATTTCCTATACTTTTAATCAAGCCACTCACAAATCTATATATATGTGTTTTTAACAAAAAAAAAAAAACATTATATTGAAATAAAAAGATAAAGAGAAAAAATTGAACCAGAAGTGCAATGAGGAAGAGATAGAATATATTATTATTTCTTTCTTTTTTTTTCTTCACTAGCTTCCCTTCATTTTTGTTTTTTAAACTACACACTCTATTATATTAGAAATGAATTAAAAGGTTAACAATCCCACACAATACATCAGATGCCCATTGTATGTGAAACTCAGTGTTATGGGTAATATTTAACACTGTAAACATTTTAATAAGAATTTTCCCATACATTTGGCACAATTCTTTGCTCATACGAATATTAATATCATATATACATAAACTTATAACCATAACATAATAATTGTCAGAAATGTATTCAGGGACCAGAGTCCAAATCATCAGAGAGGCTGTTTGTATTTCACATTCACACAAATACCTTTGTAAAAGGTATGAATCCTACTATTTCACCCCTACTATGAGTAGATAGTAGGGCAGTGTGGGCTCTTTAACCTTGACACAGCAACTGGTTTATAATAAGAAAAACTCTAAATTTAAACCAGCTGTACTTCACTTTAAAAAGCTTGTCCTTGTGTCACATCTTACTTGCGGAGAGATTGAAAAATGTCAATGTAAAATGACTATCAAGAAAAAGAAAATGAAAACTGAGTTGCAATAAGATAAATATACAGATAGATGTTGAAAACTGAATGAGTCACAGCAGATTACAACTTGGGTTTCACTGTAAAGTATCTTCAAGGAAACTGTTGGAAAGTTATTAGGACAAACAAATAGATATACATAAGTATACAGTAGAATTTCCAAGGAAGCGTAACAAAATACATAAATAGACAGTTTACAATTTAGCAGCCATTTAATTTTTGTACCTACATTCATTGAATATCTCAGATCTTTGATTCAGCAATTTTATATATATATATATATATATATATATATATATATATATTGGCCTGAGTAAATCAGTGTATAATAACATCTCAGAAATCTCACCACTGAACACGGTCACATCAAAATCTTCATATTCCTTTTACTTTCTATGCTGGCCAGAGATAAACTTAATCGATATTTTCATCTCTTGATAATTATGTTATTAGACAATGATATTTCATGCATGTCATAGATATGTTTTTTCCTTTTCTCATTAGATACTATTACAATTTTATCATGAGTAAGGGGTTAATGTTACAAAAAGTAAAAATACTGGAATGAATGAATGATTTCACCAAGTAAGCTATTAGCCTGATTTACTTCTGAGGCTGCCATTAAAGATACAGGAATATGACAATTTAAATGCTATGTAAACCATTATTAATTTTTACAAGTTTATCTTTTATCATATTATTGTTTCTTTTTTATTAAAATGCTCAGGTATAATTTTCAATCTATAGTGTTGATTTAATGGTCAAAGATTGTAAAAGCAAAGCCCCAGACAAGGTTTGAACTTGGATAACATTAGTATCTTGTCTTACAAAGATAATACTTTACTGACTTAGTCATTGATAGACATCAGCAAGTTCTGATCACATCTATTAATATATGTATCTACTCAGCTCCTCTGCCATGACATGGTCAAGTGGAGTTCAAGCCGTTTGAATTCAGTGTTTTCTTTTCCCTAGACTGGTTGCCATACCAAACTTAAAGTGTCAGTCTGACCTACTATTTATCATAGCCGAGGGATAATTGTTGGATTTATACCTTGCCCAAAATTATTAACATGGTCTTGTCTAGGATTTCAACTCTGGTTGTCATGTTTATTGCCTATTATGATAATCATTACACCATGAGCACTTCCCAATCTATTAATAATAATATAATATATTATAACATATATTAGTATTAATATACTTTTATAATATTGAAGAAGCTTCTTCTAAGTAATTCAAATAACCTATCTCTCTTGTTAAATTTAGAATATATATATATATATATATATATATATATATATATATATATATATATATACACACACACACACACACACACAAGATGTGTTCAAAAAGTATCAAGACTGAAGCCATATTTACCAAGACAGAAATAAACAATGAATGACATTGATTTTCCCTAAAATAGTGACCTTGCCATTCAACACACTTATTCCAGCAAATGTTTTCTCCAAAACCCTTTTTTTATATAGTATGAAGCTGCACCATGTTATTATTTTTAATATCCTCCAAAAATAGTCTACGAAATGAGTGGAACAAAGCTAAATCTACTTCGTATGAAGTCAATTGTTTTAAATTTTCCATTATAGATGATAAATCTTAAGCAGTTATTACAATTAGTAGGTCATGTATAAATGCAAATATCTTTAATCACTACTTCATCCTGTATCAAGCAGTATATACGTGCTGTATTTGTATGTGTTTTACTCAAGGTAATGCTGATACCAGCATAGGTAAGTATTTCTCACCTTTGTGGAAATCAAAGGAACGTGTATTGATAATGATGACTGCGCTCTAATCTGAGCCTAAACATCAATTGATTTGCAAAATAGAACAAACAGAAGTTTACTTCTCATGATACATAACCATGTGTCATGTGTTTCAGATTTTTCTTAAAACATTGTACAATAGCAAGAAGAAATAATAATACAAAGAAAAAATCCTTTGAAAAAAGGTGGGAGGAAAGAGAGAAATGAGAAAGAAGATAGTTGCTCATTGATAGTACAACTATTATGCCTGACTTAAATATTTTCAAGTTATATTCTTATGATGTTTCCAAGAGGATTTAAAGATTTAAACACTTATTGGTAATAACATTTTTTACTGCCTTTCATTTCCATCTTACTTCATTTGTCTACTTTCAATTTAAGTAAATTTCACAAGTGCTTTTATCACTACATACCCATATTTTTAGTCATAGAATTTCAATACTGTTGGATTAAAGATAAAACCCTGATATCTTTTGTTTAGAAAAATAACAAAATTCAATAAAAAAAAAATTGTTAGGGGTTTGTTTATTTGTGGGTGATACTGTAAATATGTGAAATTTATTGTGTTTTGATTAATACACTTATAAATGATAGGCAAACTGTGTAAACTTCAAATTTTAAAAAAAAAAAATTTCTTAGGAAATCTATTCTTTATTGTCTTAGACAATTTCAAAGATTCAGATTTAAGTAACACAACCAATTAAGAACATTTAAGGACTGAAGTGACAAAATGAACAAACAATTAAAAGTGGACACCAAACAAAAATTAAAGAAAAGCTAAGAAAGAACAAAAAACTTCTAAAAAACCACAATCTACAGCAGAAATCTGATCAAAGGAATAAATACCTGGGAAGTTCCCCTTGTAAGGTACTCTGGACCCATCTTAAAATGGACAAGGGCTGAATTCAAATAGACAAAAAAATGATAATGAGGCACAAGACCTTAGACCTGAGAGACTATACATGAAGAAAAGGAGGAAGAGGGTTCACCAGCATTGAGAATTGCATAGATGTAACCATTCAGGAACTCAAGGAATATATTTTAAAAAATGCAAATTGTTATTATCATCATGATGTCATGCTGCTTGCATGGATTTCCCTAACTCTTACTTCTCATTCGTCTATCATCCATCACTTTAGCAGTTCCTCTAGTCTGCATCCTGTGTCCATACAGAGCTGTTGTTGAGAGGCTCAAGTTGGTCGTCCAACATTTGCACGTCCATGTGAAGGGGACCATAGTTCATTCTTATTTTTCTAGCAGTGTCCCACATGTCTTGTCCATTTTATTAGGATGGTTTTAGAGATAGGAAGTAGGTGGCCATACAACTGCTGCTTTGTGGGATGTTGTTTCTAAGGTTTGTTCAGTATGACTCATAACATTCTTGTGCAATTTCTATCTAGCTTTTTCTCTATATGCATTGTCAGCATCCAAGAAGGAATTGAACAAGAGATTAAATTTGATGATGCTAACTAATGACATATGCCCAAACCAGAATCTGTCCAAGAAAATATGACATTAGATTTTCTGGAACTTTAAGATAAGAACAAATCACACAAATCCTGGCTCGAAGATCAAACCTAGTATTAATTAACAAGAAAAGAAAAGAATTTATCAACAATGAGATTTTGCATTTCAGTAGATCATTGAGTGAAAATAAAAGAAAGTGAAAAGAGAGACAAATATTTGGGTCTTACCAAAGAAAAAAGACTGAGGAAACAGGAATCAAAGGAAGAACCAAGATCATCCTGACTACAGCACTTTAAGGTCAGCCAGAAAACTTTGAAGAGTCCTGGAAACTTGTGAACACTCAGACTTCAGTGATTTGTTGGTTGTGTTTTATGTCATATCAAACCTTGTAGGTTATTTAAAACCAAATTCTGTTTATAGTAAGTAAAGTTAGTGACCTTAGTCAAGGGTGACCAGAAGGCTCCCTTTTCAATAGCTACTACACTGAGGTGTAGGGGAGGGCACTACTCCTTTCCCTGAATTGGTCCACTTTACCCTTGACATGTACCTTATATTGCCGAGTGTTAAGCAAGAAGGTATCAAGTAACATTTTTAGCCTTTGGTATGACGCGACCTAGGATTGAACCTATGTCTCCTGGACTATTAGTGAACACTCTACCCACCAGGCCAATGAGCTGAATAAATTCTGTTTATACACATATACTAAATACACATGATTAGTAAACAAATAGTTTTTCAGTAACATTTTTGAATGAGCCAGAGTTCATTAGCTTGCATACAGTTGAATGATTCTAAGACTTTCTATGTAATACTTATACTTCAGTTTAACTTCAGTAATTTGTTTGCACACAGTTAAATGGTTTCAAGTTTAGAAAATTATTATATGTTTCTACAGGATGCTAGTTGGTATGAACTTGGGAGTAATGGCTATGAAAAGGTACTCCACATTATCCAAAGCTCCCAAACTGGAGCCTCACCATCAGAAGGTTTAGTGTCATATCCAAGACCTTTGTTAAAGGGCTCTTACTCCTCCCTGCCCTTACAGAGATGCAGTCAGCATTTTCTACAGTCCAAACTAACTGGGCTAGTTTAAACTGGTGGGAAAAACTTGCTTTAAATGAATTATAATAAAAATAGGAAACTGAAAAAGTGGAGAAAACCTGAACCTTGCCAGATTGCTGAAAAAATTCTGTTATCACTGTTAGGTGACTGTGATACCAGTCATAGACTGCTGGGAACTATCCTGAAGAACTTGGAAAAAAGATTGTGGGAAAAAATTAGCAATTGGGTAAACTTATCAAACTAACAAATAAAAAATACTGTGATTTTATATACAAGGTGTCTCAAAATAGATGCAAGGATTTATTACTGAGACAAGTGCATTGGTGGTCATTTGGATCACATCCTGTAAAAATGCATCCTTTGTGCTAGTCACATCAAATCAATTTTTTTTTAATTGTTATTATATCTGCATCCAGGACATAGAATCTATTTTTGAGTTTCATAAATGATTTGTAAGTGAACAGTTTGTAGATAATTTCATTTTTCAATCATAACTAATTTGTTTGTCCTCATAGTACTACTGATACTACACAGTTAAATGGTTTCAATTATTGCTATCTAATACATAATTCTATTCAATATTAATGGGAGTGTCCTCGTGGTGTAATGGCTAAAGCGATGGACTGCGGAATCGTAGTACGCGAGTTCGTACTCCAGTCACGCTATTACATTCACTTTCGGGCAAATACCCTTGGGAAAGGTATGAACCCCCTTATCCTCCCAGCTATAGGATAAATAGTACCACTACTGTTCTTCTAGGAGAATGGCTTTGGCATTAAATAACCTAAAAAGAGTTGATATGCTATTAAACAAAGAAACCAAACCAAACAATATTAATCATTTATTTACACACAACGATATAGTTACAATTATTGCTATTTAACACTAATAATTCAATTCAACATTATTCATTTATTTCCACACAGTTAAATGTTTTCAAGTATTGCTATGTATTATCAACAATTTAATTAAACATCAGTCATTTGTTTACACACAGTTTAATGTTAAAACAGTTCTATTTCTAAAAATTCAATTTAATACAAGTCATTTGTTTGCACATAGTTTAAATATCAAACAGTTCTATTTGACCTATTGATAGTGTTGTTTAGCCATAATCATAAAACAAGCGGAAACATAATCAAACATAATTTACGAACTTCAATGAACAAATGAATACACTTCTTTATTCTTGAAAGGGTTAATGGTTCTGTGGTATGTGAGAGATGAGTGGAGACAGGGACAGACTGCTATATTGACCCAACTTCCTCTCTTGACCATAGTAGCACTTCTGCATCTTGGCTGGGGTTGCTCAACCAGGGGGGTGTCGCTGAGGGCCACAGCCCTCAGTCTGCAAGCTAGCCCTCACTCTGGCCTTCCTATCCCCAACTGACTCAACTGCTGCCGGCACCTGCCTATATTCTTTCATAAGGCCTACTTGCTTCTGCTTCCTCTTATTTACACAGGTGCATCTCTTGATTGACAGCTCAGTCGAGGTCAATATATAATAATAGGACCCTATCAGGTGCTACCACACTGGGCCAGGGTGAACCTGAAAGCAATGGCAATGCAGGGGTACTTCACATTCCCCATAGCTTCAAGATTGGAGCCTCACTATCAGATGGTTTAATGTCATATCCAGGACACTGGGGGAGTCTTACCCCTCTGCAGAGATGCTGTCGGTGTATTCTACTGCCCTAGCTGACTAAGCTGTATTAATTTTTCACTAGTTTTTATTTTACTTGAATTTCAGTTGCTTAACAAAATTAGTTCTAACCCTTGCCACTTAGTAAGAATTGTAGAATGAGGAGCTAGGAAAACAGCAAAATGAATCAAGAGAAAAGAAATCCTAGTAAAAAATTTATCATAAATCATGATGCATTATTCAATGATGGCACTAAACCTGAAAGTAAACTATAGACCTTGAGAACTTTGGTCTAATGTTCATTTTGCTATTATTTCAGCTGATGTGTATTGTATTGTCTAATATGCATATCATTTTCAAATATGACAGTCCTCTTCAAGAACACATAAAACTCACTTCTCTGATTACTCCCACATAAAAATGGCAATTTTAGCGAGAGAGAGAATCAATTGCACTGGAGTGGTATTGCTGTCTCCAAGCATAAAATCGGTCAAATCATCTTGATTCACACAAAAAGGCCTTAAGAACCGAAAGAATGGTAAACAGAGATGGTGATCTCACTTTAACAATGGCCTGATCTTTTCTATGGCTGCTTGTAAGAAGTGAAGCCATGGTTGATTTGGATGGCAGTGACTGATGATGACCATTGGTGAGAGAAGTGGTCGGGTGAAGTAATCAACACTTTCAATGATTTCACTCTAAAGGCCAGTTTGTAAAGAGTTTCTTCTTTCAGGTTACACAATTAACATAAAGTTGAATGGAGACAAGACAAAGAAGAAAGATGCAAGGGAGATAACTCAGAGGAAAGGAAAATTTTCAGCATGTATATAACAGGAATCAAACAGGCAAAGAAATTAAAAGAGATGATTGTTTTAGTTTGGTTTCTTGATTTAGTAGTATATCAACCTTTGTGGGTCATTTAGTGCCAAATCTGTTCTTTTAGGAGGTGAATTAGTACAGTTAATAAACTGTCTTTAATTGTTTTTCCTCGCCTTTATTATCCAAAAGGTTATAAGTTTATATTTTAAGTTTTAAAAAAAAAAAAGGCTTATGTTCCTATATACTTATTATTCATCATTAAAAATTAAACAATTGGAGAAAAAGCTAGATGGTAACTACACAAAAATGTTGCTGTTTTTAACAAATCCTGGAAGTAGTATCCTACAAAACAGTGGCTGTATGGTCACTTACCTCCCATTACACAAACTATGCTGGGCACTTCTGGTGAAGTAAGGACCAACTCATTCATAACATTCTCCTATGAACACTTACATGCAGACCAACCTGTGTTGGCTGAGCAGCAAAAACTTACATTAATTGGCTCTGCGTAGACACAGGGTGTCATCTACACAACTTCCAATGAGTTATGTCTGATAAGGATGGAGAGAGTCAAGCGAATCCATGAGGGACTTTTTATGAACCCATATATGCATATTATTTCTCTCCAAATCTAATAAATTTGTGAGGTTGTTGTAAATAATGGTTGATTTTAGCACAAATTTAATTGCAAGATCAGTCATTTTTTTTTCAACCAACCTTTATATATATATACACACACACACATGCATATATATATATATATCTTTTTTGTGTGGTTTAATTTGGTTTGGTTTGGTTTTCTGGCTCATCAACCCTTATTGGTCATTTAATGCCAAATCCTGTTTTTACATATCTATTGAATATTTGATTTGTCAACATACTTTCTAGATACACAGTTAAATGATCAAACAGTTCTATTTCTAACAATTCAATTTAGCATAAGTCAAAGTTAAATGGTCCCGAGTATTGCAAGGTGGAATGAACAATTCAATGGAACATCAGTCATTTGTTTACACACAGTTAAATGATCAAACAGTTCTATTTCTAAAAATTCAATTGAGCATAAGTCATTTGTTCATACTTAGTTTAAATGTCAAAGAGTTCTATTTAACCAATAGATAGAACCCTGATCAGGTGCTGCCACTCTGGGCCAGAGTGAACTTGGAGTGATGGCAATGAAGGGGTACTCTACATTCCCCATAGCTCCAGCATTACTGGAGCCTCACTATCAGATAGTTTAAGGTTCCCTCAGGACACTTCTTGAGAGGGGTGGTTTGTGCAGTCTGTGTATTCAAGAGTCCCATCTGATTGGGCTGTTTTTTGTGTGGTATATTGGTTAGTAAGTTTAATTCTCACTGAGTATTCCATACTTCTGGCTTTATGCTAAACTAAGCTTAGCTTAGCAAATTACACTCTAATATATATTTACATGTGTGTATGTGTCCAAACACACATATATGTTTGTAATTTTGTGGGGATGCTTGTGGTGTAGTGGTTATCATCATAACAAATGGACATGGAGATCAGAGTTCAAATACTAGACAAGGCTGTTTGCATTTCACATACCTTGGAAAAAGTATGACTCCAACTATATTCTCTTTCCAACTTTGGGTAAAATAGTAGGGCAGACTGGCCTCTTTAACCTTGGTATGGCAACCAGTCTAAGAGAAAGAAAACTTTGAATTCAAGCCTGTTAAACTCCACTAAAAATTTGACTTTTGTTACATCCTGCTTATGCAGAAGAGTTAGTAAATACATACCTGTGGGTAATAAGAAGAAAATATAGAAAATCATTGATGTTGTTTGCTGTGGGAACATCATCATTATTAGATCTCCACCCTCATCAGAATAAGGCTTTTCCTCTAACAAAACATTGCTAATTTGATTTTACATACTAATAGATCTACCCACCTGTACATATATGTTGGGTGGGGTCTGTGTCCTCTCATCAAAAATATAATTGAATACATTACAAAAAAAAAATCAGAATTAAAAAATTAAAATAATCATGTATATATTCATATCGGGTTTATATATTGTACATTCGTTTTTAAGGAATGAATTTTATATTTTGTTAAATAAAAGCTATTTTTATATGTATATTATATATCTTATAGTTTTGAAAATAACTGAGATTTCCTTGATGACATATGGATCTTAAGCAAAAGTGACACTTTTATCCTAGGCTGAGAGCAAAAATGCTGAACCAAACAATAATCCTGTCATTTTGACATTATATAGATATAGAGAGAAAAAAAACATTTATAAACATATTACAAGAAAATTTTTTTTATGTATGTAGTATACAAGCTGGATGTGACACAAGGTCAATGTTTAAGTAGATTAAAGTTGTTTTGAATTCCAAGTTTTCTTTCTCCAAGAATGGTTGCCTAAACAAGACTAAACAACCCAGTTTGCTTCACTATTTACCTAAAGAACACAGTCTGCCCCATTATTTACTCAAAGGTGGAAGGAGAACAGATGGATTTGTACCTTTCCAAAGGGCATTTGTGCCAAGCAAAACATAAGCAGCCTTTTTCAGGTTCACACTCAGGTTACAAATGTTGTAGTTAATGTGAAGATTCAAAGACAATAGCTGAATACGCACCATTCTTTAAACCTTATCACCAAATGATGATACTGAATTCTGTAAAAGCATTTACTGGCATTTTATCTTGAATCTTCTCATGAACAACACCATGATTACCAACAGTCACTTGCATACTTTTAGATCTCAAAAATCATTTAATTCATTAATGCTAGAGTTTTAACTTTTGTGCAAATAACATGCTGTTGATATATATGATTGATTTTGATGCCATATCAATATGTCTGGGGTTATTTTATGCCAAGAGGTTAGGGAATCATCTACATTGCTTATTTATATTTACATTTTGTGTAACAGTGAAGTGCCATATATATATATATATATCAACTAATTTGAGATTTGCAATTGTGTCATCATTTTCAATATCCATACTTTCTATACTCTCTTTCTATATTATGTTAAAAGGATCCCTCTCTTTATCCTTGGTAAGGCAACCAGTCTAGAAGGAAAACTCTAAATTCAAACCAGTTGTAGACCTGGAGAGGGTTCTGTCAAGCTATTCCTTACCAAGGCACACTACATGAGCAACAACCCTATAATTAAACTAGGTTATGGGGTCAATGGCTGAGAGCAGTTCTATACAGATGATGCTATTGTTGCAGTGGCAAAATGGTAGCTTTAGTCACTTGATGCCATGTTCTTCTAGGAGGATGCTTGTGTGCTGATGAAACAAGTGCATTAGTCTCAAGAGCATAGTAGTGCTAGTAACATGTGCACAACATTCTATTTTCAAACAACATGGATTAGTAACTGTTTTTACCTAGCTTTTTTGATATTCTATGTATGTGTGTATAACCCTTAATAAATTACTCCAAATTGAACAACACTTCTGCCAAACAGACCACAACTTCAACAGAAACAACTTCACTATAACATAGTGAATTGAAAAAATTATCTGACATCACTTCAATTCATTGGCCTAGTGGGGGAGTGTTTGCCAATGGTCTGGGAGACTTGGGTTCAATCCCAGGTCGAGTCATACCAAAGACTTTAAAAATGGTACTTGATACCTCCTTGCTTAACACTAAGCAGTTTAAGGTACGTATCGAGGGTAAAGTGGAGCAATCTAGGGAAAGGAGTTGCACCCTCCCCTACACCTTGGTGTAGTAGCTATTGAAAAGGGAGCCTTTGAGTCACCCTCGACTAAAGTCGCCAACTTTACTTACTTCAATACAATACAAGGAACCCATGAAGATAGATGGATATTATATTTTAAAATTTCTATTACAAATGGACTCAACAACATCATCATCATTATTAAGGTACGATTCTCTTGATATCCATCCTTATCAGCCATCAATCTTGGCAGGTCCTCTAGACGGCACTCAGTGTCTGCAGAGAGCAGGATAATGTAAGTTTTTGCTGGTCAGCTAACACTAGTGTGTCCATGTGTTAGAGTCCATAAGAATACATTCCATACAAATTTGTCTATACTTCACCAACAGTACCCAGAAACACTACATGTTAATCCCCATTATATTCACATTAACTTTTAGAGAAGGATTTTTTAGCTTGACATCTTCAAAAAACAAAATAAAAAGTTAATCATTTTCAAATTTGAAAATATTTTAATGTAATAAACAGGCTTCTCATTATCAGATGAAATATAATTTAAAGCATCCGATTTTTATAAACTCAAGTGATAACCCAACCATTTCTAAGCTTCTGTCTTGAAAAATGCTCAGATGATTGCCTAAAGGTACAAAGGATCATGATAAATCAAAATTATTTACCAATGTTTATATGTCAGTTTTCTTCTCTCTCACACACACTCATTGAGAAGAATGTATATTAAGAAATATTTGTCAGTTTTTGTTCACACATGTATGAATAAAAATCTGACACACACATTGGTGTATAAGTTCTGTTTAATATATAAAATAAAGTTGGCAACCACAGTTGAGGATGACTTGAAGACACCTTTTCATTAGCTATGACACCAAGGTATGGCAGATGGGCACTTCTCCTTTCCCTGAATTATTCCACTTATGCTTGATAATACCTTATAGTGCTGAAGGTATCAAGTACCATTTTTTTAGTCTTTGGTATGACTCAACCTGGGATTGAACCTCAGTCTCTCAGGCTGTTGGTGAACACTTGGCCAATATCCCATCCTGAATAAGTTTTTAATATCTACTCAGAAGATCTTTTATACCTTAAGTATCATTAAAACAGACAGTAAATGATTTTCTTTGAAAATTATAACATTTAATCTTTATAATGAAAATGTTCAGTTAACTTTTAAGCAATAACTACAGCTAATAACAGTATGTATACTTTTTAAGAGATGAACTATATATATATATATATATATATATATATATATATATATATATATATACACATACATACATACACACATATAAGTTATTCATATTTTTTCATATCAAATCATCCATACTGAAGAGTTTCTATCTCTCTTTCTGATCTAATATTTAACAGTAGCAAGATTGTACAATATACCCAATGGGATGCAGATAATTGCATATCTGCAAGTCAGCATTTCTTAGTGCCACTACCAATATTACAACTAGTTATTGTTGTAGTGATCATGAATCCTTATAAGAGAGTCTTTTACTTTTCATTGTAGCACTTGAGAAATTTGTGAAAAGACAATGATTTAGACATGAATGGCCACACTGACGTAATCAGAGAAATGTTGCCAGGGTATCTAAATAAGCCTAGGAGGAAGAGGAGGAAAATAGAAGAAAGAAATTACAACTGAAAAAAATTTCAGATTGGTAGAGCAACCATGATGATTTGAAAGCAACCAGAAATGAAGTAAAATTGACAGTGAGAAGATGGTGATATATTTTTAAAGACAAATACAATTTGATTTGTAACAATTCATACATGTATCGTTACATCTGAAAAGAAGTGATAGTGATATTCAGAGAAAATTACCTTCAATTTTTATTATTTCAAGTAATTTCTGTTGGACAGGAGCTTCTAATGTATCTTAGGAATTATTCAATGCCTTTTGTTTCCTGATTAAACATGAAATTAAAATAAAAGTATTATATATGATGATGTTTGATCAGGATAAGATGAATTTAATTCAAAATTCAAGCCAAATGATTTTTCATTATTCTTTATATTTCTCAAAATGTTACTTCCATCATCTTTGTTTTTATTAACACAAAATATTCATATATCTTCTTCGCCTTTCCCATTTTCACAGATATCTCCCTCACCTTTCCCATTTTCACAAATATCTTTTTCACCTTTCTCATTTTCACAGATATCTTCTTCACCTTTCCCATTTTCGCAGATATCTTCCTCACCTTTCCCATTTTCACAAATATCTTCCTCACCTTTCCCATTTTCACAGATATCTTCCTCACCTTTCCTATTTTTAAAGATATCTTCTTCACCTTTCCCATTTTCACAGATATCTCCCTCACCTTTCCCATTTTCACAAATATCTTTTTCACATTTCCCATTTTCACATATATTCTTCATCTTTCCCATTTTTACAGATATCTTTTTCACCTTTCCCATTTTCACATATCTCCCTCACCTTTCCCATTTTTACAGATATCTTCTTCACCTTTCCCATTTTCGCAGATATCTTCCTCACCTTTCCCATTTTCACATATATTCTTCACCTTTCCCATTTTTACAGATATCTTCTTCACCTTTCCCATTTTCACAGATGTCTTCTTCACCGTTCCCATTTTTACAGATATCTCCCTCACCTTTCCTATTTTCACAGATATCTCCCTCACCTTTCCCATTTTCACAAATATCTTTTTCACTTTTCCCATACTGGATGGACTGCTAGATTCAATTTTTCATTATTCCATATATTTTACTGATTGCCATCATCATCTTCTTAAAGTCTTGAATTATTTGGCTTTTATTTTGTTTTACAGCATATCAACCTCATAGGTCATTTAATGCAGAATCAAGTTAAAGAAAATAAGTCTGAAAAGAAATTCAAAGGAGAGGTCTTAGGAATTAATGATAAACTTTAGATAATTAGTTGGTTATTTGTTGTTGTTTTTTTATTAGGGAATCATGATTAAAAAAAACTAAAAAAAACTATGAGACAGGTTGGGGAAGGGATCAGTTCGTTATATCTAGTAAAGAAAGGGTTTGTAAAAGTAATTTGGTCTTATTGTAAATTTCTTTAGATTTTTGTGTATAGCTTCACTGTTTTTAGAAATGAGATCACATTATTTATTTCAGTGTTTTGGAATAGTTCCTTCATATTGTTTGCACTATAGAAGGTTTTTCTTATATGGGCTAGGTCAGTACATTCGATGAGAATGTGCTTCACAGTGTATTTGGTCTGACATGCATAACATATTGGTTATAGTTTTCCTTCGAGTAAATAAGAGTGTGTTATCCTTGTATGACCTATCCGGAGTCTGGACAGTGTACCCTCCTCTTTTCAGTTTTTTTTTAAAGCTTTGCTTCCATTCCCCCAGTGTGGGTTTAATTTCTAATAGTTTATTATTTTCATTATTGTTCCAGCGTTGTTGTCTTTGGTGTAGTATGTATTTATTCATTTTCATTTTAAAGTCTGTATGTGGTATTTTAGATTTCTTTTCAGTGGTTAGGTTTATGGCAGACCTGTCTACTTGGTCATTTCCACTGATGCCACAATGGCTTGGGACTCAACATATCTGTATATCATTGTCATTTGATAAATTCTTCAATTTACAAAGTATTCTTATTATTAATGGGTGATCATATTTTCTGTTTTTTAGTGATTCCAACACTGATAGTGAATCTGAAAAGATGATGAATTTGTTATTTCTTGATTCTGAGATGAGGTCAAGAGCCATATTGATTGCACAAGATTCTGCACTGAATATAGAGGTATCATTTGGGAAATATTTTTAAAAAATTTTTTCTTTATGTATTGTAGCACATCCTGTTATTTTATCCACTTTAGATCCATCTGTGAAGATGTGCAAGTGTTTAGTATATTTCTCCTTAACTTTTCTGAGTTCCTCTTGGAAAATTAGTGGATGGGTTTTATTTTTGTGGAATTTATGAAGTGTTAAGATTATGTTTGGAGTCCTTATAGTCCAAGGTGGAATATCTGCTATGATTGTTTTATGGATTTCAGTCAGGTCTACTTCTGCTTCTCCAATTATTGTTTCCATCCAGAGGCCAAAGATTTTTATGGCTTTTTCATTCTTTTGGAATAGCTCTTTGTTCTTGGAATGAAAAACTTTATGGTGTGCTGGATTTGTTGGACATGACTTTAATTTGACATTGTACTGGAGGGCCAGTTTGCAGCTTCTAATATTTCCAGGAGCTTCATTAGCCTCTGCATATAGGCTCTCAGCTGAGGATGTTCTAAAGGCTCCAAGCACTAGCCTTAAGCTTCCATGATAGATTTTCAAGTAGCTCTATATAGTAATAATAGCATATTTTGGTCAGCTCCCCATTCTTTGTGGGCCTCCACACACAGTAGCTGCAATGTTTTGTTGCATTTCATTTTTAGATATTTTAAGGGTGGAATGAAGGTCAATTTCTTGTTGAATATTATCCCCAGAAATTTATACTCATCTACTACTGGGATCTCTACACCATCGAGTTTTAGACTGGGGTCATTATGCAATTTTTTTTTGACAAAAATGGACTCATTTTGTTTTTGTTTCAGAGAACTTGAAACCATTTTCTGTTGCTCATCTGCTGATTTTCTTTAGTCCTAGTTGCAATTTCCGTTTGATTGTGTGGATATATTTTGATTTGAAACATATCCTGAGGTCATCCACATATAGTGACCCATCGATTCTAGGTGGCTACTCCTTGGTTATATTATTTATCTTTATATTGAACAGGGTTACAGGTAATATACTGCCTTGTGGGACACCCTCTTCCTGATTTTTTACACTTGAAAATGTGGTATCAACCCAAACTCTGAATTTTCTATTAGATAAGAATCCTTTGATAAATTGTGGTAATCTGCCCTTTATACCTAGTTCATGCAGGTCCTTCATTACTCCATATTTCCATGTTGTATCATAGGCTTTTTCCAGGTCGAAGAATATAGCTGTGAGGTGTTCTTTTTTGATGAAGGCTTCTCTGATGTTTGATTTTAGGCATATTAGATGGTCTATAGTGCCTCTCTTGCTGTGGAATCTGCATTGTAAGTTGGATATAAGTTTGTTCGATTCCAAATACCAGGTCAAACTGTTGTTTATTATTCTTTCCATTGTTTTGCATGAGCAACTGGTTAAGGAAATAGGTCTGTAGTTTGTGGATTGGAGCTGTCGTTTTGGGGTTTGGGGATAGGTACTATTGAGGTTTGTCTCCATAAATCTGTCCATATTTTGTTCAGTATTTTCAAGAGAAATTTTAGAGATTTTTCCAGAAGTTTTTTAGAAATTCGTAATGGATTTCATCCAGGCCAACAGCAGAATTATGTGATTTTTCTATGGAGTCTTTTAATTCTCTTAGGGTCAATGAATTATTATACTCTTCTAGATTTTTTGATTTGAAGTTTAGTTTATGTTTTTCTGCATCTTCTTTTATGGTTATAAATTCTTTTTTGCCATTTTGTTTTGATGAGTTTTTAGAGAAAGTTTCTGCTAACAGTTCTGTTATAGTTTTTTATCAGTTATTATAGAGTTATCTTTTAAGAGATGCTTTATTGGTATTGTTTGTTGTTTGCCTGCAATTTTCCTGATCATTTCCCAGATTACCTTTGGTTTAGTTGAGCAGTTTAATTTGTAGACGAAATTTTGCCAACATTTTCTTTTTGCTGCTTTTATCTCTCTACGTGCCTTTGCTCTATTTAGTTTATATTCTATCAGATTGGATGCTGTTGGTTCTTTTCAGAATTTTTTTAATGCTGCTTTTCGCCATCTGATTGATTCCTGGCATTAGTTGTTAAACCAGGGTCTGTTTTGCTTATTTGGTGTTGCATTCTTATGTTTGTTGTTGTTTGTTGGGTTTTATGGCATATCAACCTTTTGTAGGTTATTTAACGCCAAATCCATTTTTATGTAAATAATCTGTTCTATTTAAAACAATTCAGTTTAGCATAAGTACACAGTTTAATGGTCAAAAACATTTCCATTTCTAACTATCCAAGCAGTTGTATGTAACAATTCGGTTAAGTGTAAATACAGTTTTAATTTCGAAAAACAGTTCTATTTGAAATAGTTCAGTTAAGCATAAGCACGCAGTTTAAATGTAAGTACGGTTTAATTGTAAAAGTCATTTCTATTTCAAACTATTCAGTTTACTCAAACAATTCATTTTAGCATAAGTATGCTGTTAATTCTATTTAACCCATAGATAGGACCCTTATCAGGTGCTACCACTCCGGGCCAGAGTGGACCTGGGAGCAATGGCAATAAAGGGGTACTCTGCATTCCCCAAAGCTCCAGCATTGCTGGAACTTCACTATCAGATTGTTTAGTGTCATATCCAGGACACTCATGGGGGTGGTTGCAGAGAAGCAGTCGGTGTATTCTACAGCCCCAGCCGACTGGGCAAGTTGCATTCTTAGGAATACAGTCTATTGCTATAGAGTTCAGAGTTTCAGTGAAATATTCTATAGTGTCATTGTTTGGCTCTTTGTGTGTTAGTTTTTCTTTGCATTTTTCTTCAAATTTTGCCCAATTAGCTTTGTCTAATTTCCAGTGCGGTATTTTTTCACCAGTAGGTTTTATGTTATTTAGGAGAATTGGAAAGGGATCGCTGCCACAAGTATCATCGTGCACTTGCCAAGAGAAATCCATATAGATAGATGGGTCACATATGGTTAATCCAATGACTGAGGTATTTCCACTAAATGGGTTTATGTATGTTTGATTGCTTACATTGAGTCGGCAAAGGTTATTTTCATTTATGATTTTTTTCCAAGATTTTACCCTTTTTGTTTATTTCTTTGCATCCCTATATGATATTGTGATTGTTAAAGTCACCCATTAAAATAAAAGGTCTGGGGAGTTGTTGCAACAGTTGGTCCAGTTCAGTGTTAATAATTTGATTATGTGGTGGTATGTATATAGAGCATATGGTTATGGTATGATGTAATGTGGCTGATGCAGCTGCAGCTAGAAGATTTGTGTCAAGTTGTATTCTTCGTTGGGGGATTTTGTTATGTATCAGGATGGATGTGCCACCCAACGCTCTATCTGTATTGTTATTTACATAGTTGTAAGATGTAAATTTACGGATTTAATGTTGTCTTTCTCTTTCACAAAAGTCTCCTGTAGACAAATCACTGTTGACCATAGGTTCCTAATGAGAAGCAGTAATTCATTCAGGTTTGGTTTCATACCTCTCATATTCCATTAGATTATTTTATTAGCCATGGTTCAGATGTAAAAAAAAATGGTGTTTTTTCAGGTTTGTTCTATCTGTGCTTTTTGGGAGGGTTTCTTGAAAGTATGTGATGTTAAGGTTTTGTTCAGCTATTGATAATGGTAGTTCATTACAGCTTACTTTGTAATTATGGCAGTTACCCTGTGTTATCTTATAGGTATTTTGGTATTTGTTTTTCTCGGGGGGGGGGGCATGTTTAAATTTTTTAAGGGGTTTGTTTTGAGGGTAGTTTTTTTTTTGTTTGGGTTTTGTTTAGATATGGGATCTCATCCTCCATTTCCATAGTTTCCAGAGCCTCAAATCTATTTTTAGTTGGGGTGGTTTGTGTTCTTGAAGTTGACCTTGATCTGTTTTTTTCTGGTTTTGTGCCATATCCTGATTCATTGATGGGGGGGATCTTTATAGTTTCCTCATAGGGTGAGGTCTGTGGTGGCCTAGCAATAGAGGCCACTTCAAAAGAAAGGGTCTTTGGGTTCTCTTTGTTTGATTTTGTCTCTCATGGTTTGTTGAATCTTTAGTGCTTCTATTTTCTTTTGAGAGTTGTTTGTTTTCAGTGACTGTTCTTATTATGGTTTTCATTTCTTGGATTAGTATTCTCATCTCATTTATAAGTTGGGTGATTACTTCAGGTTTTATTCCGGTTTGATTATTTTCATATGTTTGGTGTCCTTGTTGGTTTGTGCTTGGGATGTTTCTGTTTGATATTTCTGAATATTTCTCTGCTTCTATCATTTTCCTTGCCTCTGGAAATGTAATGTTTTTTGTGTATTTTATTTTGATGATGTCTTTTCCCTTTTCCAAACTTCACAATCTCTGGAATTTGCACAGTGATTTTTTCTGCAGTTAATACAAAAAGCTTCCTTCTACATACTGCTAGTTCAAAGAATGCTATGTACATATTTCTAGCTGTGGGGATACTGTGTATTTGTTCAATACAACTTGTATGTATATTATATGTATATTGTGGGGATAAAAAGCAGAAATTATAAGACTAAATAAAACTGGTAATAAAACCATGATTTCATCATTTTTGGAGTAAATCACTATTTCAATCATCATTCCTAACAC
The DNA here is from genome assembly GCA_963585895.1 of Sepioteuthis lessoniana. Classification (NCBI taxonomy): domain Eukaryota; kingdom Metazoa; phylum Mollusca; class Cephalopoda; order Myopsida; family Loliginidae; genus Sepioteuthis; species Sepioteuthis lessoniana. Next base: position 42,581,265 of record OY757923.1, read on the forward strand.
AGTGAGGTTAATATATCTCCATAATTGTATTCTCTTACTCTTTCTATGATTGACCTAATGAGTTGTGTTCGCCAATGGTCCAGGAGACCGGAGTTTAATCACAGGTCAAGTCAAAGACTCGAAACATGCTACTTCATGCCACCTTGCTTAACACTCAACATTATAAGGTAAGGATCAAGGGTAAAGTGGAGCAATCCAGAGAACGGAGAAGCACCCTCCCCTATACCTCACTGTAATAGCTATTGAAAAGGGAGCCTTCTGGTCACCCTTGACGAAGGTTGCCAACTTTACTTATAATTGTTTGAAGTTCTAAAATTATTCCATATATTCAAATTTAAAAAAATATCACATTTAATTTAATGTCCTATAGTTAAGAAACTCTTTATCTGAACAAAGAATCCAAAGAAGAAAAGTTTCAAAAAGAGATGAGGATTTTCTACTCGAAATCATTTGACCATCTGTTTGTAGTAGAGTGTCTCTGATGGTATAATGGTTAAAATATTCTTCTTGCAAATTATTGTAAATGTGCTCAATTCTCAGTGTCCATAGGGGAGGGTTCTATGGGGAATGTATCAAGTAAGCTTTGCATTGTAGTGACTGGATTGCGGGAGATAGCATCAGGGGCCCTATGCCATTTTCCAGGGCAGTGTTGCATTGTGAAACGATATCTCAAGCTTTTTTCTTTGAGCCAGAATAGGTGTGGGTTGTGAATTTTACTGAGATCTCGATTACCAAAAAGTCCTTTTAGCAGCTCATGGTCGGTCACCACTATAACATTTGGGGCAACCCAGTATGAACATGTAGCACTTTTCAAATGCCCAGCTGATAGCTGCTGCTTTACCTTCTATGGCTACATATCTTTGTTCAGCATAAACGCAAAATCTGCTTCCAGCAAATATGAGGCACCAGCCTTCAGGACAGCAGACTGGGACTCTGCCGATTGCACATGGGCAGTGCTTTTGAAGAAGCAAAAATTCCATGCCATCCTTACTCCATTCAGGGGCTAAGCAGGTAACTCTGTTGATGTCAAATGTTGAGATGCCCTGTCTTACTAGTTTAACCATGACCTGCTTTGATTCTTGAAATGCTTTCTCGAGGGTCTGGTTCCAGCTGAATCTTGAACTCTTTTTGACAAGGTCCCGAAACAGTAGCCTAATGGGAATTAATGAATATGCCCAGGCAAGTTGGTTTACTAGACCAAACCAAGACCTTACATCAGTGATGGTTTTAGGAACTGAGAAATTTAAAATAGCATTAAGCATTGATTCAGTAGGAGATACTCCTGATGAAGTTATTTGCAATCCACAAAACTGGAATTTGTCCTTACTGAGTACAATCCCCTTTTGTGTTCATCTCGTTAGAAAATCGAAGGTATGATAGAATGCCTCTTTGATGTCGTTGTTGTAGAGTAAGGTATCATCAACCAATTTGATTTTCCTGGCAATGTCCTTTATAACTTCATCATATCTATGGGTGTATGCATCACCAAATACCAGGTAGCCTTGAGGCATCCTAAGGTACATAAACCTCCCCCACTCTGTGATAAAAGTTGTGAGCAGTTGGGACTCCTCATCTAATATAACAGAGTGATAACCATCCACAGCATCCAGCACTATCTTCTTGGTATTGGGTGGCATTTGCATTGCTAGCTGGAAAGGTGAGGCAGTGTGGTGGGTTTCTCGCTTGCATTGCGAATTCAGATTTTTTGTTGTAATCACCATTATGCTGCACCAATCCATAGAAGTGCCAATGGGCACTTGTTTTAATATGCCCCTTTCTATGTCTTGCATAAGAGCTTGCCCCACTGGTTCTTTTAAGTGGTATGGCACTGGTATAGGTCTGTGTTTAGCTTTAGGAACTGATTCCTGCTTCAGGTAAATATGTGCGGGTTTACCAGACATGGCTGGGAATTGCCCATCAGTCTGAACGCTGAATTGGCAAACTGTTCCAGTAACCTTTTTTTCAGATTCTCCACATTTTCTTGGTTTGCTGAAAAGGGGGGTTCTTTAGGGCAAATTGGTAACTGAAAAGAGGTGCCTGTGGTGTAATGGTTATCGTCGTAGGAATTGGACACGACGAGAGTGATTGCATTTCACATAGCACTAATACCCTTGGGAAAGGTATGAATCCAATTATTCTCCCTCCAGCTATGGGTAAATAGTAGGACAGATTAGGTTCTTCAGCCTTGGTGAGGCAACTAGTCTAGGAGAAGGAAAACTCTGAATTCAAACCTGTTAAACCCCCCTTAAAAATTGACCTTGTGTCATATCCTGCCCGAGCGGAGGGGTTGGTAAATATGGTAACTGAAAGTTTGTGGATTGCTTTTGCTCCATATTGGGGAGCAACACAGCTGCCATATGATCATTGGTCATACAATTTACCTGTCTTTGCTTTGTCAAAGACATAGGTGTGGGGAAAAAGGGGAATAGTATGCCTACATCAATGCTGGTGGCCTTGCTAAAAAATAGTTTATCAATGTTGTTGCTTGCTTTGTCGACATTTCTCCAACACTGAATTGAACTGGCAACCATCCCTGGCTAATAAGGGTTGAGCCTCCTACAGCACAAATAACTTTCTTGGATGGGATCAAGTTACTTTCCTTGAGACCCATGCAGTATAGATGCTTGGGTCCTCCCAGACAGATAGTGGCCCCACTGTCTGGGAAGATCTTCAACCAAGTGCTTTGATTGCCTGGAATATCTTCAGGATATGACATATATGAGCCTGTCTCCTGGTCAAATTCTACATGTGTAATTAAACTGTCCATGTTAGCTTCATCGTCCTGAATGCCTCTCACTTCACTAAAGCAATTTCTTGATTTGGATCAGCAAACAATTGAAAAATGACCTTTGATGCCACACAAGTTACAGTTTTTATTCCATGCAGGACATGCCTGTTTGCAAGCGCTAGTTTTTGGGATGCCATGCTTGTGGCTACCGCATCCACTACGATGCAAATTGTTCAGTTTTACAAATCTGATTTATGGGGCATCTAGGTTGAGGGGGATTTTTTTTTCTTTCCGATAGGTTGATGCATGCAATGCGGACATTTTGAGTGTCCCAGACATTTGTGCTTGGTCACGCAGTGCTGCCTCAAATGCCTCAGCATGGTTGATGTTTTCCTCAAAGGTCTTTAATTAATGGGCCTTTGCTAATAAATCTGCTTGGAGAGCATCATTGGCTGTGTCTTTGATCAGTTGATCTTTGATATAGATATCAGATAGGTTGTGATTGCAAATGGGACATGTGAAATCACAATCCTGTGCTGTACCTCTGAGGCTGATGATAAATTGCAGGGCCAATTCACCTGGTCCTTGAGAAATTGAGGCAAAAGATAATCTATGAACCATGAGGTTTGATTTTTGTGTGACTAATGCTTCCAGCATGTCCATGAGTCTATTTGGTTCCTCAGAGAAAAATTTGGGGTATGTATTTATAATTGATGTTTGGACAGCCTCATTGGTGCAGTTGTATAACTGGATATTGGTCTGTACAGGGGGCGCATGTTTGTCATTCGCACAAACACCTCCCAGTCGATTCTAAACTTTCAGAATTGTTTTGATGTCATCCCTGAATGGAGCTGGGGAAGTTTGACGGCAGGGGCCTTCATGTAGCTGTCTGCTGTTAAAGGTTACTCCTTTGCTAGCTTAAGCTTTGATGACTTCTCGGTCTATCATGGTAAGGCTATCCTTGGTAATGCTTTCCTCCTCAAAAGTTTTGCTTAAGTCCTGGCAGAGTCAGCTGGAATGCCAATTTTGGTAAGTAGCTCTTGCCAATCATTGGATCCTGCCTGCAGCGCCATGATGAATATTGGTTGACTTGAGAGTGGTCTGACACACAAGTAGATGATTCCCATTGCCATTTACTGGATGAATATATAGGTGAATAGACACTACTCATGCAAATGTGTTGAGCAGGTCATCCTGGCACCACAGAACAACCCACCAACTGCATTAGGTGCTCTTTTATAAAATGAGGTAAGCTTAGCTGGCTTGCTTTTACCAAGAAGATTCAAGAAGGCAGCCATGTTAGAAGGTGAGTCATTTGACTTCTACACTGGGTGCCTCATCTTTCTGGCCTTGTAATAGATAAAGCTAAGCTCAGTAAATGATATTAACATGGTTATAGTGTTTTATTCTCTTTACCTATAAGCAGTGAGGGTTCAAAAGGGCCCAAAAGATCTATGAATGCCACCATTTCCTTAAAATGTTTATTTATCACGTTATAAAGATATATATATGTCATCAACAGATAGACTGTTTCATTGTATCACAACTCTTCAATGTGTCTAGACACGTGAGATGCTTCAAGCAGGGCTCAAAACCTAGCTGACTTTACGTCAGTCAGGCATCTTACCCCAGAGCCATCATCATTCTCGGCATAAGTGAAGGAATTTTTTTTTACTTAAATATTTTTACATAAACATTATTGGTTGCCTGGAGTGCTCAATTCTTAAAAGCTATTGCATTTTAGCATATGTGGCAGCCAGGAAATTCCCTACTAGAGAACTCAACTGATGGGGGGGAGCCTATATATTGTTTTCCACAGACAGACTTTCATTGTATCAAAACTCTTCTGTTTGGTTAGACCCACAAGATGCTTCGAGCTGGGATTGAAACCTGGCTGATCTTATGTCTTTTTTTATGTATATATTATCGGCTACCTGGAGTGCTCAATTCTTGAGAAAAGCCTCATCAACACAGGATTTAGATTTATTTGGTCCCATGATAAGATTTGGTTTCTTTGTTGAATGAGATATTTTATCCCAAAGCCATCCTTATAGAAGAACAGTAGTGGTACTATTTAATCCATAGCTATAAGGAGGGGTTAATATTTTTTTCCAAGGATATTAGTCCAAAAATGATTACAATTGCACTACTGGAAATTGAACTCACTCACTACAATTTTGCCATACAACATGTTAGCCACTATGCCATTGTGACTCACCCAGTCTTATGATTAATGAAAAGCTGTGATTTTATTTGTCCACATCAGATTGTCCTTCAGTCATGCCATCTATAGTTCTTATTTTGTATGACCATATTTCTTGCTTTGAAGAAGTCCTTACTGCATAAACCCTATAGCCATTAATTTCAAACTTCAGTAGATGGCACCCTGGCTATGCAATACAATATATTTATTTTCTATGCCAGAAAATATGGTTCATAATGTTATACATTTAGATTTAAAATGAAAGCTGTGGTGTGTGCTTTGTGTAAGTTACCATCTAAGGAAATGGAATCAGCAATCCAATTAAAAAACCCTGGATGAGGCTGTTTAAATTTAAAATAGCATTAATGACTTTAGGGAAGGTATGAATCCATATTCTCCCTCCATCTATAGATAAATAGTAAGGCAGATGGGGTTCTTTAGTTAGAGAAGAAATACTCTTAATTCAAACCTCTGTACTTCTTTTAAAAGAAATTGATCTTGCATTCCATCCTGCCCATGGGGGAGGATTGGGTAAATACATAGATTTAAATTTAAACTACATTAGTCATCCAATAACCTGAAAGAGATATATTGTAAAACAGGAAATAGAATCATATCAACCTTTGTAGGTTATTTAACACCAAGAACATTTTTATGCAAATAATTACTTCTATTTCAAACAATTCAGTTTAGCATGAGTACACAGTTTAATTGTCAAAAACATTTCTATTTCAAGCTATTCAGTTTAGTCAAACAGTTCTAATTCAAACAGTTCAGCTTAGCATAAGTATGCAGTTTAGTTCTATTTAACCCATAGATAAGGCCCTATCAGGTGCTAACATTCCAAGCCACAGTAAACATGGGAGAAATGGCAATAAAGGGGTGTTCCACATTCCCCAAAACTCCAGCATTACTGGAACCTCACCATCAGATTGTTTAGTGTCATAACCAGGACACTCGGTGGGGGGTTCTTACCCCTCTGCAGAGATGAAGCCAGTATATTCTACAGCCCCAGTCAACTGGGCAATATTATCAGTTGGTATTTATCCATACAAGCTGACTTGTTTCATAGCAACTGATAAAACTCATTTAAACATATGGAAACATGAACTTTAGTCTCTTCTACCTTTCCTCCAGAATTTACACCTGAAGGTTCAGTTAAAAGAGCAGTAAAGGTAACCCAAAACTCAAGTATTTTAGACTTTATTTTTCTGAAGGAATCATTTGGGAATGCTGAGTTTTGGTAAATAGACCAGGCTTTAGCCTGTTTATCAAAACTTTTCATATTCCCCAATGATACCTGCATCAGAAAAAAGTGTAAAAAAAGTTCAGCTTCAAGTTACCCTTATCATGTTTTTAACATGGACTAACAGATATTTAAGAGCATATTTGCTTATATGCCTTTTTTGATAAATACAAATTTTTTTTTTCTTCTTTTGTGAAGAGCACAAATAAATGAGTTTCTTTTTATCAATATTTAAAAGTGAATTACTGAGATCAATACCAAAATTCTGACAATAGTTGTGATTGAAAAATCTTTTAGATTATCTTCTGATTTCTTTTAAAAATAAATTCTTGCTGAATTTTAGGTTGTTAACAGATAACCAGGCTGAAAATATGATGAAACAAGTGTCTCTTCATTTTTCTTGCTTTCAAAATTTTCATATTTAAATTTTCATTCATGGATCCTCTATTTATAGACATAAATCTCCATTTGGAAACCAAATTTAAATACATTGATTTTAACGTCAAAGGGAAAATATTTCTTTGATGTTCTCCTCAATTCAAAACTAGTCCCAATAACAAAGCTCTAAAACACATTATTACTCGCTGATAATCATATTTTTGAATATTTCAGATATTCAAGATTTAGTGTTTTTGTTTGTCTTATGAGGAGGGCATTGTTGCTAAAAGTACCCAAAAATCGGTGTAGTAGCTATTGAAAAGGGAACCTTCGGGTCACTCTTGACTATTGTCGCCAACTTATAAAAATTTCATATTTTCATAGCCTTAATTCAAACTATTTAAAAAATATCTTTATTGATAAAAAAAAAAAAAAATTGTGAATCAATTATAGATAAATGTTCCTAAATAATCAGTATCCAAAATCAAATGTTTTTACTTGGGAAAAATAAATAGAAAATTTCATTTTATATGTCTACATATGGTTATTTATTTATTATAGCAAGTATTTTTTTTAGTTATCCCATAACCTGGTCTGATCAAGGGGGTGCTATTCATATAATGTGTCTTAGCCAGGAATATCTTAATGTAGCCCATCCCTCTGCAGGTCTACAACTGGTTTCAGATTTTTTCAGCTATAATAAATTTAAAGAGCCCAGTCTGCCCTACTATTTACCCATAGCCTGTCAAAAGAAAATATTCAACACAAGCATAAAAAAAACTTTTGTGCTTCCCTGTTATATGAGAAACTTATAGGGCAGTTGGAGCCTTTTAGACCTGTAAGTGAGTCTATTCAAGAATGGATTACTCTGACAAACTTACCGCTTGTTAGTCACTTATGTTGTCTCAACTCAATAAACTACCAACCAAGGGTAACAAGTCTGAAGAGGTTGGATCATTTTAACAGTTGTCATCAGAGTAAATAGAATCAGATACTAAAATTGAAATCTTGGACAAAGCTGTTTGTATTTCATTTTATACTCATGCCCATAGGAAAGGCTGGAATCCACTTGTTTTCCTTCTATGAGTAAATAGTAGGGCAAACTGTGTCTTAAACTTGGCATGGCCACCAGTCTCATCATCATGCCATGCCGCTTGCACGGATATCTCTGACCCTCTCTCGCCACTTCTCCCTATCAGTCATCCCTTTAGGCAGGTCTTCAGGGCTACATCCCGTATCCTCACATAGCTGCTGTATGTATGTTCAAGCTGGTCATCCTGCTTTTGCTTGGGAGGTCCATAGGAGTACATCACTGATGAGTTCGTCCTTGCTTTTCTAGCAGTGTCCTGCGTGTCTGGTTCGTCTAACTTGGATAGTTTTTGTGATGGGAGGCAAGTGGCCGTATAGTTGGTGTCTTGTTGGGTGTTGCCGCCAGGACTTGTTCAATATTGCTCTCAACATTCTTGTGTAGTTGCCGTCTAGCTTCTTCTTCAGCCGTTTAGTTAGCGTCCAAGTAGTGTATCCATATAGCAGTATCGATACGACCACTGCCTGGAAGAAACTGCGTTTCATTTTATCGGTCAGGTCTGATTTCCATATGATCAAGAGCCTATCGATAGCTGTCCATGCTTTTGTTAGTCACGTGTCGATGTCTTTTTCGGTTGATGAGATGCTGCTTCCTAGGTAGGTGAATTTGTCTACTAGTTTCAGAGAGGTTCCGTCTAGTGTGGAAATCTCGCCTGTTTGGTTGTAACACATATATTCAGTTTTGTGTGCATTGACATGGAGGCCAATGCCTGCAGTGGCTTGTTCCAAACTATGCAGTAGTGTTTCAGCTTGGTTAGGTGTATTCACCAGTAACGCTATGTAGTCGGCGTCGGTAATTGTTTTTGAGGGGTACCTTCTGCTTTATTTTCTTTGTCAGCTCGAAGACCAGTCTAAGAGAAGAAAAATTCTGTATTCAAACCAACTTTATTCTGCTTAAAAACTGATCTTGTGCCACATTCTATGTGAGAAAAACAAGCCTGAAGACTGCACTCCATAAGCATGAACTGATATTCCTTAACTTCAAACAACCAGTTAGAGAGGAAAGGGGAACCTACAGAAAACAAATTCTTCACCTTTGATCTTCACAAGTGAGGAATAAATCCCATATTTTCCTTTTTTTCTCTCCTGTTTTAAATTTATTTTCATCCTTTCAATCTTGAACTGGAAAGTCCAATCTCTTTTCTGAACATTAGCAGTTAAGGTTCTTCAGAGAGATAGTCAAGTGATTTTCCATTATATAGTTTGTAATTTGATTAGTTTGGTTTATCAAACATTATAGATTATTTAATACCAAATCCATTTTTATACATATATATATATATATTAAATATATGATTTCTAGATATATTTTGTAGATAAATAAGTCATTTGTTTACACACAGTTAAATTTGAAACATTTCTTTTTCAAACAATTCAGTTTAGCATAAGAATACAGTTTAAATGTCAAACAATTCTATTTGACCCATTGATAGGACCCTATCAGATGCTACCACTCCAGACCTGAGTGAACCAGGGAGTGATAACAATAAAAGGGTACTCTGTATTCCCCAAAGCTCCAGCATAACTAGAGACTCACCATAAGATTGTTTAATATCATATCTAAGACACTCACTGGGGGAGTCATACCTCTCTGCAGAGATGCAGTCAGTATATTCTGCAACCCCAGCTGGCTGGGTCATTCATGATTTGAATTCAGTGTTGTCCTTCTAGACTGATTGCCCATTAGCATGGTTAGATAGATAGCCCATATATTTTGTCCATAGCTGAGGAGATTCATGACTTTTCTCAAGGTATTAGTACAAAATTAATGCAAACAACCTCAGCCAAAATTTGAATTTGCAATTCCATTTTCTATTCCAATAATCATTATTTCATAAGCAGCGTTTAGTCCTAATGTTCTGATTATCTCAGTGTACAAAACTTTTAATTTGAATTGAAAGCTTTTATTTTGATTTCTTGAACTTTTTCTGATACTAAAATACAATTAAAAGTTGGCAAAAAGTCTAAGTAATCACTAAATTTGTAGAAACTGATTACTTTATCAAATAATGGATTAAAAACATAAGGTAACAAAATATTTCTGATTGTTTGATTCTAATGGTATATCAATCCATGTAGGGTTATTTTATACCAAGCGGTTAGGGAATTACATTCATTGTATTTTCATATTTACAGTTTTGTGTAGTTTAAAAGGGATTTTTTACACTGTCTAACCAAATAATTTTTTAACAGATCTATTTGACTTATAGATGAAACCCTGACAAATATTACCACTCCAGGTCAGAGAGGATCTGGGAGTAATGGCAATGAACTGGAGCCTCACCATTAGATGCAGTTTACTGCCATACCCAGGACACTCCTTAGCCTTCTATATGGGATGTAGTCGGCATATTCTAAGCTCCACCAACAAGACCTAAATTTCTGATATGAGGAGTTAGCTACAACACATCAAACTTTAATTATCTTTCCATACATATTTACACTTTCTTTAGCACTATGAATTAAATTAATTCCAAATTTTATCCTCTCACATATCCTCTTGATCACTATGTTCATATACATATTGTTGTGGTATCATCCCCAATTTCAATACACAATGGACTCTTCCAATAAGGATATAATATTTGACTGTAATCCACTCAGGTAGTAGGTAGCAAGAATTACACTGGTGACATTGTATTATTTGTTTTACTGTAATATATAACTTTCATTCTTCTCTCTTAATACGTGTTTGTCTTACTTATTTTATGCCCTTTTCCGAGGACATAACACACATGATCAAATGACTGTTTTTTTTTAAATCTATCCCCCTTTCTTATGTGAATTTTTTCATAATCCTATTTACCCAACCCCTCCGCTCGGGCAGGATATGACACAAGGTCAATTTTTAAGCAGAGTTTAACAGGTTTGAATTCAGAGTTTTCCTTCTCCTAGACTAGTTGCCTCACCAAGGCTGAAGAACCTAGTCTGTCCTACTATTTACCCATAGCTGGAGGGAGAATAATTGGATTCATACCTTTCCCAAGGGTATTAGTGCAATGTAATCAGTCTCGTCCAAGATTTGAACTCGTGTCCATTTCCTACGACGATAACCATTACTCCACAGGCACCTCCAAATTTTTTCATAATAGCTACTTTAATCCAAACTTTCATTAAGCATCTTTCCATCAAATTCACTCTTCCTATTGCCCCATGAATTAAATTTATCCCAATTCTATCCTCTCACATATCCTCATGATTTCTACATTTATATACATATAATCATTCTACTTAATGAATAATTAATAAATGTAACATTATCAATACATTCAGTATTTGTTAGGTTTATACCAAATTTAATTGCATATGATCTGTGTATTTTGTTTTCCTCCCTTCTATATTTCCTCTTATCCTTTTCTTTTTTTTTTTTCCCTCCTACTTTTCTCAAAAATTCTGACAATGCTTTTATCATCTTTCAATCCTTTGTAACCTTGAGAAATTCAATACATTTTAAATATCATTGCTTATGCCAATCACATAATACTTTTCAAAAAAGGGTACTCACTGAATGGTTATGAGTCTCTCTCTATGTATATAAACTTTCTCTTCTCCTGTAATTTTAATAAAAACATCCAATTTTTTTCCATCATAAAGTCCTAATGAAGGTTTAATAAAACTAAAATGTTTTAACATTGACTTTACCATCATCATAAATTCATCACATTTAAAATACTTCATGTTTTTCTATTTTCTTCATATTATCAGATTTATTTCCATAATTTACTTTCATATTGTGGATTCTTGACAAAAACACGCATACACATATGCTTTGGTTAAAAAGGCATATATTAAATTTAAAGCTTTTAAAAATAGTCCAAGAATTTCATCATGGGGAAATAGCCCAAAGGATAAAAGCATTGATTAAAAGCTTCTAGTTGAAGTCTAATCACCTCATCATCATCGTGCCACTAGCACGGATATCCCTGACCCTCTCTCACCACTTTTCCCTATCGTTCATCGCCTCTGGCAGGTCTTCAGGGCTACATCCCATATCCTCACATAGCTGCTGAATGTATGTTTGTGCTGGTCATCCCGCTTTTGCCCAGCCATATGTGGGGGTCCATAGGAATACATCACTTATGAGCTCGTCCCTGCTTCTCCAGCAGTGTCCTGCATGTCTGGTTGGATAGTTTTCGTGATGAAGTCTACTTGGAAGTAATCTTTTTCAATGCCTGTAAAGAGCTTGAACAAAAAGAAGACAGGACTTGAATTCAGGTTTTTATCTTTCTAAAGCTGGTTACCAACCAAGGCTAGAGAGCCTAAAGTTGTCAACAATACTAATAGTCAATCTCCAGGAGTTTTATCCAAAAATTAAAAAAAAACAACTAATCTGGGAATTTTCTGTTTTTTCATTCAGTCAATATTTTATAAGATCAAAGCAGCCTGCACCCACTCAGGGTAAACAAATTCCATCAGATGAAATAAAATCTTTTCTTAAAAAGGATTCTATTTTTCAACAAAACACACCTGGAAAATTAAAGAAGCCAGAAGTAAAGATTTTCATTACAATATTATCCTTGCCCATAATATGAGTTTATCTCTGGATTTTTTTTTTTTTTTTGATGATTTACGATCATGAATATTTGATGATAACATTTTTATCAATTTTTATTTGAAAAAATTTCATTTTTATTTTGTTTTAGAAAAAAAATAGGCAAAAATAATTAGTATGTCAGCAAGTCAATTTGATGAAGAAATTTATTCCTCAATTCAAAATCCAAATAAATAAATAACCCTTTCCATTTGAACTGCATTCAAGTGAATCTATTCACTCTACTTAATTAAGATACGTGTGCAGCTCTTGATTTCTTTCTTTATAGGCATGTCAACCTTCATAAGTTATCTTAAGGCAAAGCCATTCTTATAGAACAGAAGTAATACTATTTAACCCATAACTAAGAGGAATAAGCGAGTTCATGCCTTTCCCAAGATTATCAGTCTGAAAATGAACATAATAGCACAAGTGTAGTTCAATCTCTCTTACTACACTGTCACAGTCCAGCATGTTAGCCACTATGACACAGAGACTATACCCAATATGTGCAGTGGAAGGGAGCAAAAAACTGGGGATAACAATGTCAAAAATGTCATTGTTCTGCAGATAATTTTGGAAAGATTCATTGTTATTCAAAGAGTTATCCAAACAACTCGTTCTCTTTTAATGTCTTTGTTGCAATCACAATATAAGGTTGCTTCATTCTACATCCTTCTTCCAGCATATAATCTGTAAGCAAAAAGAGTTTCTTTATATTATTAACCAGCTTAGAGTGAATTTTTACTTCAATGCGTTCTTCTTTGTTCAGTTCAAAAGAAATTCCAGTGAACACTGTTTATGTTACACCATTTGTTCTACACAAAAAATAGTATTATCTGTGGCTCATGTAGCTAAGAATCGTATCATGTGGTTCATGAAGCTAAGAATGGTATCATGAGGTTCAGGTGGCTAAGAATAGTATCATGTGTGGATCATGTGGCAAGAAATTAGCCAAACTGATCAGTATATTAGTTCACTAGTTTTCAACTAGCAATAACCATGCCTCAAAATCTGAGAGAGTAAGGTATTGTACTATTTTTCTTGAAAAATTGTACAATAACTTACTCTCTCAGATTTATGGTATGATTGAATTGTCTTTATTTGATGCTCACTTTGTGAAGGTGAACTTATGTTTTATAACTGATTGAGACAAGAATGTGTTAGTGACTACTTAGGCAATCCACTCTCTAATATCTACTGCCCAAGCAGTGTTAACAGTGAAATGCCATTGAGCCCACTGTCAACCTTGACAAGAACCATCCTCAAATGTAGCTATTACTAAAAAATGTACTTGCTCGAAAATTTAGCTTTGAAATAAATGCTTCATCATTTACTTTAATTTATTAAAACATTCATGCTATAATGAAGGAATACAGTGAATGCAAAATAATCAATAAATCAATATCTGAATAAAATTATTAAAAAGAAGTTTACATGTTATTAAGAGAATAAAAAGGAAGCATGTCCATTAAGGTCTATTATTTCTGAGACCCACAAATAAAGAAAGGCTTTTAAGAAGAGTAAAAACTAAATATCCAAAAGTGAAAGTGAAACTTGGAAGAAAATAAAAGTAAAACAAAAAGGGGAAGAAATAAGAGAAATCTGTTACTAAAGATTTCAATGTTGGACAATAACTTATGAGAAATGTCATTTGTAATCGGAAGAGATGAAAATAAATAAGAGTAAAAATATAAAACTTAATGGCAATAATTTGGGGAAAGAATCATTTATTCTTTTTATTTTTTAAATAAACAGTCTTTCATTTCTCTCGACATTCAGTGTATCTATAGGTGAATTAAAAAATGATTTACTTTTAAGCTGAACAATAAATAAATTGCCTCAATTCTGGAAGACATTCTAAAAATATATGAATATTGATTAAGCATACATGCACCCCTTCAACAAGAAGTATATGACTAAATGTGTGTATATATATATATATATATATATATATATATATATACACACACATACAGACACACATCAGAATTAGCAAATCATTCTAAAAACATTTTTTTGTGAATCAGAAGCGCTTAATACTGGCTAGTAGTGCAAGATAGAATTTAAAATCTTTACTCTTCTCTTCAGGAGAGTCTCATTATTACCAGTTTTATGTATTTTTACAAAAAATACAATCATCAGATTGTGTGTGTGTATATATATATATATATATATATATATATATATATATATATATATATATATATACATGCATGCATGAGTGCATTGATAAGTTAACAGCCTGACACACTTATGAACTGATTTTTTATCTTGAATTTTCAATGAATAATATCTGGTCAAAACATATTGAACATGAATTTTTTAATTCCAATAAAAATTTGACTAACTTATATAATCTTACAATGATGTTTTGAAATTAAGACTCCTGTTTACATGTATCATTGCCTATTTGAAAAAAAATTATGAAACCTATCTCAATAATTTTTCAACTGTAGTTTTTGGTGAAACACTGGATTATGCAAGGGCAGCACCTTCCATACTAACCAGACATAGCTCTATGTGATTTTTTGCTTGCTTCCTAGATGGAAAACTTATTAATGGTAAAATTTAAGAATATTAAAAGTATAATGATGCAATTTCACAATCTAAAGACGAGTTTCGGAAGTGTTACAACAATGGAAAATTTACTGGACTATTTTGAATAAAATTAATGTTTCAGTCTTTGCTCATTTCCATCTTGATAAATAAAACTTCAATTCTCAAGACTTTTTGAACACATATATCTAGTTCTTAGATTACTGCAATGATAAGCAAGCTGATTATTACAAATGAAAAGTCAACTTTATTCTGTGTACCCAATATTATGGCCTTATACTGAAACTAAGATAAGTAAATAGATATATCTTGTTATATATACATAAACCCTCTATTTTAATGTAGATGTATGTCTGTGGACTTTATGACTCTTTTATTTAGGGAAGTGAAAAGTTGGTACATACATTCTTATCCAAATATATACTTATCTGTAAGGTATTTATATGCAGTCCCAAGTCAAAGTCTTGCTTCCAACAGAGAAACAATTACCAAACCTGACCACCGTAAAAACCAACAGGATAAAATTGATTCTCATTTATTACAATTAAGAACAGTAAAACACAAGTGAACTACCAGAAATTGTCAAAGTTATTCCTGGAGAAGAAAATAAGCATTTATTCAAATAAAACCCCAAAAAGTCTCTGCAAGACAAAGCAAAGAACTTTAATGTCTAATTCTTTGTCCAATCCCATAAACTTCTGTCAAAAACTTCAAGAATTACCAACCCCTCTCCCAAAGCAGGATGCAACATAAGGTCAATATTTCAAGTGAAGTTTAATAGGATTGAATTCAGATTTTTTCTTCTCCTCAGTTGGTTGTCTTATCAAACTTAAAGAGTCCAATCTGCTCTACTATTTACTCATAGCTGCAAATAAAATAGTTGGATTCATACATTTCCCAAGGTTATTTGTGCTATGGGAAATGCAAACAGTCACATCCAAGATTTGAACTTGTATCGCCATGTCCATTTCCAATGATGATAACCATTACACCACAAGTATCTCCATTACTGGTTAAAGTAATTATTAAAAAAATCTCAAATGTCTGGAAATCCAAGAAATGAAAACTGAATTGGATATTTTGTGTCTTTTATGATAATTTGATTGGTTATCACCTATTAACATCTCCTGGTCGATTAATGATTTAGATATAAATGGTTTATATTCAGACATGAAATAGAGAAGAGAATAGGGTCTGTGTTGTAACACTGATTTCTTTCTGCTTTCAAAAAAAAAAAATCAAAAACAATCATGATAAACAAAAATTTTCTAAGTTTACTAATATTTCCTAATTTTTGCTTACGCATCATCTTCAGAGCTTATGCTATATGATTTCACGATGATGTAACAAATCTTCAAAATTTCAAACTCAAACAGATTTATTAAATGTTAAACAAATATTCATTACCGACAATAATGGCTTTTTTATCCTTCATATTTTATAAAAACAAAACAGGAATAAGTGACAGCACTACTTTCAATTGTTCAGAAAAATGAATCAAATTTCTAAATTGTTATATACCGAGATCTAGATTGTGTCAGTATACCAGTATATGTAGATTAGTGGTAGTAGCAATAAGCTTTGATGGTTCACACTTAGTCTCCAAAAGGTACTACTGATTATCACCATAGTATTACTATTATTCATAATGTCTGACTGTTCTAACAATCATTTTACTGCTCTAACCAGTTTACCTACTAATGAAGAAAGGTATAATAGGCTAGTCCACAACAGTTGTACACCAATATATTACTAAAATTCTCATAGTTCTGTAGGGATATATATATATATATATATATATATAAACCAAGCAAAAATACTACATCTAAGATTATATTCAAGCAACATACTCAAGATGCTCTGATTTTTATGATAAAGCAATTTGCAGTCCAGTGTATAACTTTATAATTCTATTGGGTCTTCATTTCTGCTAGACATTTTTTAATCATCCAGATTATCAATATAACAGATAATTATTAAATGTTATCTAGAATCCTTATTTCCTTAATAGAATCATAAATATCATTATGAACCACCGTTACAATGGAAACCCAACAGCTCCAATGATTATCTAGTGTAAAAAGAAAATTATTGAGTACTGAATAGATTTAATATTTTCCAAGAGTTTATACAAGTGTTATATCTGAGTGGTCAGGCAATTTAAAATAAGGAAATCACATCTCTAGTTCAGTTTCTCATTTTCTCTTCATTCTGTATCTGAATAAAACAAAAACAAAAAACCTCTCTATCATAAGATAAAAAGTCTGAGTTGTATCTCTGTATCTCTACTTCTAAGATTATTAGCCTATCCATCAAATATTTTTATTATTAAGAAACAGAGATTTTTTCCCTTTTACTAGCAGGATGTGTAAATTGTAGTTATTACAAAAATGCCAACTATTTATAAAATAAAAACTAGAACATATCTTCATTTTCTTTTTAATATATGGAAGACCATAATAGGCAGATAATGATGTCCTGAACACTAATTCCTGCATGGAATTTAATTCTGCACTTCATCATTTCAGGCATGCCAACAGCATTGATTCTTTTGACACTCTTGCCATCTGTCCTTATTGGTCATCATACATGCTAAGTCCTCTAGACAGCAATCAAGATATGCACAAAACTGTTGAATGTAAAATTTTGCCAATCAACATTGGTGTGTCCATGAGTAAGAACCCTTAGGAAAATATTGTTTATGAATTCATCCTTACTTTTGCAGTAGTGCCCAGCATTTAAATAAACAAAAAAAATTATAATGCATCCAAAATGATTGTATTATGATTAGTGGGTGTATTTACCAAAGTTTGATTTAGAAAGCTATTAATTTTGGATAAGTTTCAGTGTACACCAATTCTCCAAAAAATATTGCATTTTCTGTATCATTGTTGGAGAATGCATTACTTAATAAATTACTTTTTTGACAAGCTTACATGTGCTGATTCCATCTAAAACATGAAAAACAGCATATACATATTTACCAACCCCTCTGCTTGGGCAGGATATGACACAAGGTCAATTTTTTAAGCAGAGTTTAGGCCTAGTGGGTAGAGTGTTTGCCAATGGCCCGGGAGATTTGGGTTCAATCCCAGATCACATCATACCAAAGACTTTAAAAATGGTACTTGATACCTCCTTGCTTAACACTCAGCAATATAAGGTATGTATCAAGGGTAAAGTGGAGCAATCCAGGGAAAGGAGCTGCATCCTCCCCTATACCTCGGTGTAGTAGCTATTGAAAAGGAAGCCTTCGGGTCACCCTTGACTATGATCGCCAACTACTTTAACAGGTTTGAATTCAGAGTTTTCCTTCTCCTAGACTAAGGCTGAAGAACCTAGTCTGTCCTACTATTTTACCCATAGCTGGAGTGAGAATAATTGGATTCATACCTTTCCCATGGGTATTAGTGCAATGTGAAATGCAATCAGTCTCGTCCAGGATTTGAACTCGTATCACTGTGTCCATTTCCTACAACGATAACCATTACACCACAGGCACCTCTACAAAAAAAAACAGCATATATACTCTACTGTTGTTATAGGAGGTGCCTGTGGTGTAATGGTTATTTCATAGGTAATGGACATGACAACTCGAGTTCAAAGCCTAGACAGAGCTGATTGCATTTCACATTGTACTAATACCCTTGGGAAAGGTATGAATCCAATTGTTCTCCCTCCAGCTCTGGGTAAATAGGGCAGACCGAGTTTTTTAGCCTTGGTTAGGCAACTAGTCTAGGAGAATGAAAACTATGAATTTAAACCTGTTAAACTCTGCATAAAAAATTGATCTAGTGTCACATCCTACTTGTGCGGAGAAGTTGGTAAATACATACTTTACTGTTGTTGTATTAAGTCAAATTTTCTTGTTTGAGTAAAAAAAAACTTTGTCACTACGATTCCTGTATTGAAATTTTTAAAAGATAAGCTTTTAGAAAAGAAACAGGCAAAGTATTTCATATAACTGATACAGGTACTAGATATTGATACTAGAAATAATACAGGTGATGAAATTTAATTTCTTAAAACTATAAACAATTCTCTCTTTTCAAGTCAGATCATAATTAGTTTTAACCCTTTGAACATGGAAGTTCAATATTTTAAGAGGGGAGTCATCATGGTGTAATGGATAACAAGCTGGACCACAGCCATGAAGAGAGCGAGTTCAAAGTCCAATCGCACTATTATGTTCACTTTTGGACTAACACCAAAGAAAAAGGTAAAAAAAAAAAAAAACTTATCCCCCCCTAGTTATGGGTTAAAAAGTGTTCTTCTACAAGAATGGCTTTGGCATTAAATAACCCACAAAGGTTTATATGCTATTAAACAAAGAAACCAAACTAATATTGTTGTATTTGCATCTTCTTCTCTTGAGCAATGGTTGCTTCTCACTGCCATCTTGTCTTCCTAACTGATGCTCACTTCTCACAATGACATCTTTCATCATGACTCCCACACTTTCATATTCTTACTGGTGGGATGAATAACAAAAATATTTTCCACGTGCATGTACTTTTCTTCAGTTACATTTTACCAACTGTTCATGTCAAGAATCAGACTACAGATGGAAATGGAAAACCACTCATTCTGCCGTTTCTTGGCTGACTAAATTAAAATTATAACTTCTTATTAACGAGAATTTTAGCTATTAAACTTTTACTCCTCCAATAAAATCAAAGCTTTCAACTGACCTATTTGACACCTATGGTAACTGGTTATGGGATAATCATTTAAACTATCTACCCTACCACTCAAATAATAGATACAGTTAATCAACTATTTAATAATCTATCATTAGCCTAATATTTCAGGCACAAAGAGATTGCATCAGGTACTAGTTATAAAAAGCTTAATATAGCAACCATTCACATCCTTTCTTTTAATACAATTAGGGACAGTTTTTTTTTTTTTAAATGTCTGCACCCTACAGTGAATTTTAAAAGTACTTGATTACTTTTTTTTTTTTGAAAGCTCAAGTACAAAGTAGACAATGATCAAGCTTAAGTGTTGAAAGGGATAACACACTTAAACATAGTAGATTTATATTCATGGTGCTGGATTTTGGTATAAGCTGAACAAGTTACAACTCAGAGCCTCACAGCCATCAAAGGTCTCAAAGAATCTCCAGATGCTTGGTGGGGGCTTTTAAAATTCTGGGACTTTTCTCTTTTAAAGACATCTCCAAACTTTACATAATTTCGGTTTTGATCAAGTCTGAATCCAGCATTTTGTATAATCCTTGGCAATCATATTTTATTTTAAGTGATCTTTGAAGTTCTTACACAAGAGTGTTAAAACAGAACCATCTTTCAAATGCTGTTACTTCTTGAAGTATTGTGATTTAAGAACAAGAATTTTGAATATTACCTTAAGTGTAGTCTTTGCTCATTATCACTCACACAGATATATGGTGTGCAAGGATACTATTGCCATTCCATTATCAAAGATCTTACAAAAGTTATCATTTCATATGAAGATAAAATCATTAATTCTCTTGTGTAATTGAGAATTAGAGATGACCTGCTGAATAAACAATAAAAGAAGCCATAATAATCTTGAAGAAGGAACAAAAGAATCTGTCAGCCAATTTAACACTTTTATTATGGCTGAATATTAAATTCAGGAACAGCCCGTCAGATGCAAAAGGAAAGGACAATATAAAATCATCAGTCCATTATAAACATTGTACATTCAACTATCAACACACATGATCACTGCTTATAACTTCTTGATACTTATTTCATCTTTTCATGGCACATGATCAAATGTTGACAGAAAGATCAATATTTTAATAACTCTCTTCGAAGTGAGAAGACCCTGCCTGATTTTAAAATCAGCTTTTAAAATCCTGGCCTTTTACTTAGACTTGAACACCAAATTTTTACACAAGGTTTTTTTAATGGCATACCAAACTTCGTGGGTTATTTAATGCCAAAGCCATCCTTCTAGATGAACAGGAGTGATGCTATTTAACCCATAGCTGGGAAGATAAGGGGGTTAATACCTTCCCCATGGGTATTTGTCTGAAAGTAAATGAAATAGCATGACTGGAGTTTGAACTTGCTTACTATGATTCCGCAGTCCAGCGCTTTAACCATTACGCCATGAGGAAACCCTCTTTTTACACCAGCAGAGATGGGTAACTCATAATTATTTTTGCCATAAGGCCAGTCACAAAGTATTTTTGATGGCCAGTTTGTATCTCAAAGAAAACCCACAAAATCAAGCATAGCAGATCCTATATAAAATGATTTGAGGGTTGACAGTATCATCTAAAATGAAATGGTGATGACCGATAAAGAATTTCATTAAAAAAAAAAAAAAAGAAAAGAAACTTAAAGAATTGACAGATATATATGTGATCAAAAATTTAAATGGAAACGTGCTCAGCTAAGGACTTATATAATAAAGGGATGATGTTGAGATAAAGTCTTGACAAAACAGTGCCAATTAGGGAAAAAATTATTAACATTCTTGATACTTCTTTAACAAAAAATCCTTAGCAAAACAAATGTCACATATTCACCAGATCTATTTAACTATTTTAAAGAAAATTAATGTTTCATTCATTGTTTATGTCTGAGTTGGTAAATACAGCTTCAGTTTCAAGACTTTTTGAACATACCTTGTTATTAAAAAAAACTCCTATTGTTCTATAACAGTGAAAGATGACAACACTCATATATATAGTCTGCTTCTTTTTTCTATCACCCAAAATGAACAGAAAGAGAGCGAAGACATTTGAGCTGTACATACAAGAGCCAACAGGTATGGATTTTTGGTGGACCTCTTCCTTTAGATCAAAATCTTTCTGGTTATATAACATCCCAGACACCCATGTAATTAATGTGGCTACACCTGTCTCTCGCATATCACCCATATAAATTCTCATAGTCACACTTCCTCATACCTGCTGCCTACACAATGTATGTAGACATGCCTTCTTTTAGCATCAACGTAATTTGCGCTGCATTTTCACCAGTGTCCTATTTACTTTAGGCATCAGATACATTCCCAGTTATTTTTGTTCAACCAGGGTCGGACTTTCACCGTTGCATCAACAGATGTCAAAGGAGTCTTCAAGTCAATATCCAACACTATTAATAACCAGAATATGCTGTATAAAAGCTAATATATCTTTAAAGATTTGGTACAAAAAACAAAAGGATAATTTTTTTAAATGCACAGTCGAGTTTTAACATTAAATAATATAAAGCAACTAATTTACCAACAACAATGAAGTAAATATCTGCTTGAAAAATGGAAAAAATAACCAGCAAAATTTCTGTATGAAAAGGAAAAGAACTGGCAAAATTACTGCAGAAAAAGGAAAAAAAAAAACAGCTAAATTACTGTAAAAATCCAGAAAAATTACCAGAACAGGCAAAATTACTGTATGAGGATAGTTTGAAGAAAAAAACATCATTGCATATTAATTCAGCATTATTGTCAAATACTTTAAATTCTACTGTTGATTCCTAAAAATATTTACTGGGATATTTTGAAACAGAAAAAATACCCAAAAAGGGAGAAAATATTTTGATGATATATATATATATATATATATATATATATATATATATATATATATATATATATATAAACATCAAAGATTCCTCAAAAAATAAACCAAAATCCGCAGGCATTGTGGGTCAATAAGATGAGATAATCCAATCCAACGATAGTAACCATTCCTGTAGACTCTCAAAAGCTGAGTTTTGTAAACATTGGCCAAATGTAATGAAAAGTTATGACAAAGTCACCTGATGATGGCTGACATATGTAAACAAAATCTTTAGAATTAAAAAAAAAATTAAAACCTCAAAATTATAATATCAAACACAAATACCCATATAGTGTCAGTGCATCAACTCAGTCTGTAAAGAGAAATGGCATGTTAACCAAGATTATTTATATATCTATACACACACATATATATATATATATATATATATATATATATATATATATATATATATATTCAAGTCATGATACACTTTATAGTTAGACAATGAAATACACAAAAAAGAGAAAGCGGCTCAAGTCATTTTTTTGGCATATATGATTTCTGCATAAAATTGAATTACACATTGGATTTATCTGATATCATAAGTCACAAGGTTATATTGCAGAACAACATTTCAGGAAAATATTTCTGAATGACTTATTCTACTTCTATCATCTGTTTAAGTCTTAATTTCCTGTACAACCCAGTTCATCATTCTCTGTACACTTATCTTATAGCTCTTCAGTCCTTTCACAGTTATCTTATAGATAAATGTTAAATTGTGGAAGTATCAATTGTTATTTGATCCCAAACAGGACCAGCCATGATTGTATCATGATAAATGTCAAATTTACACTATGATAAAAGAATGATGATAAACAACTTGATTTTTTTATCATCCCCTTTTAGTTTTCATTGTTCAGGCCTGTTCTGATCAAGGATGTTGGTTTCAAACTATCATTTTGGATGGATAAAGAATCTTGCCTTATCAAAAGTCTATTACTTTAAATCTTGGACTGTTCTTGTTAGCAATGGACTGTCAAATACTCATTTGTTATCAATTACATTATTTAAAGCCAAAGGAATAACTCTATTCCAATAATTATAATAATAATACAGAAGATTAGGCCTTGTGGTAATTAAAAGAAAAAGAGAATTTGCCATCTTGTTGATTTTGCTATTCCAGTGAACCACAGAGTGAAAAAAGAAAGCAAAAAGATAAACAAATACTTGCTAGAGAACTAAAAAGCTATTGAACATGAGGGTGAATGTTATACTTATTCTAGTTGGTGCACTTGGAATGGTCCACAAGGGCTTGGTGAAGAGAAATCAGAGATCAGTGGGAAAATTGAGACCATCCACACTACAGCACTGCTGAGATTGGTGAAAATATTCCGCAGAGTCCTGGAGACTTGAGTAGACTTGCTGTCACTCAATTATTTCAATGATAAAAACTCATGGGGAGTGAAATAATTGTGGCATTATAAACAGTTTTAAATAAAGCATCTATTTTTGTATCACTTATTATTTCAGAAACCTTTTATAGGAAGTTAAGAGATAAGTTCCATAGAGGAATAAAAATATGAAGTGTAAATTTGAATAAAAAGTTTTGATGAAATTTCTGTTGAATTCTAAAAAAGGTCAAACAAGACAATTTGAGCCTTTTGTACAGATAGAAGGATAAACAAATGATAAATATGAATAAAACATTTTGATCAAATTCTGATTAAATTAAAAGAAGGTTGGTCTACAGAGCTTCTACCAGTAAAATGAATTGACAGAAAAACGCATATTAAATGTGAATAAAATATCTTGATCAAAAGTTGGTTGAAATAAGATATCTTGATCAAAAGTTGGTTGAAAAAATATCTTGATCAAAAGTTGGTTGAGATAAAAGATTACAGAAATTGTGTCAATGTCAACATAAGTCTCCTTATGTGTTTACCATAATAATTATTTAATAATTATAGTTAATTAAATATGGAATATGTGTTAGCATATCTTTTGTTTTCTTCTCAAGTTTATCAAAATATTCTTGAGAAAAAAAATGATTTGATTTAAAAATTATCAAACAACAAATAAGAAATCAGTTATGAATATCAATTGCTTTTTATTGTTGTAAAGTAAACCTTATCAATATGTAAAGATTGGTTCAATTCAGCAGCATGATTCATAATCAAAAAAAAAAAAAAAAACAATAATGCATTAAGCACATGGATTTGAATACTTAGAATCCATTTTCACAATTTATTTTGAGATCAAACCCCATCATGATATTAAATATATTTTTTAATCAACAGAAACAAAGCTTTCACATAAGAAAATAGAAATGTGATATCTGGTAACAGATGCTCTTTTAATTCTACTGTTTTGCCAAAGAATTCTCATTAAACATTTTGAATCCATTTTCTGAATTTCTTTCATGGTCAAACCCCATCATGATATTAAATATATTTTTCCATCAACAGAAGTAAAACTTTCATATTAGAAAATGGAAATGTGATATCTGATGGCAGATTCTCTAAATTCTCATTTGGGTGACTAATTAGTGCCAAACTATGGATGGCTTTTGAAAATTCATAACTCATTTTTAAATTTTCTACCTGACTTCACATTACAGCTATATTAAATTTATTCAATAGAAGCAAACATCTGGATTTTTTTAATTTACAGTTAAGATTTTATTTAAAGACCAAAATATATTTTAAAAGAAAATTAAAGAAAAGATTAAGTTTTAGAAACTATTTGGATAAGAAGTGAATTTAAGTTGTCTAATACAAAAAAGGTTAATGGTTAAAACAGTTGAAACTGTTGGTTCAGTGTTGTCCTTGTGACCAGAATGAAAGATATCTATATTCAATCACTAAAAGCTAAATCTCTCAGATTGAGAAATTAGAATATAATATGACA
This sequence comes from Sepioteuthis lessoniana, assembly GCA_963585895.1. Taxonomy (NCBI): domain Eukaryota; kingdom Metazoa; phylum Mollusca; class Cephalopoda; order Myopsida; family Loliginidae; genus Sepioteuthis; species Sepioteuthis lessoniana. The sequence goes on from OY757923.1 coordinate 42,606,413, forward strand.
CTTAATTATATTCTTCCTGCTCTTTCGAGTGAGTAGGATCAAAGCTAAATGAAAGTCAGCATAGACAAGGGTTTGAAAGTTTGAAACATTTTTCCCTTTTCCATCAGAGATAGAGAATATGATTTTCATTCCACTGAGCAAAAACAAAGCCAACCCTTGAAAATTATGAAAATCAATGTATTGAATACATGATCAAATTTCTAAAACTTCAGTCATTTACCATTCCAAAGAATCATTTTTAATCCTGAAGATTAAAGACATTGTAGCAGATAAATTCTATATGACACAGGGTTCTGAAAAGTTCACAGCCTAAATAAGGAAATGAGCTCAAGCCGTGAAATGTACATGCTATTTTACATATTCAACACATTTGGTACATTGTTTTTTGAACCATTCAAGTAAATGAAGTTATTCTCTATTTGGTCCTACCAAAATATTTTCAGCATTCTATCAAAGAATTTGTTAAAGAAAAAGTTAGTATCAGGGTAAATATTCAAAAGCACTCCAAACACATGCTTCTTTTTTTTTTTTGAGGGGTGGGGGATTTATTGCTAAAGCTAGAACTGCTTTCTGGAATATCAGGACATGATATTTTAGGTTATCTCAATAATTGAGTAAAAAATTAGGAAGAAATGAGAAAAATATATTTTTAGTTTTTATCAAATCAGTTGTATGAAATGTTATAGGGGGAAGTTATTTTTCATTTGTAGGAAAAGTGGGCATTAATTTTTTTTTCTCTGTACCTTTTTACTTTATGTCTGAAGAATGCATACATGCATCAGTTTTATTTGCACTCGTAATATTCGTACTGTTAGAGATTGCAATGTATACAATAGTCATGATAGCCTCATCAAAGAAACAGGATTTGTTTGATTAAGTGTTAAATTATATTTGAAAAATTATCTCTTTTGGAAAATAATTATTACCACAACAATATAAAAAAAACACATGCAGAACATTTGATATCATAAAAACAAAGAGACATTGTTTATAGAATTTGTTGAACAATATCAAAATTAACAATCTAAGTTTTTTTTATCCCAGTGGAAAAAGTATTTTTATGCAATTACATTCAAATTATCTGAATTTAATTCTTATTATATACATTTTTTCACAAATCAAAAGAATTAAAAATAGAAAGTTTTACTTACCTGTCTATGTAACTGAATGATAGTCCTTTCACAGCAAATCTTAGGTTTTAACAAACGGGGTTTTTTTATACCAGAGAAAAAAAATTTTTTTTGTAAAATCTCAGTTAAGTTTTTATCATAAGATTCATTTCCCTTTAACAATCTGAAAAATAGTTTAAAAATAGCAAATTTCACTTACCTGTCCATGCAACTGAGTGATACTCCTTTCACAGACTCTTTTTGAAACCTTAAATTAGAATAAGATTTTCATATGTATAAAGATTTAAATTACTCATCAGGTTTAATTAAATTGCCAAGAATATTTGTTTTTTTGTAAAAAGAAAAAAAAATCAAATAATAGGTATGTGAAATGATTCCATCAAAATGGTTTTCAACAGTTTGCTTTGCTTCCGTTTTATAGTATACCTACAATTGTTAGCTATTAAATGCCAAATCCTGTATATATATATATATATATATATATATATATATATATATATATATATATATATAAGTATATGATTTGTAAACATTTTGTAGATTCACAGTAAAATGATCTAACAGTTCTACTTCTAAGAATTTAATTTAGCATGAGTCAACAAAGATAAATGGTTCAAAGTATTGCAGTCTAAACTAAAAATTCAATTAAACATCAGTTAGTTGTTTACACATAGTTAAACAATCAAACAGTTCAATTTCAAGCAATTCAATTTAGCATCAATCATTCATTTGCACCCAGTTTGAATGTTAAACAGTTCTATTTGACCTAAAGATAGGACCCTTCAGGTGCTACCACTGTAAAATAATTTGGGTGATAATTAAGTATATTGATTATTTTATTTGGTAATTAATTATATTGATTATTTTATTATTTAATCCGGTAAGGATGTGGACTGGTTTTAGAATAAGTGTACTTATCATTAAAGTCAATGCGCGCACACTGGTGCATGTATGCATGGAATGATGCAACTATCACAATTTGTCATATTAAAGTTTCAGGACAGGAAATGAAAAATGAACAAGTTTAAGTCATGTTGCATGATAAGTTTGATTGAAATTAAATAAAACAATGCTGTAATGATTTAGAGAGATGACGTCACACCAAGGCCTTTGAGTGATGAAATACCTAATTTTGAAATATATTAAAAAAAACATAGAGAATTTGAAAATAAAGGAGCTGAGTTGAGTTTGGAAATCAGTGGGGGTTAGATGTTGGTATGAATCAGTCAGAGTCAGGAGGGGGCAGTCTCTCTGGTGTCAGCCAAGTTGGGATTCATTCATAGACCCTTATGATGTCTTCCTCTCCCTCGTGTTGCATTAACTGCTAAGTAGAATATTGCTGTTCAGAATAAAGACTTTTCATATTCCAAGACAGCTGAGTTACCTGGGGAGGGGGGGGTTAAGAAAAATGTGGTGTTACAATATTCCCAATGGTCCCATAACGTTACACCACTCCGGGCCAGAGTGAACCAGGGAGCAATAGCAATGGAGAGGCACTCCATATTCCCTAAAGCTCCAGCATTACTGTAGCCTCACCATCAGATTGTTTAATGTCATATCCAGGACACTCATTGAGGGGGATCTTACCCCTCTGCTGAGATGTAATCAGTGTATTCTACAGCCTCAGTTGAATGGGCGTTTTCAACTGTGTTTTTGATCTAGTTTTCAAAAAAAAAAAAAAATCAGGAATTTTGTATACATCATATAAAATAAATACATTGTTCAAGATTTTCACATGTATCAAATCTAAGAAAGCAATTCTCTCATCAATCTTCAACTTATGATCAATTTGAAAATTGAATCAATAAACTATCACGTCAATTAATCATTAAATTTTTATTTCTTTATCACACTTTAACATATCTTCTTCAGTCAATAGAATAGTTCATATTTTGAGATTAGAATCTTGTTATCATTTCTCTGTAATCAGAACCTATCTTCACCTTGAATAAAAGTAATTTGGGTACCTCATAATGGTGTAAAGGTTAGTGAACTGGTCTCACAAATCAGTTTCTAATGAGAAGTAAGTTTGATCTTCACAAGGTGCCTCATACTTCTGACCTTGTCAAGTTTATGCAACACATTCAAGGCTTACAGTCAAGTCACACAGAAAACACTGATTGCTGCTAGATCATTGATGTTCAGGTGCAATAAGCCTGCTCAGTACTTAAATGGGTGACCACTTAATAACAGCAAATATTGTAAGCAACTTAAGACTGATGTAGCAAATTAAGCAAAAGACAATATCAACTAGAATCAAATACTATTCCAATCCACAATGTTTCTCACAGATAACCCTTAAACAACTATCTTATTGTTAAAGTTTCCATTTTTATCAGTTTTATTCAGTATAAAATACAAGTTTCTGCTATTCCCAGGCAGTACCAAGTTTCCCTACTATCACTCATAAAGAGGCAACTGACCTTGACGAAGGTGAAGGAAATAAAATGCACATAAAACTCAACGAACACTCACAACAGTCCAGCAGTAGTCATTAAAGATTGACTGGCTTCATTTACCAAGCTTCAGTTAAGGAAGACGTTAACTTTATAATGTTGTGTGACATCTTAATGATGCAACTTTTATGGGGGGGAAAGTTTAGTTTGGAACAATCTATACTGAGTGACTTAATAATTTTTATTTATGGCCATAATTTTTCCATCTTCCTGTCACCATTCTTCTGTCCCCTTTTCATACGATTCAATGTTCATCTTTTAAATAATCTCTGTCTTCAGAAATGTCAATCTTATATATGAGAAATTATCCATGTGCTGATTTTGATTATATGTGTTTTTGATTGTACTTAAAGTGAAGCAAACATGTTTGTATATATAAGCAAGTAAAGTTGGTGACCGTACTGTACTGAGGTGTAAAGGAAGGCACTACTCCTTTCCCTGGATTGCTCCACTTTACCCTTGATACATACCTTATATTGCTGAGTGTTAAGCAAGGAGGCATCAAGTACCATTTTTAAAGGCTTTGGTATGACTCGACCTGGGATTGAACCCAGGTCTCCTGGACCATTGGCAAACACTCTACCCACTAGGCCAATGAGCTAGGTTATATATATGGGAACAATTTTTACATCTATAATTGAGAAGTGAACCCTTTATTTTCCACTTATAACACTTGATAGCCAACTTTATCATATTTTCTATCAGGGAGTAAAACAGGTAATTCAAACATCATAAAAAACATAGTTAACAGTAAATATGACCAAGTTTTCTGCATTTATTAAATGGAATCAGCTTATCATTTCAAGACCTTTTTCAGAACAAGTATTGTTGTCCAGGCAGACCCAGCAAAGTTAGTTGCTATTCAATGGAATTAAATCTCTTATTGTCATAATAATTTCTAAGTCAAACTTATAAAAATTTATTTCTGAGAAAAAAAAATCAAGCCGATCACATGCAGCACTTGATTTGGCCAGAGTGGAAAAGGGAGAAGTAATCCCAGATAATACAGCACCAAAAAGCTATCTCCTCTTTTTGTTGAGAACTACTATTGAGACCCTCAGTACGAATTCAGGGACCAACTGTAAAGGCACGAGAAAATAGCCTGCTGATGGATTTCGTCAGTTGCTTCTTGAATAGCTGATAAATATTTCAAACTGTGAAGGCAAGGAGCTTCCCAAGAAATAAAAGTAAAATTAAACAAAAGCCAACTACTGAAATTCTACCAAGTTAAACAACTGAAAGAAAATTCAACCAAGAATTCTGCTAAAAAGAACTTTAAAGAAGACTTGAAATTAAATGAACACTGAAACATTTTGACTAAAGTAAAAAGAAAAGAAAATACTCAAATTCAAAAAACTTTGTTTCCCAGACACTCTCACAAATAATTTCCCGCAAATTGTACAAAAATTTGCAACACTATCTTTTCTATCCCTTTCTTGTTTCTTTTGTATAAAATTCCTTTTTAAAAACTCTATTGTCTGTGTTATCTTTTTGAATCAGTATCCGAACTAGAAAGCTGCGGAATTATATATTTGAATTTACCATTTAGAATTACACACTAAAGCCCCCTAAAAACATTACCCAGTTAAATACTAAGTTTGCCTTTAATGTCATTCTCTTCATATTAAATTTTACTCTTTTAATTTCCTCTTTCAAATTTTTTTAAACAAAAGATGTTATTTAAAAAATTTCTTTTGCAATTGTTCTAATTAAAATTTTATGTACAGAAGTTGTTGAGAAGTTCTTGAAAAGTGAACACTTTAAAACAACAGAAGGCAAAAACTGCTTTACTAGAAGGCTAATTATATAAACAAGACTTAAAGAAAACCTTCATCAAATAAATAGATAAATAAAAGTTAAATTCCTGTATATTGCCAACCAGAAAACTTTTAAAGACTCAAAATATTCCTGATATTAAAATATTGAAACGTGTGCTGCACATACATTTAAAAAAATAATCAGGAGTCATCATCATCATGTCGCATCACCTGCGTGGATCTCCCTGACCCTTCTATATTGTCCATCGCTTCAAGTAGGTCTTCAAGGCTACATCCTGTATCGGCACAGAGCTGTTGTATGTAGGTTCTAGCTGGTCATCCTGCCTTTGCTCATCTGTGTGAAGGGGTCCACTGGAGTATGTCACTTATGAGTTTGTCCCTACTTATCCAGTAGTGTCCCACATGTCTGGTTCGTCTAACTTGGATAGTTTTCATGATGGCCGTACAGCTGCTGCTTTGTTGGGTGCTGCCTCCAGGACTTGTTCAATATTGCCCAAAGCATTCTTGTGTAGTTGCCGTCAAGCTTTTTCTCCATACATTTAGTTAGTGTCCATGTAGTGCATCCATACAGCAGTATTGACACGAGCACTGCTTTGACTTTACTATAAATTGTTTATACAGACATTGCATGCAGACCATAAACTCTTCCAGCATTATCAGATCCATATCCATCATCCCAACACCAATTAAGAGTTTAGTTTCCAATTCATTAGGTTACCATGCCCACAGAAAACAGAAATCATAGCTACAATTATAAATCAAGAAATAAATTTTTTACCATTAGAAATTTCTAAGAACCACTTTTGACCACTCAGTTAAAAACAAACAATAACAAATACTATTTGACACTGATATATTAGATCAGAAAGAAACTTGTGTCACTTTTTTTTTGAGACATAATTTACTTACATTTACATTTTCAATGAAACTATTGGATGTTTCAGAAAAAATTATATCATTTCATCATCTAATAACTTGACCAATTCTCATTTAGATGATCTCAAATTTTAACAGCATGTTCAGAAAAAACTTAAAATTCTATGTTTAATGCTTTTTTTTTCTTTTCAGGTATAGAAATGCCATTCAAGGAAAGAGAAAAGTTATTTCAATACATGCTGAAAAGATTTTAGATCATATAAACAAGAATTGATAGAGTTATTCAATTATAAGATGATATCAATTTTTCTGAAACACCCAGTACATTCCAATTATATAATCCCATTGAGTAGACAAGCTATTAATTTAACTTCTTTCTTTACCATTGAGATTCCTATTTATTGATGGTTCTCAAACTTCCCTTTAACTCCACAAATCTTCAACAGTTTTCAATAACTATGCACAGACCCCTAAAGAGTTGATTTGTAATTCAATGTTCATTTTTTAGATAAGCTCTATCTGGAGATGTGAATGTCAGATTAGAGTTTTCTGCTATGTAAAAATAAGCCACCACAAGTTTTCAGAAACGACATTCCTTTTAGAAAAAATATATACTGTCTGAAAGAGAAGGTGAATGAAAAATCAATGGGGAAAGGATGATACCTTTTTATTCTTTTTTACAAATCTTTTAAGTCTCATTTAATGATTGACTGATTCTCACATCCACCTCAGCATTCAATCTCTTCATCATTAAAGCATACTGATGAAATGTATTATTCTCTCTCTTGCCATCCATCCCTATTGGCCATCGCTCTTGCTAAGTCCTCTCGACAGCATCCAGGGTTTGCACAGTTTTTGTCGAGTAAGAGTTTATTGGAAAATGTTGTATATGAATTTGTCCTAAGTACCCAGCATGTCTTGATTGTCTTACTTGCATGGTTAGTGTGATGGGAGGTAAGTGACCATACTACGGCTGTTTTTTTGGGGTGCTGCTTCCAGAATTTGTTCAAAACAGCACGCAATTTCTTACTGTGAATAAAATACAGGAGGTTATTTTATTAATATAGATTAAAATATTTTTCATTCATTTACATTTGCTGTAGTATTGCAATAAATATAACTTCCTTCCTAAAAAATTGATTTCTTAATACATTTTACTAAATGATTTTCCTTTTGCAGACCTCCACCCTTTGTCATATTTATAAGATATTTCATCAGTTATTCCATGTCAATTTCTGCATTTAATGTTTTCGTCTTCAGGTAGAAATTGTCTTGGAACACTCCAATTCTCTGCCAGAGTCAAATGACAGAATAAAGTAATCTCTCAAGAGGGACCTCATCAACATTCCAATGCAATCATTGCTTTTACTATTTTCTTCTTCAAATTGGTTTGAATCACTCTCTTCTATTTGTGGCCAGAATAAGGAAACTTGAAACATTTAATAAAAAATTATGATGTACAAGTATATCCATTACATTACTTCATATGTGCCACCAATTTGAAAATGTCAGAATGTTGTTTGCTCAGTGATATCTAAATTCTCTGAATTTGTAGTAGACATAGATATTGCCACCTTATGAAAATATATCAAACTAGATGTGAAAATAAAATCACATCATTTTCAATTGAAAATAATTTGCTACTGGACCTGAGAATATTCAGGGATATATCAACAAAATATCCCCTCAATTACTCAAGAACATTAACATTTTTCAGACATTTCTCAAAGTTCCAAGTGGTTAACAGATAAATTGGAACTAACTGATAGCTGGAGAAAAAATTTGTTTCACTATCTATATTCAGTTGCAGCCATTTGCCTGAAAAACAACAAACTTTTGATGAGAATAAACAGCTGCAAATGACCCCATAAAAGATTGATGTTTATCATCACTAAAACTCAATTTACGTGCAGTAAAACTACCACACTATAAATAAGCAAAGCCAAAACCAAATCAGCTCACATACTTACACATACATGCACATAATATATATATATATATATATATATATTCATGAAATATCAACTTGTCTAGGGTTGTTTTATGCCTACAAGTTAGAGAATTACATTCGTTGTACATTCATGTGTAATTGTTTCTTTAGAAGTGTTTTTTTGCACACGGTCTTATTCAATTCAAAACAGATCGATCAGACCCATTAATGCGACCCTAACAGGTACTACCACATTGGGTCAGAGTGGACCTGAAAGTACTGGCTATAAAGGGATATTCTACACTTCCTAGAACTGGAGCTGCACTATCAAATGCAGTTTAGTGTTATACCCAGGACACACACATATCTCTGAGGGACACTGTGGAAATAAAGCATCCCATTTCTTTCCATGTAAACTACAACAGGTGGAGGGAGCAAAATAATACTATGGAATAGAGCAAGTTTTCAGCTACAGAACACAATAGTGTTCTGTAGTTGAAAACTTCTACAGAACACAATTAGCTGTGCATTTTTGCTTATGATTATTTTGTCCCACAATGTCAATCAAAGCTGAATCTTCTTGCCATAATTCTTTTTACTTTGTAACAAATAGGTTGTGGCAGTCTAGCAAAATAGTCCCCAATATGAAAGCATAAGTGTGTCATTTAATTATGCCAAGTTGAAAAAATATATACCCATTAAAAAATACATAGTCATTAAAAATTAGCAACAGTTGTTGAATATTTATAAAAATCAAACAGAAGGTAACAAACAATCACACACCAACCGTTTTTTAGGTACTGATGGTCTCACAAGACCTGCACTTTTATACAATCAACATCGTTTTTGGCTATCTTTTGTATATCATTTTGTTTATGTCTGATACCTTACATTTGATTTTTTTCAAGGTACCCCAATTTATATATATATATATATATAGTACCAGGCCATTGGTAAAATGAGTAGGGTGTTCGCCGTGGTCCAGGAGACCAGGGTTCAATCCCAGGTTGAGTCATACCAAAGACTAAAAAAATAGTACTTGATGCTGCCTTGATTAACACTCAGCATTATAAGTTATGGATCAAGGGTAAAGTGGAGCAATCTAGAGAAAGGAATAGCACCCTTCCCAACACCTTGGTGTAGTAGCAATTGAAAAGGGATACTACAGTTGTCAACTTTATATATATGTATACAAACAAAGTAAAGTAAGTGTTACCTCACCTCACTTTCCTTAACTCATGTTTCAAATGTTTTTAATAAATTTTTAATTCATTAACAGATGAAGTAAGAAAGGTGAGCTAGTAATTATTCGTCTCTTTATGCAGTTCTGCTGGCACTTAAATTTCATTTTATACCATTCTCCAAGAACTTTATTTTATCCAATGTTCTTAAATGACTGTTATATTTGCATATCATTTTGTTGACTTTTGATACCTTGCATTTGACTTCTTTTCTGCCATTCTTTTTCTAGATTCCTCCTTCTTATGTATAAGAAATATGACTAAAAAAATGAAAACCAAGTTGTTGAAATTAACAATTTATTTGAATAATCTGTTTCACGTATTCAGACTCATCAGATACAAAACTGTCTTTTTAAAATGATAAACTGTTGGGAAAATGTGTAGTATACTACCACTGGACCTTGACAAACAATAAGGAACACTTATATTTTTATTCTTTGACAGTGACACTTGTGTGGAGCAGGAGAGCAGTTGGAGAGAGTTCACACACACAAAGAAGTTGTCAGGAGTCAGAACTGCCTGTGGGAACTGACTTCAGCCAAAATTCTAGACCTTACATAGTCTTAAAACTCCAGCACAACTCACATGGCCACACCTCTTCACCCATACCTGGCTTGTTCTCCATTGGTCACAACTTACACTCAAGAATTGCTTGGTTTCCAGAAGTCACTTTGTTGATTTTATCTATGGCTAGATGTATCTGTCAACTACATTCGCTGGGTTCATCACAGGTCAAGACAATATATTATAAATGGCCACAGAAACAGACAGTGACCATGTTTTTGCGGGGAGCTTCAAAAATGTTCAAATTTGAAAATCTTTTTAGTGATTGGTTTGGTTTGGTTGTTTGGGTTTTATGGCATATCAACCATTGTGGATTATTTAAAGCTAAATCATGTTTATACATATATGATTTGTAATCACATATTTGGTCGGTAATATTTTTACAAGCTAGGGCTCATTTGTTAGCACACAGTTAAATGGTTCCAATTATTACTACCAAAAACTAAAAGTTCTATTTGGTATTAGCATTTTATACATAGAAAAGTGGTTGAGAGTATTGATTATACAGGAGTCTACATCCTTGTATTGTATAATTTTTGGTGATGTCAGTCACACCAGTAATACAAATGCATATACATATTCTAATGCATATACAATTACATAGGCGGACTCCGTTTTTTCAGATATGAATGGGTTTATTAACTTCTGTCTTCGGTCCATGGTGACACGAGGAGAGAGACACAATTCTTCAAAGTCTTTGCTGACCATACTATGCTGACCCCACCCCAACACGCAGCGCATTTTGTGATGTTTAAAATCTCTGTCGGTAGAGATCCAAAAAACCCAACTACATCTTTCAATGGTCAAAATCCAACTCTCAACTGCCAAATACCCAACTCTCGCCTCAATGGTCCAATCTCAACTGATTCTTTTTCAAAATCCTAAAATTCTCAGAAACATCTCCTCTGGGCATGACGTCATCCACACTCTAGCCCCATTTCCTGTCTGGGGGTTTATTATGAGAAATGGTGATTGTCATATCCTTTGCACACGAGCGTAAAACTGCACCCAATGATGATGCACCTGGATTCTTAACCCGAATAGTTTGAGTTTGAGTTTTGTTTAACGGTATATCAACCCCTGTAGGTCATTTAATGCCAAAAAGGTTATTTTGAATTTCAGCCATTAAAGTAGCGGTTCTATAGAGATGTTTGGTTATATCTTGCTGAAAAAGTTGCTTTTTTTAGAAAATTAAAAATGTTTTCAGGGTTTGTATTCTTAAAGATGTCCCTCAGGTTTTTTGCTTGATAGTACTTAGTGTGGATACGTTTAAGGTTGTTACAATTTAGAAAGATATGTTTGGTTGTGAGTTGTACTTTGCATGTTGGGCACACTGGGGCATCCTCCCCTTTTAACAGGTACGAATGAGTAATATGGGTGTGTCCAATACGCAATCTGGAAAGTATTACTTCTTCTCCTCCGATAGCTTCTTGTATTTCATGGAGTTTGTTTTGGGTCTGATTGTCCCATGATTTCTGCCATTTGTCTGATATAAATTTCTTTATGGTTGGTTTCAGATCTGTATATGGGATTTTTGATTTGCCCATATCAATTTGAAGAGCATTTTTTGCAGCTTTGTCTGCTTTTTATTTCCTTGGATGCCAATGTGACTTGGTATCCAGGTGAATATGATGTTATTATTTTTAGAGAGGATGTTTAGTTTGTTTAGGAGCTTTGTAATCAGGGGGGATGATGTGTCTCTGTTCTGTAATGCTAGCAGGACTGATTTAGTGTCTGTGTATATGATAAATTTGGAAGCTTAATGATTTGCTATGATATTCATAGCTAGTTCAATGGCTGTGGTTTCTGCACTGTAAATTGAAGCTTCATTAGGTAGGCGTTTTAGGGATCCTATTTACCCAACCCCTCCGCTCGGACAGGATATGACACAAGGTCAATTTTTAAGCGGAGTTTAACAGGTTTGAATTCAGAGTTTTCCTTCTCCAAGACTAGTTGCCTCACCAAGGCTGAAGAACCTAGTCTGTCCTACTATTTACCCATAGCTGGAGGGAGAATAATTGGATTCATACCTTTCCCAAGGGTATTAGTGCTATGTGAAATGCAATCAGTCTCGTCCAGGATTTGAACTCGTGTCGCCGTGTCCAATTCCTGCGACGATAACCATTACACCACGGGCACCTCCTCGTTTTAGGGATCCTTTTTTTTTTTTGAGAAATAGCAGCACAACCTACTTTTTTTTCTTTGTTTGGATCCATCTGTATAGATGTGATAGAGGTCTGGGAACTTATTTTGTATTTTTATGAGTTTCTCTTGATAAGTGATGGGGAGTGTTTTTGTTTTGGGTAACTTAGTCAGTTCTAAGTTTATAGTTGGTTGCTTTATGGTCCCTGGTGCCGTTTTGGAGAGTATGGTATGGTGTACTATTCTAGTGTTGATTTTGATTTCGTTGAGGAGGTCACTTATTCTTAAGCTAAAAGGTCTGATTTTTTTTGGGTTATTTTGATACAGGTTTTCGTATTTTGTTTTGCCTGTGTAGTCATAAGCAGGATTTTGTGGACAAGAGATGAGGTTGATGTAGTACTGTAGTGCTAATTTTTGTCTTCTTAAATAGAAGGGAGGTTCGTTTGCTTCTATGTATAGACTTTCCTTTGGGGAAGTATTAAAGGCTCCTAAAGTGAGGCGAAGTCCTTGGTGGTGTATTGTTTCCAGTCGTTGTAAGTAGGATTTTCTGGCTGCTCCATATATGAAGCAGCCGTAGTCAAGTTTTGATCTTGTTAGAGATCTATATAGCTTGATAAGGGTCTTTCTATCAGCACCCCAGTCTGTGTGGGTTATGGTTCTCAATAGTTGCATGGCTTGATTGCATTTTATTCTTAGCTTTTTTATATGTGGGATAAATGATAATTTAGAGTCAAAGATAATGCCAAGGAAATTATGTTCATCTGTTATGGGTATTTCAGTGTTATTTAATATAAGTTTAGGGTGGTTGTGCATCTTGTGGATTTGACAGAAGTGTACACATTTTTGTTTTACTATTTGAAATTGTAAATCCATTTTCTGTGGTCCATTTTTGGATTTTATTTATGCATTGTTGTATTTTCCTTTCTATGGTTGTCATGTTTTTGGAATTATAGCAGATGAGGAAGTCATCTACACATAATGACCCTTTGATTTCTGGAGGGAGGCAGGATGTTATGCTGTTTATTTTTATTATAAATTGGGATACTGATAAAATACTGCCCTGAGGAACTCCCACCTCTTGTGGCTTTGGATCAGAGTATGTGCTGCCAATCAGTGTCCTGAAAGACTGGTCTTCAAGACAATTTTGGATGAAGATGGGAAGTCTACCTTGTAACCCAAAGTGAGGGGGTGTCCTCGTGGTGTAATGGTTACAGCGATGAACTGCGGAATCGTAGTACGCGAGTTCGTACTCCAGTCGCGCTATTACGTTCACTTTCGGGCAAATACCCTTGGGAAAGGTATGAACCCCCTTATTCTCCCTCCAGCTATGGGTAAATAGTAGGACGGACTAGGTTCTTCAGCCTTGGTGAGGCAACTAGTCTAGGAGAAGGAAAACTCTGAATTCAAACCTGTTAAACTCCGCTTAAAAATTGACCTTGTGTCATATCCTGCCCGAGCGGAGGGGTTGGTAATAGTACCTTGTAACCCAAAGTTTTTAAGGTCTTTGAGAATTCCGTATGGCCATGTTGTGTCATAGGCCTTTTCAAGATCAAAAAAGACTGCCACCAGATGTTCCTTTTTTATGTATGTTTCTCTGACTAGGGTTTCTATATGAACCACCTGGTCCATTGTGCTTCTTTTTTGTTCTGAAACCTGCTTGTAGGTTCGAGAGCAGTTTATTTGATTTGAGAAACCATATTAGTCTTTGGTTTATCATTCTTTCCAAAGTTTTGCATGCACAGCTAGTTAGGGCTATGGGCCTATAGCTGGTGGGATTTGTTGGGTCTTTTTGTTTTTTGAGGATGGAGATGATTGTAACTTGCTTCCATAAAGTAGGGATATTGCCTGAGATCCAGATATTGTTATATATGTTTAGGAGATATTTCTGGGAAATAGTAGGTAATTCTTTAAGAAATGTGTAGTGAATTTCATCTGGACCAGCAGCTGAGTTATTGGATTTGGATAATGAATTTTGGAGTTCATCAAGGGTGAAAAGTTGGTTGTAGCATTTAGTATCGTCAGAGGTGAACTTTATTTTGTTCTTTTCTTCTTTGATTCTGATGGAGTTGAATTTGTTGGAATATTTTTTGGTAGATGATGCTTGGTCAAAGTTTTCTGCCATCAGATTAGCTATTTGTTTTTCACTCAAGGCTTTTGTGTTTCCTAGAGAGAGATGATTTATAGGAGTGTGGACAGTTTTATTTTATATTTTCTTTACAAAGTTCCAAATTGTTTTGGGATTAGTATTTGAGTTTATTTTTGTGGCGAAGTTTCTCCAGGAGGACCTTTTAGCTTCTTTAATTGTGCGTCTCGTTTTAGCTCTTTGTTGTCTATATTTGTCTAGATTTTCTGATGAAGGGTTGGTTTTAAATTTCCTGAGGATTCTTTGGCGTTCTCTGATCATAGTTTTGCACTCCTCTGTAAAACAGGGATTGTTATGTTTTGGGGATGTTGTAGTTTTAGGTAAGGTTTTGTTTGCTATGTTAATTAGGGTGTTTGTGAAATGTATTAAAGGTTCTTCTTGGTTTGTATTTGTTTCTGGGATTAGGGTGTCAAGGCATAGTTTTTTGTAGGCTTGCCAGTTTGCTTTTTTGAAGTTCCATCGTGGGGTTTTTGAGGCTGTTTGTGGGTCTGATTTTCCTGGTTTAATATTTTCTATTATGATTGGAAAGTGGTCACTGCAGTAGGAATCTTCATGTACCCTCCAGTTATATTCTATAAAGGTGGCTAGATCGCTGAGTGTTAGATCTATAGCAGATAATGTACCTGAGGATGAGCTTAGGTGGGTCTGAGCTTTCCGATTGTGGAGACATAGGTTGTTGTTATTAATGATTTTTTCAAGGGTCTGACCTCTTTTATTCGTTGTCCTGCTTCCCCACAAAATGTTGTGGCTATTGAAATCTCCCATCAATATATATGGTTTAGGGAGTTGATTTATTAGGTTATTTAGCTGTTCTTCATTTATAGGGTCTGGAGGTGGAATATATATAGAGCAGATGGCGGTGGTTTTGAGTAAAGAAGCTGAAATTGCTATTGCTTGTAGGGGGGTGCAGATGTTGATTTTGCTTTGGGGGATGTTTTTCCTTATTAGGATTGATACACCACCTGAAGCTCTTAGTCCCGTGTTATGTATGTCGTCATATTGCTCATAATTTTTCATGTTTGTTTTATCATTGCATTTTTTTAATGTTTCTTGGAGACATATAATGGTAGGATTTTGTTCAGTTATTAACAGCTGGAGTTCATTGTAATTTGCCTTGTAGCCATGACAGTTCCATTGGATTATCTTGTGGGTATTTTGGTATTTATGTAGTGTGTCTTGGGTTTGGGATGTATTATTTGATTTTTGTATTTTCAATTTTAGGTGTTGAGTCCATTTCTGTTTCCATACTTTCTATGTTTCTGGATTTATTTTTGGTTTTTGTCAGGGTATGTTGAGTAGGTTTTTGTTTTTCTTCTTTTTCTCTGGTTCTTGAGGTTGATTGGTTTCTGCTTTTGTTCGTTAGCGTTTCATTTTTTTGGCTAGACGTTGAAGAGATGTTTTTTGATTTGTCAGTTGAAGTTAGTTGTACATTGGGTATAATAGTTTTAAGGGTTTTGATTAGTTCATGTAGGTTATTTATAAAGTTTGTTAATTCTTCTTCTATTTTTTTTGTTTTTATTTGTGTTTTTGCTTTGTTTTCTATTTGGTTTGAGGGAGTCCTGGTTACCTGCGAGAAAGTTAATTTGTTAAAGGGATTTTCTATGAGTCTTCTTGCTTCAGGGAAGGTAAAGTTTTTGGTGATTTTCATTTTGATAATTTTCTTTTCCCTTTTCCCAGATTTTGCAGTACTTTGAGTCCGCTCTATGATTCCCTTTGCAATTGTTACAATTTAGGCTGTTTTTGCAGGATTCCTCTATGTGGTTTGGTTCCTGCTCTCCACATTTAACACATACTTGTTTTCTTGTGCAGTGCTCCTTCAGGTGTCCATATTTCTGACAGTTATGACATCTTTTAGAATTAGGGATATATGTCTCAACTTTAACCACTGTATAGCCTATTTTTATTTCTAAAGGGGGTTTAGGATTATTGAAGGTTAAAATGTAGGTATTGGTTTCTATTATTTCATTTTGTTTTTTGATTGTTATCCTTTTAACGTCTATTACATTTTGTTTTTTTAGTTCATTTTTAATTTCCATTATTGAGTAAAATAATAGCTCTCCATTTCTTATAACCCCTTTAGAGGTATTTAGCCTCTCGTGGGGGTAAGCTTTTATGTCTATGTTGTGGATTATTTTTTGCTTTAATATTATTTCAACTTGTTTTTTTTCTGTCACCTCCATAAGGATTGTTCCATTTTTCAAGTTTTTTATGGTTTTGGGTGTTATTAAAGCTGAAATGCTTTTTTCTATGATGAAGGGAGATGTTTTAGTCAGCAGTAATTTTTCTTTTGATTCTAGAATGATGAACCTTGGGTATGGCTCATCATTGTCTGAATCACATTCAATATGGGGTCTTTTTGCTTGGGTTTTTGTTTTAACGGAAGCCATAAAAGTGTTGGATGAGTTTCATTGAACATGCTCCCCACCCACCTCGGAGCCCCATATAGGGATGTGCCTAGGGGGAAACCCATTCGCCTAGCAACACCAAGGCTACATGTTCAGTATACTCATGTTGGTGATAGATAAATTAATTTTTTGTCCCTGAGTTTTCGTTCCCAAGATAACTACTTCTCCAGGGACAGAAAGGACTACGAGTCTTTCCACAGCATGATTGACCCTACAGCCATCGTCCTCATTTAGATTTTTAAAAAAAAAAAAATCTAAGAGAGTACTGTCATGACCAGCCGACTGATCGGATCGGGCCTCTCCGACCGCCCGTCTAGCCCAGTAAGGGCCAAAGTGGTGTGTTGCAAGAGACTTGACCACTCGATTTTCGGGCCAAGTACTGCTCAACCACCAGGATCCTGTCCTTAAGCATCACGGGTCACCACCCACGGCCAACAGGTAGCCTCGTTGGGGGTGGGGGGTTACCCCTCTGCAGAGGTGCAGTCAGCATATTCTACAGCCCCAGCTGACAGGGCGGTAACCCAAATAGTTCAAAGCCCTACCAAACTGAATGATAAAATATGATTAACAAAAAATGATTAATATAAAAACATCATTCCTTAATTATATAACACTTGATTAGAGGCTGATTCATTTTAGAAAGTGTAATATATTTTTAGGGTCTATTTTTCCAGATAGTTCTTTCATGCTGTTAATGTTGTAGAACTTTCTTTAAGTGTGGGTGAGGTTTGTGCATTCAATCAAAATATGTTTTACTGAGTATTGGTTTCCACAGGAACATCTCAGAGGAAGATTTTCTTTTAGGGTGAAGGAGTGAGTTAGCATAGTGTGGTCAATGCATAACTGAGCAAGAGCAGTTTCTTCTGTTCTAATATTATTAGGATCCAATATCCTTTCTTTCAGAATGGGCTGTATTTGTTAGCGCTTGCGGGTATTTGTTCCCATAGTTGTTGCCATTTCCTTGTCAATATTTGCCTGATTTTATGTTTTAAGTCAGTATATGGTATTTTCAAGTTTTTGTCAGGTACCATGTTAAGTTGTGCTTTAGCTAGTGAATCAACTTTATCATTTCCCTGGATATGGCTTGGGATCCAGCAGAATTAAGTTTGACTATTAGGTTATCCAGTTTTCTATTTTTAATAGATTGTAAAACAGAGATGGAGTCTGGATGATGAATTTTTTTGAGTTGCTTGTTGAGACAATCTTTAGTGCCGAATGCATTGCAGAGATTTCAGTGGTAAATATGGAGTCTTCTTTTGGGAGGCATTCCTTCTTAATTTCCTTGTTGAAAACTGCTCCACATCCAATTCCATTGCTGTCTTTCGAGCCATCTAGGAAAATGTGCAAGTGATTGGGTTATTTTTCCTGGATGTTGTAGAGTTTCTCCTGATAGATTGAGGGGTGAGTTTATTTTTAATGGGCTTGTTCAGGTCAAGTATAACCTCAGGTTATTCAAGTAGCCAGGGAGGAGAGCTTAGTTGCACGGTATCTTGAATGTTCATGAGTGAAATGTCTGTATCTTCCAGGATGTGTTTCATGTGGAGGCCAAAGGGTTTTATGGGCCTTTTCTTTTTGGTCAAATAGGGTTTTCTGTTTGGGGTTGAAAATACAGTCATAAGCTGGGTTGGTTCGTTGTGATTTGATTTTAATGTAGTACTGCTTTGCTAATTTGGTAAACCTGAGTATTAGAGGTGGGTCATAAGCTTCAGAGTAAAGGCTTTCTACTGAGGATGTTTTAAAAGCCCTTAAGACGAGTCTCAATACTTCATGGCGGACTGTATTTTGTGACTTTAGGTAAGATTTTCTGGCTGCATCATATATGTAGCAGCCATAGTCTATTTTTGAATGGATCAAAATTCTTTACAGTTTCAGTAAGGTCTGCTGGTCTGCACCCCAATCTTTGTTGGCTATTATGCAGAGATGTTTCAATGCTTTGCTGTATTTATCTTTTAAATATTATAGGTGAAGAATGAAAGATAATTTGTTTGTCAAAAATAAAACCGAGGAATTTATATTGATCAATGAATGAAATTTCTGATCCGCCTAGCTTTTGGGAAAGGCTGTTGTGCATTTTTCTTTATTGGCAAAAGTGAATGCATTGTGTTGTTTTGGAAATCCTAAAGCCGTTTATGATTGCCCATTTATTTTGTTGATGCCCTGTTGAACGCATGTGGTTAGATCTAGAGGTAATGCAGAAGTCCGCAACAAACAAATAGTTATCAACTCCAGTATTCAGGCAACTTGTAATGCAATTGATTTTTATGTTGAAGGATGTTACTGATAGTATATTCCCCCTGAGGGACTCTCCCTTCTTGATTTTGAATGTCTGACAAAGTTGATTTGATGCAGACTCGAAATTTTCTATCCGAAAGGAAAGCTTTTACGAAGTTTTGTAGTCTGCCTTTCAATACCATTTTGTATAAATCCTTCATGATATTGTACCTCCTGGTGGTCTCATATGCTTTCTCTTGGTCAAAGCATACTACTACGAGATGTTGCTTTTGGATGTTTGCTTCTCTAATGGAAGTTTCCAACCCGACGACATGATCCATTGTAGATCTTTGGCTCCTGAATCTGCATTAGGAGTTGGTAAAAAGGTTGTTGGATTCAATGAACCAAACTAACCTTTTGTTGACCATGCGTTCCATACTCCGGCAAAGGCAGCGTGTTAGTGCTATTGGACGATAATTTGATGGATAGAGACTGTCCTTTACTGGTTTAGCTATGGGGATGATGTCAGCTGGGTATCTACTAGTTTTCTAGATGTCATTTAAAGCTGTAAGTAGTCCACATATTTCGGAGGTAGTTGTCTGAGAAACTCCTCACTCACCATCCACCAAACCCACTTCAACTTACCAGCATTTCATACCCAGGAACACTACTTATCATACACCCGCTTCAACACTGTATATTCGAAAAAGATTATATATCTGTTATTGTAAATAAACCTGAATTTTAAAGTTTATTTGCGAGTTGAGATTCTTATTTTTCAACAACATCAGACAAGTTTACCACAGCACATCATCATTGATCTTATCATTAATGGTGTGAAACACAACAACCAATGGGGCAGGAACAAAGATGATCAGAATGATAATCCATAAACCTTTGTACCGGTAAACCAATGGCTAGATTATCATCAGCAGCAACTCACCAGGATGGAGAGAAACAGTGAGAACCAGTTTTGTCAGCTTTGGGCAGCCGAATAAGAGAAGACTAAGCCAGTTTGAACACCAGTCAATCAAAAAAGAGTCCTGATTGACACATCGACTGTATCAGTGATCGATCTAAAATACACGGCCGGGGAAGGTGTATACTATTTAACCCATAGATAGGGCCCTGTCAGGTGCTACAACTCTGGGCCAGAGCGAACCTGGGAATGATGTCAATGAAGAGGTGCTCCATATTCCCCAAAGCTTCGGCATTACTGGAGCCTCACCATCTGATTGTTTAGTGTCATTTCTTGGACACTCATTGGGGAATTACCCCTCTGCAGAGGTGCCATTGGTATATTCTACAGCCCCAGCTGACTGGGCAATACAGAGTAAATGTAAAACAGTAAACTCACAAAACCATGGTTTAGTTCTATTTGACACATAGGTAGGACTCTATCAAGTGCTACCACTCCGGGCCACAGTGGACCTGGGAGCGATGGTAATAAAGGGATACTCCGCATTCCCCAAAGTTCCCGTATTACTAGAACCTCACCATCAGATTGTTTAGTGTCATATCCAGGACACTTGTTGGGAGGGTCTTACCCCTCTGCAGAGAACCAGTCGGTGCATTCTACAGCCCCACCCAACTTGGCAAGGAGATATTTTGTTGTCATGGATGGGTTGTTTCAAGTATTATGGGGAAATGGTCATGGCCACAAGGATCGTCGTGGACCATCCATATGTAGTCCATGTAATTTGAAGAATCAGTGTGATATCAATTGCTGAGCCGGTAGATCGGTTGAGATATGTTGAAGATTTATCATTTAAGATGCAGAGGTTATTGTCATTGATTAATTTTTCCAGAACCCAGCCATTTTTGTTGATTTTCAAGCACCCTCATGTAGTACTGTGACTGTTAAGGTCACCTAGTAATATGTGAAGTAGGGGGATTTGATGTATTAATTGTATTGCTTATTTAATTTGATATCGTTTGTTGGATCATGTGGAGGAATGTAATTGGAGCAGACGTTTACTGGTTTGTACAGTGTTATCCTGACTGCAATCACTTGGAATTCACTGTCTATGTTGATCTGGTGCCGAGTATATATTTCCTAACAAGGATCGAGACACCTTAAAAAGCTCGGTGTCCATCTTTATATAGGTGATTGTATGAGTTGGAGTTTTTTTATGTTTAGTTGGTTGATATCTTTGAGGAATGTTTCTTGAAGACATACTTCATTGGGGTTGTATTTAGTCAAGAATAGTAGAAGTTCTTAATTTGCTCTAATTCCTCTGCCATTGGACTGTATGACTGTAGTGTTGTTCATTTTTGATTATATTTAATCCGAGTGCTATGGAGGGTTTTTTTGGGGATTTCTTAACTTTTACCTTTGTGGGGTTAGGCTCTTCAATCTCCATTCTCCATTCCAACATATTGGATCAATTTTTAGATTCTATTATAGCCACTGGATCTTTTGATATGCTTGATATTTTTCCTGTGGCTATTGAGTTGGCCTGAGTCTCTGACTTATGGATCGACTGATCATTCCTCTTTTTCTTTCTTTTTTTCTGTTATTCACCTCGAATGTTGGTGGACAGATAGACCTTTGGAGCTTTGGTTTAGGAGTGTTGTTATTTGGTGGGATAGTTTTTGTAGGAGAGTCATGTCTATTTTCACTACATTGTCAGTTTCAGGTCTTTTTGATTCTTCTCAAGTTGCATGCTAGGATTTTCTCAATCATTCCTGGGATCTTGGCCAATCATTTCAGTTCCAACTGGATCAATTTCTCCACGAGAGCTGTATATTTGTTACCTTGATTGATAGTATCCACTCTCCGTGCAACAGAGGCGTAGCTGTTTTCGCCCATGTAGGCCCCTACTATTTTCCCTGCTTCCAGGAAAGATGCATTTCTCTTGAGTTTCACCTCAAGTATTTCTTTTTTGTAGGCTTCACAAGATCTCGCGTAAGCCAGGTGATTTTGGCAGCAGTTTACACATTTAATTTCCTTCAAGCAATCTTCCTCCATATTGTCCGGGTCGTATACACTGCACTTGGCACATGTGTGTCGTCCTCTACAGGCTTTCCTGTGGTGTCCATATTATTGGCATTTGAAGCACCTCAAGGGAGCTCGGATATACTATTTAAACCTCTCTACACATTAGCCAATTTACATCTTCTTGGGAATGTTGAATGTCAGGATGTAGGTATTGGTTTCAATTTTTTCTCCTCTTTTTGTAATAATTATTCTTTTTATGTTTGTGACCTCCTGTTTTCCCAGGACTGCCCACATTTCCTCTTCTGTTGCCAATGCCAACTCCCTACTCCTGATAACTCCTTTAGAAGTGTTGAGTTTTTCATACAGGTAGGCTTTGCATTTGGTTGTATGAAAGATTTTCATTTTTAATATGTTTTCTGCTTGCCTCTGGCTTTCTACCTTGATAAGCAAGTTTCCATTTCTGATTTTGTTGATGTTTTTTGGAGTAGCCCTTGTTGAAATAACTTTTTCTATAAGGAAAGGCAAGAATTTGGCTAGGCAAACCTCCTCCAAAGACTCAATGACAATGAATTTGTGGAAGTCTGCTGCCTCACCCTCCGAGTCTAATTCTGATAGGTTTCGTTTTTGTTTAGTTTTTTTTTTTTTATTTGAATATGCTGTAGGTGCAGAATATTTTTCACTGGCCCTGTGCTCAACGACAAAGTTCAACTTGTGTTGGAAATGTATCAAGGGCGAAACACATTCGCCTTGGTTGAGACAGGGATACACGACCAGTATATTTGAGTTAAGTCTAGGTTTTCAAGCTGTTGCCAATTTCAGGTTCTCAGCACTGGTCAAATTCCTATCCTCTCAATGTAATTGACCCTCAGCCACCAACTTCTTGCACCTAAAAGATAAGGATTAGAAACTTACTCCAAGTGCAGATTTAAAAGTACGGTTGGCCTATCCAACCGCCTGTCAGACCAAATAAGGGCCAAAGTGGTGTGTTGCAAGTCATTGACCACTCGGTTGTCTGATCAATGACTGCTCAACTACCAAGATCCTGTCCTAGCGCCTTACAAGTTGCTACCAACTGTCTCATAAGGGTGGTCTGACCCCTCTGCAGAGGTGCAGTCAGCGTATTCTACTGCCCCAGCCAACAGGGAGGGTGATTCTTTGTGTACAGTAATATAGTTTGTGATTCATTAACCATGCTATAAAATATGACTGAAGATTTTTATTGAAGAAGAAAAATATTATGGTTGCTGGTCTCTTAAGTAAAACTATTTAATTTCTAGTTATTTATAAATACATATTTTTGCCTTCATATTGATTTGGCTAAAAACAGAGATATAGTAAATAACCAGGTTCAATGTTTCTTTGTTTGGTATTGCTATATACAAGCATGTGGTAGCAAGAAAAATAAAACTGACAAGAAGATTTAGTTTTATTTCGTTTATTGTATTAAACAAAATAAACAAGTGAATGGAATATCTAAATCAGCTGACAGGTGGTTATCTGTTCAGTGGCAAGCGGTTGCTTTGATCTGGTCTGACCGGGTGACGCTTTCAGCGATGGCTGGAGATTCAACTGCTCGTGTGACCTCCGTTTGCCCTATTTATATATTCCTGACTTCAACCACCAGGTCCAGAAAACACTATTTGCGGGGAAAATGATTGATTGAAAAATAGACCTTTTTTTATAACTGAAAAATTTCTGGGGATTTTGAATAGAGTATGCGCGTAGCCTATGTGCAGAAGCCATGATGTTCTCAGTTTGACCCTGGCTGTTGTTGGGTCAACATCAGGTAGATGTTATTTTCTTCAGGAATGTCAATGCCTGTCGGTCTGTGTTTTGTGTGTTTTTAGTAGTTAAGTGTGTGAATCAGAAGAGATTCGATGTATTTTACTGTAACAGTATTGTAAAATTACTGCAAATTTTCAAAACATTTTCACATAATTTTAAAATTTTACCAGCTTTCAATCAACTAGCGTTCAGCATCTGTTTCCATGACAATTCATCACGGTAGATTCAATTATTTCAAAAAGACGATTACTTGGAATCTGATGAAGCAGTATAAGCAAAACATGTTTTGCAAATAAATTGTTAATCTCAGCGACTTAATTTTTATTTCTTCATTCATATTTAAACGACATGGTTGGATATCATTATATATTTCACATAATGCTAATACCCTTGGGAAAGGTATCCATCCAACTATTCTCCCTCCAGATATGATTTGGTTTGGTTGAGTTTTATGGCATATCAACCATTGTTGGTTATTTAATGTCAAATCCTCTTGATACATATATATTGAATATGATTGGTTTAGTTTGATGGCATATTAACCATTGTCAGTGATTTGATACCAAATTCTTTTTATACATACATACATACATACATATATTAAATATATGATTTCTAAACACATTTCGGAGATAACATTTTTAAACAAGTCTGAATTCATTTTTTGTACAGTTAAATGGTTTTACTTATTTCTATCTAATACGAATAATTCTATTTACTATTAATTATTTGTTTGCACACAGTTTAATATTTTCAAGTATTGCTATGTATCACTAACAATTAAACATCAGTCATTTGTTTACACAAAGTTAAATGCAAAGACAGTTCTATTTCTAACAATTCAGTTTATCATAAATGCACAGTTTAAATTTCAAACCTATCAGGTACTGCTACTCCAGGCTAGAATTGACATGGAAGCAATGGCAATGAAGTAGTACTCTGCAGAGCCTCACCATCAGATGGTTTAGTGTCATATCCGGGACCCTTGTTGGGGGAGTCTTACATCTCGGCAGAGATACAGTCAGTGTATTCTGCAGCCCCAGCCAAGTTGGCCATCCAAATATGAGTAAATAGTAGGGTAGACTAGGCCTTGTAACATTAGTATGGCAACCAGTCTAGTAGAAGCAATTCAAACTGTTTAACTCTGTTTAAGAATAGACTGTGTCACATCCTACTGGTGCAGAGGAGTTGATATATATAATATAACTGAAGAAAACTCAACCATGGTTAAATTGTCATTATAAATTTATTTTGCCAAAGAATACAATCTTTGTCTCTTCAGATGACATACACAGTTAAATTAAGGGGGAAAACAGCAAATATGGACTACAATATAAAGTTGGCGACCATAGTCAAGGGTGACCTGAAGGCTCCCTTTTCAATAGCTACCACACCAAGGTGTACAGGAGAGTGCTACTCCATTCCCTGGATTGCTCCACTTTACCCTTGATCCTTACCTTATAATGCTGAATGTTTAGCAAGGCAGTATCAAATACCATTTTTTGAGTCTTTGGTATGACTCGATCTGGGATTGAACCCCAGTCTCCCGGACCACTGGCAAACAAAAATGAACCAAAAAATTTTTTTTTAAATAAAAAATACATAAATAAATGTTCAGGTGAAAAGGAAAAGGAGTCCAAACAATAAAAGTATTAAAATTATTAAGAACGTAGACAAAGAATGTTCTGGTAATTGACCCATCCCAAGTTGAACATATGTAAGGTTTGTCCTTACAGGTGAAATTTTTTTTATAATATCAGCCAATAAACTAAATTATTCATTTTTCTATTTACCCCTTTTACATGTGTTAAACCCCTAGGTTAATTGGGCTATCATCCCCCCACAATCCTTTTGTCATTTTTCAGGTGCCTTTAATGAATGTACTGTTGCTACATCTATTTTGTTTACATAAAAATAAGAAAAATGTGAATTTACAAAAATAAACCTGAAAAGGAATATATAATAATAGCCATACATCAAGCACTCCCATAGATTTATATGAAACCCCTCATATATCCTATACACTAATAATTCACACCCATTGTCTTTGGACGCCAACAGGATATATATATATATATATATATATATATATATATATAAAGAGAGAGAGAGAGAAATTGAAAAACAAAGTGATCAAAAATTGATGAATTTATTAAATCAAATATATTTATTTCTAATTTCTGACAAAGGTTCATTAAAACAAATGTTTTAACTTTGACTATCCTTCTAATAAGTTCATCAATTCTTTCTCCATACTGTTCTTTCCATTATATATATATATATATATATATATATATATATATATATATATATATATATATACCCACTCACATTTTAAGATTGATGTCATTTGTTAAATAGATCATTTTACTCTGTGTTTTTTTTTTTTACTTTTATTTTCAAAAATATGAAAGATCTTTGCCCTAATTTTAATGCTATACTTTTTAATCATAGAAGCCTCAGAAATTGCCTTAACTGAGAAATTTATGCTATCAAATTAAATCATCTTTTAATTATCAAGGGTGTCTGCTAACATATTCTTCTTTAAGGGAGCAAAAATGAACTCTTTTTACCTTCAAAGCATGTTCTAGAAAATCAGATATGACTCAAGTGAGAATTTTTTGCAATTCATGGAATAAATATTAAACATTCAATATTTATTTTTACATACTGAATATATCACCTTAGGATATATATATATAAGTAAAGTTGGTGACCATAGTCAAGGGCAACTCAAAAGCTCCCTTTTCATTAGCTACTACACTGAGGTGTAGAGGAGGGTGCTACTTCTTTCCCTGAATTTCCCCCACGTACCCTTGATCTCTACCTTATAATGCTGAGTGTTAAGCAATGAGACATCAAGTACCATTTTTTTTAGTTTTTGGTATGATTTGACCTGGGATTGAACACTGGTCTTCCGGGCCATTGGTGAACATAGTAAATCCCAAAGTGATACATTCAGTATTTTAGAGTTTAGAATTTGTTGTGTCACTTAATATATAATCATTAAAGAGGATAAAAGTTTTCAAGTATAAGGGTTTCTACAAAAGTACTAAACAGTCTCAAAATTTTATCTATAAAAAGATTATTTCAAATACTGGCAAAAATTACAATCAACTCTTTACTGATAATTTGACACTCCATAAATTCATCTTTATCTTAACAATGCTTCAGCATTTCTGTATAGAAACCACTATGTGTAGTTTTGTCCAACTCCCTTACACATTACAATAACTGTAGTTTTTAAAGAATCATTTCAGCGATTTCTGCAAAATTTTAGCAATGTTTTAGTAACTCATGACTCATGACTTCCGAGTAGATTTCTGTGAATTGAGTAGGTAACAAGCACGATCTCACTTTAATCCTGTTGTATCAATCAGTGATTCCCCAAAATGTGTTCAAAAATGTCATAGCAAAACAATAATAGAATTCATTTTGTTTAATTCAAGCACACAAAATGCCTTCACAACAGCAATAAGTTTTGTTTTCCAGCCAAATAATAGAACACATAATGCTGTTCAATTTCAGTTTTAGATATGCTGTATTCTATGATTAATATAGCTCATTTTATTCCAGTGTACATAAATACTCTTGGGAAAGGTATGAATCAATTTATTCTCCTTCCAGGTATGGGTAAATAGTAGAGTAGACTGATTTTTTTAGCCTGGTGAGGCAACTAGTCTAGGAGAAGGAAGACTCTGAATTTAAACCTGCTAAAGTCTGCTTTAAAAATTGACCTTGTATCACATCTTGCCTGTGCAGAGGGGTTGGTAAACATATACATAAATATCTCGTGGTTTGATCAATAAGTTCAGAGCTTGATAATGTTTGTTCTATATTATCCATAGAAAGGTATTTGGCTTATTACATTAATGATCATGGGAGACTGGTTTTGTTTGGTTTGGTTTCTTTGTTTAATGACATATCCATCTTCATGGGCCGCTTAATGCTAAAGCCATCTTGTAGGAGAACAGTAGTTGTACTATTTAACCCATAGCTGGGAGGATAAGTGGATTCATACCTTTCTCAAAGGGCATTAGTCCAAAAGTTAGAGTAATAGCACAACTGGAGTTCAAACTTACTATGATGTCACAGCCCAGCACATTAACCACTATGCCAGAGAGACTACCCGCCAAAGACGACTTGCATAAGTAAAATATCACCAACTCACAACTTTACAATCCACAATAGAAAAACTAAAACAGTTTACCCCAGTGTTTCTAATAATACTGAATCCTCTAAAAGAATAATTAAGTAAAAACAATGAGCTGGTTCATTGGCCAAGTGGGTAGATTATTCGCCAATGGTCCAGGAGACCTGGGTTCAATCCCAGGTCGAGTCATACCAAAGACTTTAAAAATGGTACTTGATACCTCCTTGCTTAACACTCAGCAATATAAGATATGTACCAAGAGTAAAGCGGAGCAATCCAGGGAAAGGAGTAGCTCCCTCCCCTACACCTCGATGTAGTAGCTATTGAAAAGGGAGCTTCTGGTCGCCCTCAACCACAGTCGCCAACTTCACTTATTTATAAAAGATACTCCAAATACTAGCTGTTCTTTTAAAGAAAAACCAAAATATCTTTTTTCTGGGAGAGAGTGTTAAAGCACATCTAATACCTGAGCAATATCCTCCAGTTGAGACAAAGTTATGATTCCACACAATTGTTTTTCTAACATTAAACCTGACACCATTGTTTAAGTCATTCACACACAATATCACCAGCACATTATGAACACACCCCTTAAAAATCCTTAAAAGCATGACAATTTTCTGGATTCCACAAACATCACAACACTTACATTCTTGAGAATGATCTGTGATGGTTAAAATTATTCAGGCTACAAATTAAAAAAACAACTTGAATAATTTCTGTACAGATTTGCGAACCCTATACATGTTATTTTATTTTGGGTTAAAAAGTTTCCATGAAAATTAACTTTTTATAAAATTTTTTATTTGTATACTTATTTATTGGTGATACAGCATATGTGTGTGTGTGTGTATATATATATATATATACATACATATGTACACACACACACACAATACCAGTCAAAAGTATTTGCATTTATTATAATAAATAAAACTATTGTGGTGCTTAACTTGTTTCATTAAAAATAACACTTTTAGGATGAGGAATAAAAGTTTTTAAGGGCTATCAAATACTTTTGACTGGGATTATATATATATATATATATATATATATACACACACACATGCATGCATTTATGCATATATATCTATATTATGTACTATAATTTTTCATATATGAAGAGGAGATATTTGGTAGTTAGGATAGTTATATATCTCCCAATAAATAGCCATAAGTTTAGGTTTTAAATCCTAATATTAAGTTGGCTAAATCCACCTCATCTGGAAGATTGGTTCCATAGTTTCCCTATACTTCTCTAATTGGCTAATCTTAAAACTACTAAATATTTATAGTACTTCACAATGTAACAAAATATTTACTTTTTGTTCTTAAGACAAAAGTGTTATTTCCCACTTGTTCATCTTTAAATAAATGGAAAAAAACAATTTTTTTCTTTAAACTTTACTTTTGAGACCTGGTTAATGAAATCATCAAAACATGATAGATTATATTTAGGGGGTGACATATGAAAGTGATTTACATTATAATCACAAATCTCAAAAAATAACTCACTTCTAAACATTTTTCTTCATTTTTGTATAACTTTAGTATAAATACAAATTTTGATTCATATGTTTTATCAAGACTAAATGTAAAAATGAAAAAGGTTAATTTCTTAATTTTCTTATCCAGTGCACCAAAGCCAGGTTTAAATTAAATAATGGCCATTTTTTTTTAAACTTTTAGAACATAAGCAATTAAGAAATAACTCATACTATCTGAGAAGAAATTTTTTCTTACATAGTGTTACCCATATGTTTCTTCTTTCTTATATCCTTTTATGAATCCATTATCATTTCTTTTCTATTTATTACTCTTTACTTTGTCAGTTGCTTCAGCATCATTGACTAAACTAACCTAAGTAAATACCTTATAGATTTCTGGTATTTGACAAGGCACCAGAGTTACAAGTCTAACTGGTTTCTCTATGAGTTGGAAGAGCATTTGTTGCATTAAATAAAATAAAGAAATTGTTTGAACCTGTGATTTTTTTGTATTATCATCACTTAACACAATTTCTCATGCTCTTTTATCTTGACCAGAATTCATCAATTATTTTTTTTAACTTCAAAGAACAATTTTATAAAATGCCATGCAAACCTATTCAGGAAAATCTAACCCAAATCCAGAAATATATTCATCAAAGCGAAGAAAACGTCTTTTTCATCATTGACAATTGATATAACCCCAATTTTGTTTTAACTGCCTTGGTTGTTAATTATAAATAAGAGACATTGCACGCATTTTCTCTTGCTTCAATCTACCAATCAACACAGTGCACTTGTGGAAAAATCTTTTTTAGGGCTGGAGACTAACCCCTGTCCTCTCCTTTCAGGCTCTGATCATCTTCCAGGTCAACCGCTTCACCAAAATTTTCAAGCCTATATATATATATATATATATATATATATATATATATATATATATCAAGTACAGCATTGTGGGAGAGGTCAGCACAATTCAGTTGATATGGTAACAAACAGCTTGAAGATATTTGTACTCAAGATATCAAGACATTCTGATTTTGAGTTCCAAAATTCTTTTTAAATATAAGCATCTTTGTTTACATAGCATCACCTGTCAATAGATGGCTCTTACATTTTTTGCTACCATTTAACTCATGTGTACAAAACTAAACTTATAGCCTCATAATATCCTCATAGTCACTAACTTTAATATCACTAAATGCTGCACATATTCTACAGGCTGTTTCTGCTGCTTTTGTTTCAAGTTTGAATCGTTCAATCGAGAAACTCTGGTAATCAATATTTTGGACTGTCATGTTAATTTCACTCATTTTTACAGTGGACATAACATTCTGAAGGTTATTGGTAGCAAATGATAAGCATAGATCTCATCAGCAGTGTATACTGTGATCTCCTCCACTGGAGATCAAACCAGCAACCACAGAATGCAGAGCCAAAACTCTACCACTGAGCCATCGATCCATATCACACACAAGTGACACCAAATTAACTAGTCATAGTAATTACACAGCCAATTAACCTGAATGTGTCTTGCAAGTTACATACATACTCTTTACAGAGGACCTCCAGGGCCACATCTTCTCAAGAGGATTGGAAATACGCATCCACGTAATCATTATAACCTCAAGGGCAAGGATATAGATGCACATTTTCTTTTTTAAATAGAGGAATTATATCGTGAATTGAAACAGCTGTCCAGCATTTTCATATTTCATGCACAAGTGTTAAGGGGATTTTCTGGTCGTGGTAATTCAATTCACAATATAATTCCTCAACTTAAAAAAGAAAATGTACATCCATAAGTTTTAAGTTATTGAAAATACTCACATTGTCATTGTTATCTTTTTTTAAAGAGAATAAAAAATCCCAAAAGACCAGTATAAACATTTTTTATCACCTTATAAAACCTGAAATAGTTATTTATTGGAACT
The DNA here is from genome assembly GCA_963585895.1 of Sepioteuthis lessoniana. Taxonomy (NCBI): domain Eukaryota; kingdom Metazoa; phylum Mollusca; class Cephalopoda; order Myopsida; family Loliginidae; genus Sepioteuthis; species Sepioteuthis lessoniana. The sequence continues at coordinate 42,637,589 of OY757923.1, forward strand.
TTTATAAAATTGTTTGTCAGTTACAGCATTGCCTATAAGTAAGTATATCCCCCAAACAATTTTTTCATAAAACTTAAATGTTCTTTTGTAATCAAAGATACCAGGAATTTATTATTTTTAGTGGAAATCAAAATCAACATCATTAGTAATAATTTATTATCAAATTCTATTGGTATCTTTGTTTTAAAGGAAAAATAACTTTTTATAAAAACTAGTAAGGATGTACTTATTTATGGTCATTACATACATACAGACATACGAACAATAAAATCACAATCAATTGAAAAATTTAACTGAAATGAACTGACGAGTAAACTCTCAAAACCAAGTGCTTATAAACAAATTATCTATTTGTTCAAGTACTTATGAGCAATCCAAAAATGAGTACACTTATATATATATATATATATATATATATATATATATATATATATATTCATGTAATTGTATTTTTAGTTACAGAGTTTCTATACTGTAAAGCTTGGAAATATATAATGCCTAATAATATTGATTTAGATTGAACAAGTCCTGGCAGCAACACCCCACAAGACACCAACTATACGGTCATCTGCCTCCTATCACGAAAACTATCCAAGTTAGACAAACCAGACATGCAGGACACTGCGGGAGAAGCAGGGACGAGCTCATAAGTGATGTACTCCTATGGACCCCCACATATGGCCGGGCAAAAGTAGGACGACCAGCACGAACATACATTCAGCAGCTATGTGAGGATACAGGATGTTGTCCAGAAGACCTGCCAGAGGCGATGAATGATAGGAAGAAGTGGTGAGAGAGGGTCAGGGATATTCGTACTAGTGGCACGACATGATGATACTAAAAATATCTTGGTATCTTTGGTTTAGAAGAAAATTAACTTTTTTATAAAAAGATCAGTGATGGTATACTTATGCATGGGCAATACTGTGTACACACACACACACACACACACACACTTCCTCTTGTTTTGTTTTAGTTGTTTAATGGCATATCAACCTTCTTGGGTTATTCAATGTCAAATCCACCCTTTTAGAAGAACAGTAGTGGTACTATTTAACCCATGACTGGGTGAATAAAGGGGTTCATACCTTTCCCAATAGTGCGACTGTAGTTCGAACTCGCTTATTACGTTTCTGCAGTCCAGTGCTTTAACCATGAAGACTCCCCCATAATTCCTCTTGGTATCATTAGTATCAGACAATTTTTTGAAAGAAACATTGAAGATGTATTCTTCATCTTTACAGCTAAATCGAATATTGCTTTGATAGATCTGAACCAAAGTTATCAAGAAAGTGCTTTACTATGAAACAGTAATTTGGCCTTTTTATGACCCCCAAAATGAACAGTATAAACTTCTCTGAGCTTGTCAAGGCTGACAACATGTGTAACAGTTTTTCTGCTACTTCTTTTCTAAGATAATCAAATTTTCAAATCATTACACAAAAATGCTTTTTAGTTACTGCTCAATGACTTACATGTGTTTCAGACCATCAGGCAAGAAATAAAAGTTTGTGCATAACTTTACATTTTAAAAAATTGTTAGAGGTTTATTTAATTATGGATGATATTGTACATATTAGTCATTAACATTTTTAGAAAAAAAGGAAATTTGATTCAAAGAAAAATTAGTTGTTATAAACAATTACTACCATATTAGATATGAACTGTACCTCATACATAATATATTTCTTTGTAGAATTCTACAAGAAAGAACAAGGTTTTAAAAACCAAATTTAAAAAATTATTTAATATAAAAAGCAAGGCATTTTTTGTCATTATTCTTGTCTTTTCAAATCTTTGCTGCATTGCTAGGAGCAGACAGCAAGAGGCACTTGTCTCTACTTGAACTCAGATAAAACAGAGTTGAAGTGTTTTAATCAAGATGGTGCATCTCATTAAATAGCAAACCTCTAAGTAGACTTGTTCATATACCTTGGTAGCAATATCTCATCTACTGAAAGTTATCTCAGCATACGTATATAAAAAAGGCATGGATTACTATTTACAGGTTATTAGCCATATGGAAATTTGATCTCTTTGATAAAATGAAATAGGAATTCTTCCAAGTTGAAGCAGTGTCAGTATTATTGTATAGTTGCACCAATTAGACTCTTCCAAAATGCCTGGATAAAAGGCTAGATGGAAACTACCTAATAATAATGCAGGCTAATTTGAACAAATCCTGTGACCAGCACCCTACAAAACAGTTATCTGACCACTCACCTCCAATCTCACAAATCATTACTGTTAGATGCACACGACTTGCTAGGCACTACTGGAAAAGCAAGAACAAACTCATAAGCACCATTCTCCTGTGGACTCCAACATATGGACACACCAATTTTGTCCAACCAGGAAAACCTAGTATTCATCAGCTATGTGTAAACACTGGAAGCTGTCTATAAGACTTACCCAATGCAAATAGGAATGAATCATGAAAGATAGTCAAGAGAAACTGTACTGTCAACATGCCATGATGACAATAGGGCAAGCTAGCAGTGAGGGATTATATCTATTTTTTTATTTCCCAAAATTAAATATGAAATTTTCCAATCTGTTTTACTAATTGTCATCTCATTTTCTCACTGAAATTTTATTATCTAAGTAATGATCCTCCCACCAAAATCTTTGCACCAACTTTTTCTTACAAGAAGTAAAAAGAATAATTAATTGATGAATATCTGATATATTCTATGTTGATGTAGAGTAAGAAAATTTTTATCCTTTTCACCTGTGTTAATTATCTAATTATTAACTAACACCTTCATCACATGTTCTTTTTTTTTACCTTTTTCACCTGGTTTTCCAGATCATTCCAGCATCTAGATTAGCATACACATTTGTTCAGGTAGATAAAATTAGATACCACAAATATAGAAACAGACAGACTTAGATATTTCATCACTCTCCCTCATTTGAACTTTTTCACACAAACTCTTCTATTCTTTCTTTTTTTTAAATTCTTATAGAGTGGGAGGAAGAGAAAATTTGGAAAGAAATATAAGGTGTTAACAAATTCTTGGTTAAGCAAGGAAACTGAAATGGCAAAATCTTATTGCCATTTTGAAGAGTTGTCAAACCACAAAGTTATTTTGAATTCCTCCCGCTAAAAATCCTTTAAGACCCTTGTAATCTTGAACAAAAAAAAACAGATTTTGTGCTTTTTTTTTTTAAATACTTATAAATATTTTCATTTAGTTATGCATATAAAAACTACAGAAAGAACTACTCATAATTATTTGAACAAGAACAAAATCTGTAATTATTGCAAGAATCATGAAGTATTTTGCAAAGAGGGAGATTCAAATTCGCATAATAGTTTGAAACTCTTCCAAACAGAAATGTGAGTTTGACTTTTTCAATCTCTTTGCACAATTTAGACAAAATTTTCAAAGCACAAAAAATCATTT